>CM064919.1:3463529-3773529 GCA_032727855.1 Quercus ilex subsp. ballota
TGTTCAATTAAAAGCAAAGATTTTTTTTTATGGATTTAAGGTATTTGTTTCCTTTCTGAACTCTGACAGGATATAGAGACTGAATTGTGGATTAATGCTGAATCATTGCATCTATAAAGAATGATATAGAGATACAACAATTAAACGTGAATACACTTTACCTGGAAGGGAAGAATTTTCTGTTCTTCACGGTTATACGCAACGAGTTCACAATCTAGAACAAATGATCTAACAGGTGACTTCTTTAACCTGCATACCAATAGTAGGCATTAGCAACAATGAGGATGACAAATTGTCTACTAACAATTTAACGTGCAAACAAATACTGAACACCACTAACTCTTACCACATTAATTGACAAAAATACAAATGTTATACCCAAGGCTAACACATGACATAAAATTGTGAAAAATGGAACTCAATGATGATAAAGTGATAGAGTGAAAAATGGAACTCAGTGATGGTAAATGATGGTACAGTTTATTAATTTCCACTTTCCAGCCTCATAAAGAAGTTTAGTCAAGATTTGTTGCAGAAATAAAGTACTTTTTGCACTATAAGTTATGTTTATATTTCATTTGAAAATTACAAGGAAGGTTACATATAAAAAAGCCAACTTTCCCATCAAAAAAAAAAAAAAAAAAAGCCAACTTAAACAAGCTTCAAACCTCCCATCTTTATAGAATAAATTTTTTTTTTTTTAAGGAAGCATAACAGCCAATCATAAGCTTTGCAACCAAGAAGTTCTCTAGTGAAGCAAAGGCAAAGTGTTCCCATGTAAAGTAGGACAAAAAGAATTGACACATACCAAAATGAATAATGTAATATGGAGGCAGGTTTTAAAGTTCCGCTTCAGCATCAGCAAGATTCTCTTTACATTTAATGATTCTTTGTTGACGATATTCCCTTGCATCCGCAACTCTTCCATTTCTTTATATTTTCCCCTCGGACCCCGAGGGAAAAATATAAAGAAATGGAAGACATGCGGAAGCAAGAAGAATATCGTCAACAAAGAATCATTAAAGCTAGGGTTGACTTTTGTTGATGCTGAAGCAGTAGTTGAAAACGTGCCCGCATATGACAAAACCATGGGATGAACTTCTTGCTAACTTTTCTAGCCAATTGTTGATGTTTGCTGCCGTGGTGGGTGTCTTTTCCGGGTTGCTGAGAACCTGCCATAAATCACGTTCAATGTGTTATCTCTCTCCAATATTGCTAGTTTCTAAGGATTTTAATGAATGTCAATGAAAATATTGTGTACAACTACTAAGACTACAGCTAAGTAGCCTTAAAAATTAAACTTCTTATGAATGAAAGTATTTAATGGATGGGAATTTCACTTTCACATATATCACCTTTTTCTTCTCCTCATCAAGCTTCTGTCTCTTAAGCTCAATTAGCGTTTCACGTTTGTTCAATTCTTTGCTCCATGAATCAAGTCTCCACTTCTTGGTCTCCAATTCGTAATTCAGTTTTTCTTGTTCTTCAAATATCCTATGAACATTATCACGAGCAAGCCGCTGCAACTTCCTTGTTTCTGTTAAACAAGTCAAATGGTTACAGATATGACTAATTTATCAAATCATATTTGTGCATATTATAAAATTGATAACCTATCAGTTTTACCAAAAGCTTAAACTTCTAGGAAATGGTGAATTTTACAGTCGAACTTAGGAACACCAACTCTAATACCATGCTAAACGACCGCTATTTCCAAATCGTAAGTTTTTATGGCATGGTCAATTTAATCATTTAATTAATATTCTAAAAATAATCACTAGTTATGTCTAAATTGCTGGCATTATTTTGTGATCATCTCATTCCTTGGGTTCAATGCTATGAGCTTGTTTCAAGATGCAACAATGAACAGTTTCTTTGCTTTCATGTCACATACAACCATAGGTCTTATCATCTTTCCAAAAGTGTGGCCTGCCAACCCAGAAACAAGGAACAAAGTACAATCTTTTAATTTTTTTTTTTTTTGAAAGGAGATTAATTGAACAATCATCGGACTTCGAACATACAGTGCAACATACAACCTGTTTATATCATATAAGTTTGACTAAGCATAAAATGGAGCAAATTTTACCAGATACATACAGACACTGCAAATAAGCATAATTCAAAATATGAAGCATGTATGAAGATTGCGTCAACAAAGAAACACAAAGAAAGAGAATAAAGGTACAAACCTTCTTCAAAAGCATAGTGCAGCCTGTCTTTCTCTTCAAGCATCCAAGTTAAGGACATGGTCTTTTCATTGTATTTATACAGTAGCTCATTCAGATTTTCATTTGTAATATCAATTTCATTGGCCAGGTCTGCCACAACATTGTTTCTGCTTGGTGCTGCTTCCCTGTCAATGTCAGAAACTGTGCTTAACTGCCCTTTATTGCGAAGGAAATCACCAATCGGCCCTTCAGCATCATAGTCATCAGCGCGTGCACACCACCCATAGCAATTACGGCCAAGATTTCTTTTCTGTGCATTCCACTCCTTTTTGCCATGATGCTCAATTTCAAACAATTTCTCAACTTCAGCGCAATTCATGAAACCTCTCCAATCATTACTGAATTTCACAATGGCCTGTCCCATGAGGTCCTTCTCATCCGGGAATACTACAATTTCCACCGGTTTAAATTTCCTGAACCTTCTCAACCAGTGTTTAGAACCAAGTAAAATGTCTTTATTCTCATTAGTACATACAATGTTAACAACAATGCCCATCCAAGGCCATACGTACAGATCATCAAGCGTTGGAAGTGGAGCAACGGGTTGTGGCAAAACTGGACGTTGTCTTTGGTCCACTGCACCTGCTAGATCAGTCTCCAAATACTTTGCCAGGGCAAGGTGGTTTGCCTTTTGTTTTGCACATCTGTTGGCAGAACCGTTACCCACTCCTTAGCTGTACTTTGTGCAGTCAATGTCTCGCTTGGGCTTGACCGTTCCATTACAGAGGACCAAGATCTCCCCATTGTGGCAAAACCAAACTTGGCAATGTCATTGTACCTGGATGAAGAATAGTGCAGTTTCAGAATAAAAGGCAAACCACCTTCTCCAGCATGCATTAAGCATAAAAGAAATATCAGGTACAGAATCCACCAATCTAATAGCATTGATTTGTTAATTATGCAAACAAACAAATGATGGAAAAAAATTTCATGAATATCAAACAAAATACCTGAAGTTAATTTTGTCAATGGCATTATGTATATAGAAAGTTTTTCGTATTATTATACTAAACTCTAGGATAGCAAACCATTTTTTTATATAATGTAGGGAACTTTTCTAAAGAAGAGCCCTTTGGATTTGCCTCAAGGTAGCAAACCTTTGGATTTGCACATTAGATGTACTATGATGTGTTTTGAATATCCTTCATATAGAAAAGAAAAAAATTGACAGTCAACTTCTTGCACAGAAGGCCAAGCCGCCAAGTATCAAAAATTCATCTACAATACATAATAGAATAAATACCTTTCTTCCAAAACGACCAAAACGACCAATACGATGAATGTAAAGCTCACGATTGTTTGGGAGGTCATAATTGATCACCAAAGAAACCTGAGGAAAGAAAAATGAAGAAAACATGAATGGAGAAGTATAAACACTGAGAATTGTTCTTCCACATGCAATATGGTCACAAATTCATATAAAATATACAAGCGGATATATGCCATGATTATTGAACTTTAAGTGCACAAGGGGATGTGATTGTTCATGTGTAAAACAGACAACTTAAGGAGAAAAATGACGGCAAAGAATTAGAACCTGTCTATGGAGGACAAAACTCAGAATATACAATTTATGGACCTTTTTTAGAAGATCATTTTTCCAGAAGCACACATCAACACTTGACAACATGAAACACGCCTAACTATTGTACCACAAGCAGGCAGCAAGTTCTAACCCACCCCTCCCCCCCCCCCCCCCCAAAAAAAAAAAAAACTGATAGCCATCTAGGTTCATTAGTCTCATTACCAAGAAGTCCCATACATTTATCAACTCACGGAATTAAGAATTACCAGTCAATCTAACCCAACGCAGCAAATGGTCTCAACAATTAACTTGGTCTAGTAGGGAAGGTATTGGTCATTTGCCACCTCATTAAATCCAAAGTCAAACTGAAATTTTTTTCCCTAATGATTGAAAGTTACACTTACACAACCAGTGGGTTACTTCTAGACCCTCAACCTCACCCTCCACTCACATTTGTGTGAGAATGAAGTGTCATTTGAGCTAGCTCTCATTCGGACTGACACTGACGGTGTTTTAATGGGGTCGCAAACAGTGGGTTACTTCTAGACCCTCAACCTCACCCTCCACTCATATTCCATTTTAAATTTAGCTTGCTGTGGAAAAGTAATACATAATATATTAAAGAAGAGCCAAACAACTTGCCTGTTGGACATCAATCCCCCTGGCCCAAACATCTGTTGTTATTAGGACACGGGTTTGACCAGCCCGAAACTCTTCCATAATTGCATCTCTCTCCTTTTGAGGCATGTCTCCATGCATTGATGAAACAGTGAAGTTATTGCTACTCATCTTTTCTGTTAGCCAATCCACCTGTTCCAAGATTAATAGAAGTATAACATCATATTCATCAACCAGTACAGAGAAGCCATAAGGAACAAATAAAAAAAGGGCAGTGAAATAGAAAGAAATCTAGATATGCTAAGCTAAAAGTGGAATAGGGATCATTCTACACCCTGTGAAAGTTTAAAGAACATCTTACTCACTTGGCAAGCAAAAGACAATACTAAAACTTTTTCTTTGTCTCTATTTTACTTCACTGGTGTTCATGTTAACTATTGCACGTGCATAAACCCATATGGCCAAGAATATTACTTGGTAAACTATAAACCTAGCAATAGACTGACACTTGAAAGCTTTCTTCATTATATTCTCAAAATTAGGCAAGATAACACTACTAGAACTTGAATCCAAAATGTGATCAAGGACAGCACTACCTTTCTCTTCGTGTTGCAGAATATGACAGCTTCGGTGATCGTAAGGGTATCATAAAGATCACATAAAGTATCAAACTTCCACTCTTCCCTTTCCACGGCAACGAAAAATTGTTTGATGCCCTGTCATCATAAAAGGATAAAAAGAAAACCAGTATCAAACTACAGAATTACAATGACATAAAAACTTGCATTCAGATCTACATCCAAAGGTAGCTGATACAACATACAAACATTACTAACCTCCAGAGTCAATTCATCACGTTTCACAAGTATCCGTATAGGATCTGTCATAAACTTGTTTGTCATCTCCAAAATTTCATGAGGAAGGGTAGCAGAAATCAAGCAAACCTACAACAACTTATCAATTTCAGTACCAACATGGCCAGTCTCTGCAGAAACTTGCATGATATTGTAACAGGAGACAACAAACTATTACTTTATTCCTAATTGTGTACACATCACAAATTGCAGAAGCAAGTCATCAACATAGATTAAAGAGAAATTTACAGCAACGCAAACGTTGTAAAAGAACACTAGCAATGGAACGTAGGAAAATCTTCCAAATGATTGGAAACAATTAATCAACTTCAAATCAGAAAGACCAAGTGTACGCTTGATGCCAAAAGGAATAAAGCATTATGCTGTTGTAAGGTTTCCTAGCCATGTAATTTTTTTTTATTAGAGCGTACCTATCCAAAATTTTTTTATTAAAGCCTCACTTTATTATTGCTAAGTTGATTTCCCACTGAGTTAGCTTTACTCATGTTTTCTGAAATCCTATTAATTCATGGACATTTCCTTTAGTTTAGTGCCAGATTCAGTGGAATGCGCTGTTGTAATGCCCATAAGTCTGAGTATCATTTACATGTTGATGTAGCTTTGAGTAAGATTCCAACTTACTTTACTAGTCAAACTATTTTAATTCCCCTTTTCCCCCAAAAGAGAGGAAGTTGGAGACTGGCCCATGACTTAATTCACCAAATGCATCCCATGACTTAAACCAAAACCTCACTCTCCACCCAATTCTTTATGTAGGTAGGAAAAGCCATTTCAGCTAGAGCTCATTTGCCCACCAAAATGACTATTATTCTAAACTAAACCTAATAATTACTGAACCTAATTCACATTGCACCACAACCAACAAATCCTCACAATGTGCTAAAAATCTAGGGATTGAGCATCAGTTGTGGTGTTGAAACAACTTGACCTACACCAACTACTTTTTCTTTCAGTACTGTCACTAACAATAGCTAAAATTACAGGATTTGTAGCAGAAAGCAACCCATAACTATTCAACCAATGACAACAGCAAATCAAACATGCGGTTCCATCGCAGGACAAACTTAATTAGCTAGGTAGAATTGTTATTATTATTTTTTTCCTTTTCCCTTTATATGGTTGGGGGGGGGGGGGGGGGGGGGAAGAGAGAGAGAGAGAGAACCTGAAGCACTGGTGGGAGATATCTATATATATCATAAATCTGATCCTTGAACCCTCTGCTCAACATCTCATCAGATTCATCCTGTTGGAGCATCACAAAAAATAGAAATTAATCCCTACCAAGCTTACACACACACACACACACACAACACTAAAACCGTTAGATTAATAAAAGAGAGAATTTACTTACAAACGGGTTGAGCTATAGCAACGAAAAAATCATCCACGCAAGCTTGCAAAGGCGTATTAGCGTGATCCAATTTGAACTCTGATTTCGTAAAATCTCTTTTTCTCACCTTCAATGAATCAAATTGAATTCAAATAAATTAAAAGAACAAAAATAATATGTTAAACCCACAACCTCACCATCCACTTCACTCTTACAAAGGAATAAGGTATCTTCGCTCTTACAAAGGAATAAGGTATTGGATGAGTTACCTTTTTTGAACCTTAGGTTGTCTTGTATGACGAGGAGGAGGTCTTGCATGTCCTTCGTCAGAGGCCTCGGGCCCAGGTTTGTGTCCATGTTTGTGCCCCCCTGTCCCACAAGGAGGTGCCTTTGATATGCGTTTCGGCCGACCTTCTGGCACTGCAGGTAACCCAACAGCCTGCTCAGGCCCAACAGGGGGTGGGTCGATGGCCGAAGAAGGGCTAGTAGGCGTAGTGTGGGACGGTGGCTCCTGCTGCATGTGAGGAGGGGTTGGACCAATACCCAGGTCAAATGATGGAATGGGTGATAGCTCAGGGAACTCCTGTGGGGTGGGTGGAGGGATGGTGGGGCTAGGGGATGGATGTGGGGTGGGTGAAGGGATGGTGAGGCTAGGGGATGGATGTGAGGTGGATGAAGGGATGGTAAGCCTAGAAGATGGATGTGGGGTGTATGGAGAGGGATCGGGGGTAGGGAGGCCTCGAGGGGTAGCAACAGGCTGACGAGAGGGACATCCAGTCGGAGCTGTGCTCGTGCTTGGGCCCTCAGTAGTGCTTGGGCCCGCAGGAGAAGCTGCCTCCTCATTCGGGGCCTCAGGGATGGGAGGTTGTACACGGTCAATATGATGCACTGCCGACAGCACATCATTAATGTCAGTGTGCTCCTCCGTGCCCACTAGGTGATGCCGTAACAAACGGTTGACAAGTGAAACCTGCACATGGAAAACCCACATATATTAGTAATGCCTAAATCATCAACAATGCCAATCGATAATAAAATAAATGTTGGTTTTGAATTGAGTTATGGTAGTAATAATTGCAACTTATAGGGAAAGCAAGTGCTAAGCACAAATTGTAGTAACATATATCATGTTATGTAAACAGTGGTTTCGTGCTAAGAAGTACGGTAAGATGTAGAAAAGTTGTAGAACTTACCAGCATAGTCAATTTAGCACCGGGCCTATCGATGAACCTCCGAGTTACCCTGTTGAACCACTCAAAGTACTCGTGGTCTAGAGGCATCTCACCAAGCACTACTTCAAAACCTCGTTGAAGGCGATCACCCCAGTGGCCTATATGCACAGCATGTTTCCGCATCCAATCCACACCGACCTTCCCCCTCAAATCAATTTTATGTAGGACTGTATCAGTGTCAACAGGCTGGGGAATTTCTTGGATCATCCCAAACTGACGAACGACACGATCCGGTGTATGTTTCTCTATTATGTGGAAACATACAAGCGGCACTGTGGCCGTCCACACGGCCCTCCCTGCAACGCACCACGGCGGAAGGTTCTCGAACTCAGCTTCATATGGCTGCCACACCACCTACAACAGCAAACAACAGAAGTACACAACACATTAAGCTTTATATTTCAAAATTCACCAAACCTATAAGATTGTTCCTAAACGTGACAAACGTCGATTTCTCATACCTGGTCTGACCACATTGAAGCTATTTGCTTGCGATACCTGTCCCTAAAGATGTTGGCGGGCCTATTTTTCTTGTTTGGGACCCACAACCACCTACGACAATCAAGAACAAGAGATCAATAGCTACAACTTTCCTACTAAGATAATGTTATGATTAAAACTATAATGTAATCACATTAACAAGTAAGATAATCTTATAGGATTTTACTCAATTGGAGATGGGATTCAATGGAGACTTACTTTAGGGATAGTGGAGCACGCACTGGAGGACCGTAAGCACCCACTGGCGGGCCACGCTCAACTGCCGGGCACAAATAGGGGAACCTGGCCCATGCCCAATACTGGACCAACAATAAACACCCACCGATCTGATTGGTGTCCCTATCGCTTGCCCTGCATAACTCTCGGTACATCCATGCAAGGCAAGCACTTCCCCAACTGTACACTTGTGGGTTGCGAAGGTCTTCGAATAGCTATACCCACATTAGATGCACCCTATCGCCGGATTTGTCGCCGAATATTGTGTCCCCTAACAGCGCTAGGATGTAGCAGCGTGCGTACTTATGCAGCTGATCCTCTTCAGCATTAGGCGGCAATGGTTCAGCAACTTGCTCCAAGAGTCGGCTGATGAGGATCCTCTGACCAGTGAGTTGCTTATGCTGGTTTTGATTTACAGGTTGAAACCCAAGGAAATCCCGGCAAACTTCAGTCCATGTTTTCTGTGTGCTCCCTGTTATAGCGGCACCATCAACAGGAAGCCCGATAAGAACCTTCACGTCTTGCAATGTGATGCTGACCTCGCCATGCGGCATGTGGAATGTGTGAGTCTCGGGCCGCCATCGCTCCACTAAGGCCGTTATCAGGCCATGGTCAATCTCTCTACCCGGGAGCCAGAGGAGTCCCTCCAAACCAAGTGCCTTAATGATGTTAACGACTCGGTCGTCCACCATTGGCTCTCGATTGGAGAACTCTTTACTACGGCTACGGCAGGTAAGGGTCCCTGGATCCTGCACAGAACAAAACAATGGATTAATATATGCCAGAGTATGTACATTGTATAAATTAAATTGGTGTACATTAGTTAAAGATTGACTGTTGCGTTTTACCTGCCTATTCCATATAGCTTCAGACCGATGGTTGGCCTGCTGTGACAACACCAAGTTCTCAATGGGACCAGGCTCTGCATGGTTAATCCGTCCAGCATTTGCAGCAGCCATACTGCACAAAAATGATAAGCAGTTAGCAAGTAATAGATATTGTTCAGAACAAAAACAAAAACAATGTAAGAAAGATTCTAACAAAATATATTATACTCTTGATTATTTATCAGTTCACTATGAAAGATGATTGTTGCGAAAATAAACCCATTTAGGCAAGATGAAAGAAAAGAGAAGAAATATATAGACACGAGGATTTGCACAATATGCCTACGTCGACATAAATTGACAAAGAAAGTTTTACTATAAAATAAGAATATTACAATAGTAACACAAGCAATCTCGACCCAAACCCCAATTTAATTCTACTTTTCTCTAAATGAATTGCCGCAGCACTAACTTAAAGTATGTATATATATTAAGTTGCTTGGGGTATTAACATTGCACTAACTGAAGATATCTTTCGCATGAAGACTCATTAACACATAATACTGAAATGAAACATAGTGAGTAACAGTAAGTGTGCGTTATGCAATCAAAAGTGAGTGGTACTATAGTACTGAATCACATGCTTCTTCTGAGATATAAATTGAATGGTCCTATTCCTTCATCAATAAAGAAAAATTCAAAACACATACAAATATTAACACACACGCTGCCCAAGCAAGGTGTAATTCAATATAATTGGTAACTTCATATCAAAGATTGAAGAGAAAAAAAGGTTAGTGGATGTTTTAAGGTTTCTTTTAGCAATAAGTATAAAGTCACAAAATTTGTTACGACCATTGAAGAGAGAAGTTGTAAATGGTATATGTCGATGATAGATGCAAATAAAATTAAATAATAACTAATAAAATTATTATAAAATATTTTATACTTAATATTGCATAGAGTTTATTTTTAAAAAATAAAAATAAAAATTTGGTGAAACCCGCTATTTAATCTTGACGTGAGTACTCTTGACTTTTCTTTTTCTTTTTTCTTTTCTTTTTTTTAATTTCTTTATGACTGAATGATGTGAGTCTTGACTAGCTGTAATTGCAACTTTACTATAATTTGAAGTATCAACCTTCACATATAAGTACAATGACAAATCAGCCTTATTTTTAACACATTTCAATAACTGAGAACTTAGTTTGGTCTCTCTCTCTCTCTCTCTCTCTCTCTCTCTCTCTCTCCTTCTCCCCTTTAGTGCATTGCTACTATTAATTGTGCTTTTCATACAGCCCTTATGAAGCAGGCATAGCAGATGATAGTACAAATTGTAACTACTAATAAATAAGAACTTCAAATAAGGAAAGAAGTAAAAATGAAGACTTATGAACTAGAAAGAAGTTGAGGGGGGAAAAAGATTCTTCGTAGCTCTATAAGTTTCTCTAATTTTTCATTCCTTCATGATTTTACAATCCTTGAATCTCAATGTATAGCGGGAACAATGTAATATTCCAATAGGTTGGGCAGTGTAGCCTACATAACTAGAAAGTTGATTTCAAAAGTCTGTATTTGCAAAATTGGGGCGGACAACCTGAATCTTAAGCATTTACTCCCTGGGAGAGAGCCTAACTGCACATCAAATTAATTTTTGATTCATGAGGAGGCCTATAGTAAGTTCTTTTTTGGATGACTCTCAAATACACCCTGTTACTAACACTGGAATGGAGAGTCATAAGTAAAACTAATATTTGCTTTAGATGTTTTTTTTAGCCATATTACTAATACTAGGAAATTTCAAACGTAAGAGGTATCCATGTCAACAGTTCATTGAGATATAATATGCAATGTGATAGAGATGCCTCTGTTTAATGCTTATCTCAAGATCAGTGGGCTAACTCTGAGGGAGATGCATGTTAGCATTATTATCTGACTCTAAGGGAGATGCAAAAAGGCAAAGAAAACGATAATAGTGCCATCCATGTCAATATTTTGAAATTGAACAAAATTTGGCACCTAGATTGACCTTTTCATATGCAAGTGCACTTTGATATATCTACACATATGGTGATTTGATACTATACGGATCAGGAACTCAGAAATAAAGCTAACTTCTTGGTCAGGATAAGAATGAAATCAAATATTAAGTACCAGTGAGTTAAGCACTTAAAGATCTACAACATTGCTTTTGTAAGAATGATCACATTTGGTATCTATAAATCCATCCATTTTGATGCATGTGTAGATTCAATCTATTCATGTGACAGACACATGTGAAGAAGACACCCTAACCATTGGGGTGCAACTCTATTAGGATTGAACTGGTTCCAGTGAATCCTAGGGGTGAACTAACATATTTAGTCCCATACTTGATGACCAGAACCAAAACATATAGTGGCAATACCAGACTGAGTTGAAGTAATAAAAGCTTGGGTTTTGGTTGGTCGTTTTCCGAACTTTATAACTTCTATCAAGAAATCAAGTCAGCTTCCCAACAAATGGGCCCAACTAAAGAGATGGTGAGTGTAGAAGGAAGATGAATGTACTTGTGACAAAGAGAAGAGTGAGAATGTCTCTTCAGGTTGATGTGGGAATGTCCTTTCTCACAAAATTTTCCACAATTGCACTGGCTTTCCTTTTTATTGGATTCTTATAGAATTATATTTTATTTTTATTTTACAAGTTAATATGTGAGGGCATCTATTATAGGACATGATCTCCTCACCTATCTAAACAAAAAACTCCGCAATCTATTTCAAGCATGCACATTGAACTTAATTTCCTTGAACATATTTTGAGGGTTTTCTTGGTTGGATTTGCTACTACAAATGAATTAAAGTTAAATGAGTTTTTAAAATCTCTGCCAATTAATTATATTTTTATTGAAGTGACCCTACCTCTCTGGAAACTGAACTAATTTATCAATTTACTCAAGGTTGTGAGGAATGAGAAACAAAAATTTAAACCTCTTTATTACAATTTTTAATTCAGATCAAGTATACATATAGTTGTTTCATGATCCAAATGTATCAGTTGATTGAGAGTACTCCACTTCATTGGTTAATGATTTGCTTCTAAACTTTGTAGATCTGCAAAATTTTAGGATTGACTGGCATTGATCTCTTCTCTCCATCAGACGTTGTAGAGAAAAGAGTCACTCGAAAAGTTTGTATG
This sequence comes from Quercus ilex subsp. ballota, assembly GCA_032727855.1. NCBI lineage: Eukaryota > Viridiplantae > Streptophyta > Magnoliopsida > Fagales > Fagaceae > Quercus > Quercus ilex. Next base: position 3,476,062 of record CM064919.1, read on the forward strand.
TGTATACATTCCTTCTCTAGGAAAGCGAGGTCTAAGCATTTAAGTGTAAGGAGTTTATTGTTAAAAATATTTCCCATAATGTGTTTAGTATCTTATTCCACAGTGAATTTATAGTACTAAGAGAATGACTGTGGAGATATCTTGATAGGTTCCAGATTTTGACGTTGTCACATATACGGTGGCTATGCCCACGGATATGGTTGGATGCATTAGGAGAAGCTGGGAGCTACCTAAGTTCAGTGTTTTGAATTCTGCTAGTGAAAACAAGAATAAAAATTCCAGTGAGAAATTCAGGCAGGTATGTCAATGTTGCTCTCATCTTCCAATTAGCATGTGCTAGAGGAGAAAGCACCATCACACCATTAAACATAAACTCAATCAAAATTTCTAAAATTTCTATAGACTTGTGAACAATTGCATCTCATCGTAGGAACAACCAACAAAGCACTAAAATTAAATTCTCAGCAAATATAAACAAACCCAGCAACATAATCCGATTTCCACAAACCAATTCAATCTCAAACAACAAATATAAAGTTCCTCAAAACAGAACACACAAAGCACTAAAATTAAATCCTCAGCAAATATAAACAAACCCAGCAACATAATCCGATTTCCACAAACCAATTCAATCTCAAACAACAAATATAAAGTTCCTCAAAACAGAACACACAAAGCACTAAAATTAAATCCTCAGCAAATATAAACAAACCCAGCAACATAATCCGATTTCCACAAACCAATTCAATCTCAAACAACAAATATAAAGTTCCTCAAAACAGAACACACAAACCCACTAAAATTAAATCCTCAGCAAATATAAAGTTTTGTCCTTTTTTAGAAATTCAAAACAAAACCCACAAACCCACTGTTTCTCGGCAACCAAACGGTGAAACCCATTACATATAAACACTGTTTCTCACCTTTTTTTTGGTTTTCACAGACCGCGTAGACTGATCAAAGCTCTGTGAGTGAGAGGTTTCTACTTCGGTGGACTTTATCAACCTTTAGGAGGAGAGGCCTGAGACGATACACCTCGCTGTGGCTTTACCAAACACTTCGCCGAAGCTGATGAATGTGAGAGTGCAGACTGAGTGAGAGAAGAGGGTGACTGAGAGAGGCCCTCAAGTGTGAGAGTGAGAGGGAGAGGGTCAGTGAGAGACCGTGAGACTGGAGAGTTGAGAGAGAGCTCTGAGACTGGAGAGGTGAGAGACTGTGAGAGAGGCGTTATTTTTAAAAAATGTAAAAGCTCTGATTTTTGTGGTGTACAAAACGTGCTGAGCACAACTAAAAATCGAGTTTCTGAGACTCGGTAATCGAGTCTCTAACACTCGATTTCTAGGTGTCGTCCACGTCATTATCAAAGCCAGGTGTAGTCCACGTGGATGCTTGGTCGGAACTCGAGTCTCTAAGACTCGAATTCCACGTGTACTCCACATGGCACTAGGCCACGTCAATTTAAAAAAACCGAGTCTGAAAGACTCGATTTATTCAAGCAAAATCGAGTCTTACAGACTCGAGATGTTAATAATATATATACTTACTAACCAGGGCCAACTAACTGTATAGTTGTACAGTTATGGTTAAATACCAATTTCGTTCCAAATTTTCGTTCATATCCGATCTCTCAACCTTTCCATATGTTTCCTTCTCAAAAAAAAAAAAAAAAAAACCTTTCCATATGTGCCAAAAACCCGTTCCACAGAAAGATTGGGCCTTCTTCATTATTGAAACGAGATTAAGATTTAAGACAAACATGGGGGGGTTGACCTTTGGCGGCTTCGGCATGTGGTAAGTGTCAGAAGAGGAATACAAAAACTTTAACTGATCTGAATTCGAATCTTAAACATTAAAGAAATCAAAGCGAAGAAACCACCAAACTCAACCAACCAACCAAAAATGGGGTCTTGTTATTAGTTCGATAGACGCATAGATTGGTTGAAAAGAGAAAAGAGGAAACATGGGTTGGAATTGGAGAAATGGGTTTCAAGAAGTGGCGAATACAAGGCCTCTGTTCTTGACAATTTACGCCACTGTCATCATTGGTGTAATCTTCTCCTCTTTCTATGTCTTCTCGGCTATATATTCCAAGTCTTTTGTTGACTCCTCCATGTCATGGCTCTCCTCTCCACCTATTTCCTCTCACAGTATGTTTTTTTCTTCTCTAATCTCTATATGAATTTTATTTTGCCTTCACTTTTATGCACACCCATTTGGGTTTTAGGACGATTGGAGGGTTAATCTCGTTTGCATTTTACTTGGGCTGTGATGGGTTTTCCATATTATTATGTTTTTGTTTGTTAAATTTTTTGCTGATTTGGTTGGTATAAACTAAACCCATTTGACTTCTGTGTGTTGGGAGTGTTAAGGTAGAGAATTCTTTTTAGAACCTCAATGTTGTGTACATTTCAAGTAGGAACTATGGTAATCAAGTTTGGTGCTTGTTTGTGTTTTGCGCTTTTTATGTCATTACTTACCAATCTCTATGTATATATATTTTGCTTTCACTTTTATGCACACCCATTTGGGTTTTAGGACGACTGGAGGGTTACTCGTTATGTTTTATTTGGGCTGTGATGGATTTTTCACATTGTTAAGCTTTGCTATTAAACGTTTTTGCTGATTTGATTGGTAAGAACTAAACCCGTTTGAGTTGTGTGTTGGAGTGTTGGGGTAAAAGATTTCTCTTTAGAACTTATGCGTTTTGTGTATTTCAATAGGAACTATGATAATTGAGTTTCGTGCTTTGTTTGTGTTTTGTATCTATTTATGCACACCCATTTGGGTTTTGAGACGATTGTGGAGTTAATCTCGTTTATATTTTACTTGGGCTGTGATGGGTTTTTCATTTTAAATTTTGTTGTTAAAAAATTTTGCTGATTTGGTTGGTAAAATAAAAATAAAAACCCCATTTTAGTTCTGTGCGTTTGGAGTGTTAGGGTAGAGAATTCTTTTTAGAACTTCAATGTTTTATATATTTCAAGTAGGAACTATGACAATCAAGTTTGGTGCTTGTTTGTATTTTGCACTTTTTATGTCATAACCTACCAATCTCTATTATGCTTCCATTTTTATGCTCACCCATTTATGTTTAGGTTTTAGTGCAATTGTAAGGCTAATCTCATTTATATTTTGCTTGGGTAAAATGGGTTTTCCATATTAATAAGTTATGCTGTTAAACATTTTGCAGATTTGCTTGGTAAAACTAAACCCATTGAGTTGTGTGTTGGAGTGTTAGGGTAGAGATTTCTCTTTAGAGCCTTTTTAAATATCTTCTACTTTTCAAGTGGGGACTATGATAATCAAGTTTGCTGCTTGTTTGTCTTTTGTACTCCTCTCCCAGACCCCATAAAATTGGGAGCTTTCTGTACTAGGTACAGTTTTTTTACCTAGAAAGGTCAATTGTTGTTGGATATTTCTAATTGATCTAATTATTTAGAATTAGAATGATTTCAAATTAGAATCTATCTAGAATTAGAATAAATAAGTAAAATTAGAATGTGTAGAATATGATTCTAATCTAATTAGATTCCATTTCTAATATTAATTGGTATGTTCCTCCTCCCTTCTTCCACTCCGCCTCGAAGAGTAACTAGGACTGATTCAGTCACGTTTTCATTCATTTGGAATCTGGGTTCTTCTACTTCATTTTTTTTGGTTTGGGCATTGGCCTCTTTGGTATCATCTGCACCTTTTTACTATTTCTCCAAATTTTTTGTTATAAGTGTTGCATATAAGCTCAGATCTTAGGACTGACCAGTTAACATGGGACCTATTTTGGAATGAGCTAATAATAGACTTCTTAAGAGGACTGTTTCCTTGATTATTAGTTTCTAGAGGGAACTGGAGAAGTTTTTTGAACTGTTTCCCTTCTGTTAATGATGCAATATTGCATGAATTGCCAGGATAGATTTGAAAAGCTCATGTTCCTGAGCATTATTATTAATACTTGTTCCCTAGAATTTCTATTCTCAGTGGTTCATCAAGTTCTCTATTCTCTATGTTTGAGTATGCAATTCACTTTTCTTGACGCACATGCTCTCTCCAGATGTGGATTCTCATCCAACAGAGCCAGCACTCAATTTTTCTCGATCAGCAACAGTGGGTTTAACTACAGGGCCTCAAAGTGCGTTGATGCCCCCTATTTGGCAAGTTCCCTCCAAAAAAATGCCACCTTTGAAGGCTTTTCAACTGACCAAAGAACTGGTTCAGCAAAGGGTGAAAGATAATGTCATAATAGTGACCTTTGGTAACTACGCATTCATGGATTTTATCCTGACTTGGGTTAAACACTTGACAGATTTGGGGCTCTCTAACCTTCTTGTTGGTAAGCTAAATCTTAATTTTAGCTTCATAGCTTTTTTGCAGTTGCACTCACTTTCCTCAGATATTTGAATTTTTTTTTTCTTGAAAAATCATATCCACATATATTATACTTAAGTGTACACCTCTTAAAGGAGTTCAAAATTTTTTTTTTAGGTGCGATGGATACCAAATTGTTGGAGGCTTTGTATTGGAAAGGTATTCCTGTTTTTGATATGGGCAGCCATATGAGCACAGTTGATGTTGGCTGGGGCTCTCCAACATTTCATAAGATGGGGAGACAAAAAGTTGTTATGATAGATTCATTGCTTCCCTATGGTTTCGAACTGTTGATGTGTGATACAGACATGGTTTGGTTGAAGGTACAGTTTCAGCTCAAGTCCTATTTGATCTTCTGCATGATTAGAGTATTGTTTTATTTATTTATTTATTATGTGTGTGTATTTTTACTAAATAAATAAATATCTACTTATGAGTATTTTAATCCATATTGGGCAGGCTAGGGTCTGGTGGGAAGTGGGGATAACGGTTAGAACTTGATATTTAGTAATAAATAGAATTAGAATTCCTCCCCCCCCATTATCTATATTATATTCTTTTGCTTTCCTTGGTTATAGATTTGTTGATTAGAAGTGCTGAGCAGCAAAAGCATTTATTATGTTTTTGTTCCAACGGTATGATTTGTGACCCCAGAACTTTTCCACTTTCCTGGTGAACCTGTTCAGTAGTGATTTCTGTCTTTATTCTTTAATTTTCTTTACCTTTTTCTATTCCCAGTAAGATATCCTGTATATTTTCCCTTATTTATTTTATTTCTTTCCTGTTTGTCTTTCTCACTCTCATATTTTGTTTGTTGTGCGATCAATGCTAGTTCATCAAGGACGCTCTAAGATCAGTATTTATTTGTTATAATCAGTATCTTTAAGGTTTTTTTCTTTTATACATCTATTAATCAAACTCACTTTACCTTATCTGCTATGTCTTGAAACAGAACCCGCTGCCATATTTTGCTCGTTTTCCTGAAGCAGATGTCTTAACTTCTAGTGATCAAGTCATACCAACAGTTGTTGATGACAGGCTAGACATTTGGCAACAAGGTGAAGTTTGTAGTAAAACAAGATTTACTGTTCGTGTTTGTCTTTCCTTTGTTTACTTTATTGTTCATAATAACCTCATTTCTCTGTGCAAGCATGTGTTGTTACCCCTTTCGCATTAAGAGTTCTCTTAATGATTGGTGTGTGAAATACTAGTTGAAATCTCATGAACTGATGTGAAAATGTGTCTGCCAGTGAATGGATACTTGGAAAGGGTCAACATTTTTTAATGTACTAGCTTGGAACCAAAACACAATCAAAATTTAATACTATGCTGCAATGGATTGGCAAGAATGCTAATTTTGATTACATTAAGAAGTATGGAACTAGTGCAGTATGCTTTTTTGCTATTGAACCCATTACAGTTTGTTACTTTTTTGCAATTTTCTGCCACATGGTGCTTCACGTATGTGTACAAAGACCAAAAAAAAAAAAAAAAGTCTCAGTTAAAAAAAAAGGTGAACTCAGGAAAATTTTAAAGTACAAACTCTTACCAGGAACCTCTTAGGATGACCTTATTTGCACCCTTTCTCATTCTTTGATGTTTAGAAAGTCCCAGATGCTTTGTTTTCTAGGACAAGTCCCAGTCACTCTTTCTAGTTGTATGCTCATTATCAAATCATTACTTTTTAATTATCAACTTGGAACTTTATAGACTTTTATCCTTTTGAACTCCATGGTTTAATAAGCACTTTTAAATTTAAACTCAGAATCTCCTGCTCTAATACCATGTTAAATTACCAATTCTCTCTAAAGCTTACGCTATTAGGAAATTGTGAATTTAATCAGTTAACCATAATTCTAACAAGCACCACACTCACAATTTTACTTCTTCATCTTCAACAGTTAGTGGAGCCTACAATATAGGAATATTCCACTGGCGGCCAACAGATTCTGCAAAAAAACTGGCAAAGGCATGGAAAGAAATGCTTATAGCTGATGACAAAATATGGGATCAAAATGGGTTTAATGATCTTTTACACAAGCAGTTAGGACCACCTGTGGACGAGGATAGTGGACTTGTATATGCTTTTGATGGAAATCTCAAGCTGGGAATCCTGCCAGCTAGTATATTTTGCAGTGGACATACTTATTTTGTCCAGGTGGGATATGTGGAATTGCTCTTTGTAGAATGAGCAGTCTCCTCTCTCTCTCTCTCTCTCTCTCTACATTAATGTGATGTGGGAAGTTTGTAGACAATTTCATTTCAATTTTGTTTTATTTAATTTTAGAAGTCAACTGTATTTTTGCTCAATGAGATTTATTTTAGGTCTTATTAGTTAATTGAATGATTAGTATTTTATTTATTTTCCTAAAGTCGAGGTTATATTTGTAATTCAATAAATGCTTTCCTAAGTCAACTAGAATTAGGGTTTTAGTTTTAGTAGTCTATATAATTGTGTTATTGTACTCCTATGGAGACAAGCTAAGATGAATAAATTTCAGTTGGAACCTTTTCAAATGGCTTGGTGTTGATTCCAGGCAACCATAGGTGATTTTCTATCCCACTTGGTGTTATTTCCAAGCAACTCTAGGTGCTGATTTCTAGGGTATTTTTATTTTTCTTTTCAGTTTTCGTGTTGCATCAAATTTTTGTTCTACCTCAAAATGCTAGACATTCATTTACTTAGCTAATTTTATTTTAGGCAACTATTGCCGCTGAGCTTGTAAGAATTTTAATTGACCTGGTTAATATAGCTGAACAAACTGTATATCAAGCATGCCCTAAACCCTAATGCTATAATTGCAGGCCACGTATCAGCAATTCAGATTGGAGCCATATGCAGTGCATACCACATTTCAGTTTGCAGGTACTGAAGGAAAGCGGCACCGGCTTCGGGAAGCCATGGTTTTCTATGATCCACCAGAATACTATGATTCACCAGGTAATTCTGTGCCACATGTTGCATGTCTCGCCAATTTATCTTAGGTTGCATATGCTTATTCAATATCATAATTTGTTATTCTGTAGACATGAGTCTCTCAAGGTGTTTCAGGGTCTTTGATTCAGTGATCTGCATGGCTTATTGATTGTCTTTTATCCTTTGTATCTGCATCTCAGACCAAGTATAAAAAAAGGACCCTTAACCTTTGCAGATTATCCTTGATGAAGGGGCCTAAAAATCTACAAATATGCCTTCTTTAAACAAAGTTTTTTAGCCTTTGAGGAATGCACTACTGCAAAGTATAATTACTACTATCAGAATGGAATGAGTTATGGTGTTTCAATTAATAATCTTGACAACTTGACCATTATCAGAATGGAATGAGTTCATGCATAAACTGCCCTTCCCTGCTGGAACAGGTTTGGTAGTACACCCTTAACTTAAGCAGGGAGCAGGGATGGGAATTTTAGGGCTGATCCATGTTGGATTTGCAAGATTGTGGGACATTTTGTATCACCACTGCCCATGTTGTTTGTCCATCTTAATTCCATCATTGGAGTAGTAGGTTAGAACAATATACTATATATCTTAAGGTGAGGGAGCTACAATGAGATGTAAAATGCCAAAATGAAGAGCATTTTGTATTTGCTCCGTTCTTGATATTTCTCATATGGTAATGCAGTTTCCACTCTGCAAGGGGTGGGTAATGTAGAACAGGTTTGCAAGAATAAGAAAGAGATGGAAAAGCAAAGAACCTCGGGCTTCACCACCTAAGGGTGCTTGGAATCACCAGCAAGATGTAGAGAAAACTGTTAACCCAAAATGTTTTTATTCAAATTGTTTTGCAAGAATACGAAAGAAAAGGAAACACAGAAAACCATAGGCTTCACCATATAGGAATCACCACAAAGGTTTAGAGAAAACTGACTCATAAAGTTTTTAATTCTAATTGCACTGCTCAAACTATTGCCATAGCCTCTTTTAAATAGGCTTAAGGATTACATCAATAAGCACCATTACATCTCATGAAATCCTTAACGACAAATGAAATCTGGTATCTCAAACCAAATAAAGTCTGCCAACATTAACTCTGGTTGCACTCTTGGCATCACAGAGCATAGTTGGTATATATATATATATATATTTTTTTTTTTTTGATAGGTAAGAAAGATATATATTCAAAAAACTACTAAATGCAAAGTAGCACCAGCATATCAAAAGTACAAAAAAAGATGGAAAAGCAAAAACATAAAAAAGCACTAATTACAAAGAAGAGGAGAGCTAAGGAATAAAGGAAGAGAATCACTAGATGTGAGTCCCTAAGCCCTAGCCCAATCAAAAAGGGAACTAGAAAAGAGAGCAAGCAGTTGGTCATCGGATCTATCCAAATTCTCAAACGTCTGCCGATTGCGTTACCTCCAAATACATCACATCAAACACAACGGAACTGCCACCACTCTCCCTTGGTGCGGTGGTCACTCTACAAGTATAAATGCTTGTGGGGTGTGGAGGGTAAGGGTCGAGGTTCAAGTCTCCAGGAGGGAGCTTCACATACATATACACTTAGATTAGGCTAGAGTAAAAATTCTATCTTGTATCAAAAAACACAACAGAACTAAAGTCCAAATGTGAGATGATTGCTTCCCTAACCAATTCCACCAACCAATGAAGTAATGAGAGAGAAAGAGAGAGAGAGAGAGAATGTGACACAATGTATTAACTGTATTCAGTGGAATGAAATTGAACAAATTTATCTAGTCTGATTCATCATTGTGTTTTGAACATCTATAAATGATTCTCGACCCTTAGTCCCTTGTGGGTTTTGGGAGGCCATTTTTCTGTCCCAAGGCAAAGTGAGGAATGACAACATAGGGTTAATGGGATAAAGGATTGTGAATTTTTTTGTTAGAGAAGACTCTCTCTCTCTCTCTCTCTCTCTCTCTCTCATAATATTCTTCTAAAAATATCATAATATGTTTGATTGCTAAGAATCTTCGGGATGGAATTTAAGGTTCGACAAACACTTTTCTTGCTTTATGATGTTAACCAATGTCTATTTTCAGTGTACTTAAGTTGTTTTAAGACAAAAATAGGCGAAAAGTCCACCTCCCATTGGGTTCTAATCTTCCTGAACTTTGAAAACTCAAATTGTGCTCCTAGAGTCATTAACTTTAACCCCAAGTATATAGAAAATCCTGTTTTATATTGTATTTTTTATGCAGTCGTGGAAGATTAATTTGCTATTACTTTACAAGTTCACCTGTTCAAAAATTATTTTATGGGGTCCACTTGTGAAGTCCAATTGAAGTGAAAGTCATGTAGTTTTAATGGTCTAAGTATGAGTCTTTTAGGGTTAAGACAATTTTTATTTGGATGTTTATTTTATTAGTTATGGTCAATTTTATTTGCAGTGGAAAATCTGTAATTTTTTAAGCAATTTATGCAAATTTAGGGTATTTTGGTACTTTAATTGAGTCTAGAATCTTCTACGGGATCCTATATATCTTAGGTTTTATTTTCCTTGGGTCCAAGTTAGTCTTTTGTTAGGTTTTTAGTTTACTATTCATTAAGAGTCCTAACACTACTAGGACAAGGAAGAGTCTTTATCTATCATTGTGCTCAATGGATTCAAAGGAGAGAGTTGATTAATAAAGTTATTGAGTGTTTTAAGCCTTTGTGGGTTCTTTTCTTCCTCCTTTCCTCTTCTTTTTTCCTTCTCCTCTTCTTCTTCTTCTTCTTCTTCTTCTCTCTCTCTCTCTCTCTCTCTCAGTTGTTGTACAGAGGTACTGTTCATACAACCCCTAAACATCATAAAACTTGTCATTTTCTTCTTCCTTACAACCCCAAATCAACCCCCTTTCCTTTACCTATTGAAACCCGATATCCCCCCACATACTTTCTTCTACCAAATAACCAATCGAATAACTCATTAAACCACCTTTTAATTCCTATCAAAACCTCATAACACTTACTTCAATAATTTTAAACCTAGATCTACAAGTTCTCCTAACCTTAACCCACCACAACCACAATTAGAAAAATTCCCCCAATTTGTCCTTTGTCTATTTTAGAGGTGAACTTTGATAACCTTGTGTCCCTACATGTGGCCATACTCTATGTTTTGGTTTTAACAATCTGCAACTTACCCTTTTGGACAGTCAAAACCTTAAAAACCTTAACTGGAAAGTGTGATCTGCAAATGTTAAGCCATTTCACTTGCTTACCTATCAGCTGGTACTCTATTGTCAAAATATCCTTGCAAGAATTTTCCAAATGGTTCTATTATATTCAAATTTCTGTTTTTATAGTTATGAAGCTATTGACTTAATTATTTAAGTTGTTGTCATTGGGCTGATATATTTTATGGGTCAAAATAGCTTTCTTCAACATTTAATCGTTAATATTTTGGGCATTTTAGACTTAGAAGTCAAACTATCAAAGTTTACATTACTTTTTAACTTAATTGAGAGACTGTAAATCTGTAATATCATAACTTGGTTAATGGAAGTATGTGTTATTTATATTTGTCCTGGCCTGATTGTTTGAGTGTTTTAGAATAGTTCCAAGGACTTTTTTCCCCCTTATTTTCTGTATGTAGGTAAAGTTTTGGAGTTGTAAACATGCATTTGAACTTATTTTCATTCATTTCTAATCTATCTTCATTATTTTTAATTTCAAAAATCTTATTGCTTTCTTTGCTACAGGCTTGTTTTGAACTTAAAAGGTATAATTAGTTAGACTACATGGTTACATGTTTTTCTACTTTTAATTTGTCCCCATGATTATGTGATCCCTTGCTTCTTATATACTTTTGGCTTGAATTGGTTTGGATGAGACTGCTAGAGAGTTTAAAAAGTGCAAGTTTATTTTATGATCTGTCCCTTTCCTTGTGATCCAATATCATGAGAGTTGAAAGTTACTCATGGGATGCAAGATTGGGCAATTTTATTGTCTTTTCCTTAGAACCACATTTTTCAATTTTTATTATTTCCCCCATCCTAACCAAATGGAGCTCATTTCCCTTAGATATATCTGCCTCATCAAGAACCTAAATTGCACCAAACTGAAGACAGGAAAAGCACACTTTGAATATATGGGTGCATGCTCTATGGTGTCTACTTATAGTTAATGAAGTGCTGCATGGGTCCTTTATCTTTGGTGAATATGACATTATCACTAATTCACTGTAGCATAACTTCTTTGTGGTTATGCAGGAGGATTCTTATCATTTAAGCCATCTATTCCCAAGAGCTTGTTACTAGATGGGCAACATACTATTGAATCACACTTCTCTCTAGTTAATTACCAAGTATGTATGTATGTACTAACCTAATCCAGCTAACACCTTTGATTTTTGGATATTGCAATATTGCATCTCATGAATTATTTATTTATTTATTTTATTCATCGAAAATAGAAATGTATTCTTTTGATTTCATCTCATAAAGTATTTTATGAATAATTCTTTCAGATGAAACAAATAAGGACAGCACTTGCGATAGCTTCATTGTTGGATCGTACACTGGTGAGGATAGTTTATAGTAATATATATTCCTACATTAGTGCATTTGGAAGTATTTGTCCCTCATAACCACTACCATAGTGTATCTTTTTTTTTCTTTTTTTTTGGCACAAATGTGCTATCACATATCAAATCTGCAATAATAATATATTAGAGAGGAAGGCATACTGAATGTTACAATGTTATATTTGCTGATATGTATTTTTGAACTTGGATGAAGTGAGTATCAAAATTAGGTGCAGCGTGCAGAATATACTTATCTTGTTTTATCAACAAAATGTTATTTACTACTGTCACATCATTGTTGCTATTATTATTAATTACAACCTTGTTAAGCAGGCAACAAGCCAGATTTATGTAACTTTTGTAGTTGATTGTTTGTCCCCATATACTTCCTGTATACTTGGGTGACTCTTTTTGGTACCAAAATTTATTACTTATCCAAAAAAAAAAAATGCAGGCAGCAAGAACCCAATTTTTTTTTAAATTTTGTTTTATTTGTAAGGGGATGTTCTGTAATTGTCTAGGGTTTTTTAAAATTTTTATTATTATTTATTTATTTATTATCATGGGCTGTACTATTGGAGTATTGGGTTTTATTTGAGTTTAGTTATCTAGCTTGGGCTTAACAGTGAAAGCCCAAGTCCAACTCTTATTATTATTAGGTTTTTGATAATGAGATATTATTGAAAAAAGACTAAAGATTTACAAAAAATAAGTTGTCATGTACAAAATTAGAAATGCTAGTGGTAAAACCCCACACGTGGGACCGGTCAAACAAAACTTTAAGCAACAATGTTTGCAATTGAGTCACCAAACTTTCTGTATCTTCACAAGTACGGCAATTTTGTTCTCTCCCCAAAGTTTATATCAAGTATAAAGGGACAAGATTTCTAATATCCGAAGAGTGTTTTCTAAACCAATTCCTCCTACCAAACAAAAGATCCATGATTGTCTTTGGTTACACCCATTGAATTCCGAAGGAATTAAAAATACAAAGTAGGTGGTCCTAAGTTTGAACCCTATCTCTATTCTACCTCCTATGTAGACATTTAAAAGTTCCACGTGATGGATCCTGTTCTTTTTTTTAAAATAAGTCTTTTAAAACCCTTATCTTTACTCTACCTCTTATATATTGAGGGGATATTTAGGTCCACATGTGAGGGAAGTGTTAATGGTCAAGATGATTAAATTCACCATTTTATTACAATTTAAACTTTTGAGATTAGTGTTAATTTATCAGTTATGCATGTCTAGTGTATTTGCATACATGTCTACACACACACCACATGTCCAACACACATATAAGATATTAGATAGTGTCTTTACTACACAGAATTATGTGGCTGGCTGAGTTTAAGATTTTGTTGAGCTGGAGTTTACAAGCTTCAATTTATATGTTAGGGTCACCAATACTGAATTTCTTTTACTTTGTTTTTATTAGTAGCACATACAACTGATGGGTCTTGAACCTATGACCTTGCCCTCTGCTGTGGACTTATAAGGGGAGGAGGTGCCAATAGAGTTAGAGCTAATTCGCAAATTTCGTTTACTTTTTAACTGTGGTACTGAAACCCAAAAAAAATAGTCATTAGGAATCTTAAATGTGGTGGTCAGCGAGCTCATTCTGTTGAGAAGTGTTAACATGAATTATGAAGCTGATTGCTCTTTAAATTGTAACTGTAATGGCTGACAATTCAAAACTCCTTGATCTAGAAATCTTTTTCAGAGTGAGCCACTGAAAAAAATTTTCCTTTTAAATTGACCTACCAACATTGCGCCAAATGATTTGGTCTGTTTAAATATCTACTTACGTTGGATTGGGTCCAGATCGGGTGTGTTGGAAGCCAGCAAGGAGTAGAGGTTTTGAGGTTAGAGGTTTCTATATTTCTTTCTACCCTCCTACCATCTTATCCTTCCCTTGGAAGATGATTTGGAAATCGAAGGTTCCTCCAAGGGTAGCTTTCTTTTCTTGGTCTGCTTCTTTAGGTGAGATTTTAACAACAGATAACCTTCGCAAACGGCATGTGCTAGTTCTTGATTGGTGCTATATGTGTAAGAGTTGTGGGGAGTCAGCGGATCATCTTCTTCTTCATTGCCCCATTGCTTGTGAGTTGTGGTCGTTGGTGTTTTGTTTGTTTGGAATTCATTGGGTTATGCCTCAGAAGGTTATTGAGTTGTTTGAGTCTTGGCAATGTAAGTTTGGACAACATAGAAATATAGAGTTGTGGAGAATGGTGCTTCATTGCTTGTTATGGTGTATTTGGAGCGAAAGGAATGTTAGAAGTTTTGAGGGATGTGAACGCTCTATGTTAGAGATTAAGTCTTTTTTTTTACACACTCTACTTGATTGGAGTGTTGTCTTTTGTCATTTTTTTTGTTCTTCCCTTCCTGTTTTATTTGATCGTTGTAATCTTGGTTATTGATTTATGCCCCCATAGTACATTCCCAATGTACTCGAGTTGGCTGTTTTTCGTTTCTTAATAAAATTTTCGTTACTTATCAAAAAAAAAAAAAATCTACTTACGTTGAAAATATCGTGAAACTAAGGAGACACGTTTGTTTGGTTGAGTATTTAGAACATAAATATCAAATTGCTAAAATTAGAAATTGCATTTGCTGGTAATATTAAAGTGTATATTTTGATCTCTTTTGTGTTTTTATTGTGTGATTTTAGGTCATGCCTCCACTATGGTGCAGGTTGGATAGGCTGTGGTTTGCGCACCCGGGAGTTTTGGAAGGCTCTGTGACTAGACAACCTTTTATTTGTCCTTTGGACCATGTATTTGAGGTATTTCCTTTTTGTTTCAGCTTAAGGTTTTTGTTTTGATCTATTGGAAGATTCTATTGGCATTCTTTGATATTGATTATTGAAGCAGCTCATGGTGGTAAAATCAAATGGATTTTACATGCCCCCTTGAATTAGAAACCAGTGGAGCCATGACCTTGCTGACTAGAATTTCTCTTTAGAAGTAATCACCTAATGGTATTCTGTTAGACACACTTAGTCATTACATTATCAAGTTACCCTTGATAGTACTATTTTATCAGACACAAGTAGTGACCAGATTTTTAAGTTTTGCATTCTTGCAATGGTTATATCAATTCTCGCCTTCTAAGTGGGCCTTTATATTCTCTGTAATTTTCAATTTGTGAATGTAAACCTATATGTACAAATAAATTTTTTAGACTCAGCCCCAAGCCTGCCAAAACCCATCAAGACCAACCCTGCAGTGTACAGCATATGTGGGGAACCAGGGATGAGACTAGGCAAGAGCCCTGTGAAGTCTAACCAAAAATAGTTACTTAGTTTGTTACAAGGAGTTGTACAAGTTGTTAGTTGGTTAAAGAACCAATCTTGAGCTTTTCTTGATGCTAGCTTTGTAAAAGTCCTAATATAAATACTAGGCTACCATGTACTCATCCTCATTATGGAAGTTTATGCAAATTTTTTACTTCTCTTTCTAAGGTCTCTTCTTAATCCTCATTCTTCTCTTGGAGTATGACTACCTCAAACCAAGTCAATTCACTTACATTCCCTATTGCACTCAACCATCTCATTTCCCCAAACCTTTAGACCATGATTATTATTTTTTTTTTTTTGACCTTCAGACCACAACTAGGTTCATTACAATTGGTATCAAAGCCTTGATCCAGAATGGCTGAAGGTACAAGATTCTCTTGATTGGCAGTCTTTTGCTGGCATGAAACAGTAGCAGGAGCACCATCAAAGGTCCATGGAGGTTTTGGCTTAGCAGATTGATAAGTTTGGAGGTTTCCTAGTTGGTTTTAGAATCCCATATTGATTAGAAGAGTACTAAGGAGGTGAATTAATTCCTATTAAAAGTGTTAGTCTCGCATTGATAAGAAAAGAAAAAGGGGTTTAATAGTCCCTAATAAGTAGAGTGGTGGTGTAGCCTTTGTGTGAGAGAGTGCGAAGAAAAAGTTTTGTCTAGTTTGTCTTTTGTAGTTGTGTTAGAGCAGCTTCAGTTGTATTGGAGATTTGGGTTAGTTTATGTTTGTGAGTATTCTTATCGTTAACTTTGATTGTGGATTTTATGGTAGGCATTGCCCATGGATGTAGGTTTAGAGTTTATCAAACTACATTAAATTTTGTGTCTCATGTTGCTTGCCATTATTATTTTGGGTGTTTTTCACAGCACTTAGTGTGAACTGTCACAAACCAGCAGTCTCAATGAGTAAGTAATGTCTGGAATTGTTTAGTCTCTTTGTCGTGGTAAATTAGAGGATCGTGTTTTTCACAATGCATAATGTGAACTGTCACAAACTAGGTGTCCAGATGAGTAAATAATGTCCAGAATCTCTTTGTTTTGGTAAAGAATTAGAGGATTGTCGGGGAATTCACGTTTACATTGGGCAGCTGTCAGGATTTACTTTTACTGTGCTATTGTATTCACTGCTGTATTGGGTTTACTTTTACTGTGCTATTGTATTCACTGCTGCATTGGTTGGGTTGCTGTTTAGACTAGGGCCATTGGTTGTATTAGTTGATTGTATTAGTAGCTTTACCATACTAGTTACTTAGGGACTAGTTACTTAGGGGCTTAACTATGGTTAATTGTAACTGCTGTTAGTTAGGCTGGGGGGTTGGTTAGTTAGTGCAGATAGTTAGGCTGAGGGGTTGGTTAGCTAGTGCAGAGAAGAGGTAGCCATGACGTAAAACAGGGCAGCACTCTTGTTTAAAGGTAAGGATGATGATCAATAACAACTCAAGCAAGTTATCACTGATTCAATCTACTTCTTACCTCAACTCTCTATTCCTTTATCCTTTCTCTATTCTGGAGGCATAGCTGTCCTCGAACTCAGCTACAATCAAACCCAATTTTCCCTTACAATTAGTTTACAATCCTTGCAGCAGCGTAGGAAATTCTGCCTATGTTTTATGGTCATTACATACATAACAAGTGTACTTCTAATGTTGCCTTTAATTTTAATGTCATTTATCTTAGTCTTATTGTAGTCAGGAATTTGGAGTTGGTACATTTAATAACATTTTATAAGTCTTATGTCATTTTTTTGAATGTAACATTAGAAGTACAATCTTGTGTGACTTGTAGTTGGTTTGAATTTTTAATCCTTTTGTTACACTTGATTACTTTTGAGTGTCTTTGGATTGAGAGATTGCATTAAAAAGTTCTATGGAAATGAGATGATCCAAACATTTTCATTTTACTTAGTATATTGGATTTGCATAGAAAATCAGCCTGCAATTTACCTTGAATAATATTTTTTAAGGCCTCTTTTTCATCCATCCGTGTATGAGTGGTGGAAGAGGAGAATAATCACTTGGAAACAAGGATAAATCTTAAATTTTGTTAAACTTAAAGTTTCTTTGGGTTCACCTTAGGTGACCTTATCAGTACTTGTTGGCTTTATCTTCTTTATAATTATTGATTGATAACAAAGACAGCCAAGCCTTAATCCCAACATTTTGGGGTCAGCTATGGATCTTCAACAAATTGATTAGGGTCACATGCATGTATTCTTTTTTGCCTATAATTATCGAGTGATAGAAAGTAAAAAGTTGCAAAGAAACTTCCTTTGTTTTGGGAAATGTGAGAAGTTGGAATACATTATAGTTGAAGTGAATAAAGGGTTTTGGATGGTTCAGAAATCTATTCTGATCCATAGTCTATTACAAAATGTGTTTGCTTAGTTGCAAGTTTCCAACAGATTAATTAAATTGAAGATAGGGTTGTTAAATGATCTCATTGTTCATGTCAACTTTGTTGTATTTCCTGTCAGCTTTATCATTTATGGTACTAAGGAATATGCACTGCCTGCAGGTAAATGTAATGTTGAAAGAACTGCCAGAGGAGGAGTTTGGCCCCCGGATCGATATTAAGGAGTACTCTTTCTTTGGCAATCCATCAGTACCAAGACAGGTAAATGAGTATGAGTTGCATTCGATCACAGAGTCACTTTTCTTGACCTGTAACTTACTAGAAACATATTCTCTTTTGCTGCTTGTGACAGGTGAAAAATTCATGGCTTGATGTTAAGCTTTGTCAAGAAGGAAGTCAAGATTGTCATGCATCTAATGGTACCAGTCCACAAGGCGTACTCAGATTTCCAAAGCGCAGCAATGAAGAAACGGTATCTAGATTTTTATTATTTAATCAGTAAATAATTTTTTTTTTTTTAATTGAAAATAGGAAGAAAAGTACCCCCTCAAAAAAAAAAAAAAAATCCTTGGTAGACAGGGAGTGTACAAGGAAGCAAAAGTCTACCCAAAGTTACATAAATCTAAGAAATCTAAAACAGAGGGTATGACAAGACCACTCAATGCAGTCCTCCATTCAAATAAAGACAGAAGGAAATGGCTCTTCAACTCGATGATAGAACGCTCCTCCCCTTCAAAGATTCTATTGTTCTGCTCTCTCCATATGTACCACATAATATACCGTGGAATAACACCCCAAATAGAGGCTGTCCTATGTCACCCAAGACCTCCAAACCAACAAGCAAGCAACTCAACCACTTGTTTAGGGATTGAGGGTGTTTGTTACACTCACTCAAATACACATTTTCAGTTTTTAAACAACATTACACGTATTTCCACACATTTTTTCACCCACACGTATTTCCATATATGTTTTCAAACAACAAAACACATGTACCAAACACCCTCTCAGATCCTCTAGATTTCTTAGGGTACTCTACTAATAGATTTCCTTAAATCCGAACCATTCTTCTATTATTTAAGGGTTTAGATTCTGCCATGTTAGCATTCCACTAACGATATTCATAAAATAATAAAATAATACTGCAAATAAAACAATTAAGATTATTGTTAGTGAAATGCTGACATGACAAAATCTAGACCATTAAATCATTAAAGAATTGTTATGATTTAAGGAAATCTATTTCCTAGAATACCTTAGGAAATCTAGAGGATTTGAATCCTTTGTTTAGGCATACCCAGGAGATACCAAACAAGATAAACACAAAGGACCATAAATCAGAGGCATAAGGACAATGAATGAGCAGGTGTTCCACCGATTCCCAATCATTTTTACACATACAACACCTGTTAACAACACAAATATTTCTATTCCTCAAATTACCCAAATGTTAAAATCCTCCCCTTCACCGCTGTCCAAGTGAAAAAAGCTACTTTAGAAGGAGCTTTCACTTCAAAAGAACCACTCCAGAAAGGCCTCCAGGTTGCAAAGGTTATCCAGGGTTGCTAACCACAAAACTTCATCTTCCTCATTCTGACCCACCTTATTAGATTAGAGAAGAGCAAAGAAAGAAACCACAAAACTTCATCTTCCTCATTCTGACCCACCTTATTAGATTAGAAAAGAGCAAAGAAAGATTCCAAGCTCTCCAATTCCCAATCTTGTATCAGTCTAACAAAAAACACATCCCAGTGCACAATCCCATTTTGCCAACACAAATGCTATGTCACAAACACATCCTTATTCCTTGATATGTGATACAATATTGGAAACGCTTCCTTGAGAGGTAACTCCCCACACCACAAATCATCCCAAAAACAGATTCGAAAACCTTTTCCCACCTCGAATATGATATTTTGAGAAAACCTTCCCCAACCACCTCTAATGTACTTCCACAAAGAAACCCCATGAGATTTATTTGAAACTCTAGAGCACCAACCACCCCATCATTGCCATATTTGCTAGCTATTACAATTCTCCACAGCAAATTTTGAATACCCAAATCACTTGATTGTAATGGCAGACATACAGACTTCCAATTAACCAAATGCATTTGAACTTCATCACCATAACCACCCCACAAAAAGTCACGCTGTAATTTTTCCAAATGGTGAGCCAAAGTAGTTTATTAAATAAATTCAAACCAACTTGAAATTCTTAAATGATAAACAGACGTAGCTTCTATGCTGGCTTTTACATCATAATGTTGCCAATTTGCTATTTCTCTCTTCTTTTTAGTAAGGGTTTAGTTTCTAGTGACATTGTCATGGCTAAATTGAGAGAAGGATGTAAAATGGAATTTCTAGGTAAATTCAATAACACTATCAAAAAAAATTTCTTGTGTTTTGAGTACTTTTGAATCACTTAGAGGTGAAATTTTGGGTGTGATAATGTATGAGCAGTGCACATTTCATATGTGTATTTGTTTGAAAGTCATTGAACACTAAATGGCATTTCTCACTTTAAGGACTGGAAGGTAAGGCCCTGTTCAAGACCCGTTTGGTTTGTGTAACTTAAAAACTAAAAAAAAAAAATATAGTTATTTGAAAAACCTTCGTTAAATAAATTGTAGATTCTTACCGTAACTTCTATTGGACTGGTGTGTGCCCATCAGCTGAATATTTTGAGATGCTCATTTACCCATAAAATTCACTGAACATGTTGGATATTTACTTGTACAGTTCAAGGCGGTATTCTCTTCATTCAAGGACGTTAAGGTCATTCAATTCTCTTCGATGCAAGATGCTTTCCTAGGTTTTAGTGATAAGGCAAGTATTTTTTAAATATTTTTCCTTGTAATATTTTTAATCTCCAAGGTTGCATTAAAAAAGAAAACTTGCACTTGATTATGTTTTGCTGAGAGAGTGTTAATTTTTATGTTTAGACAAGGGAACAGAAATTCAGGAACCGTGTGAAGCGTTATGTTGGTATATGGTGTTGTGTGACTGATCACACTCCTGGACACATATATTATGATATGTATTGGGATGAGAAACCTGGTTGGAAACCGAAAGCACCTCAAACTGCAGCAGATGATCACCCACCTTTGTGAGGCACAACCTTAGGCTTATGTTGGTCACAATACTACAAGAGCAAGGGACAAAGGCATGAGAAGAAAAGAAAAATTCCAGAGCTGGATTACTTCCTGACTCGTTGTTGAAACTAAGCAGGCCCGTATGCACATTTTTAGAAGAAGAGATGTTGTATCCAAATAGAAAAACTAATCAAACATAGAGATGAGATGAGCTGTATCTTATGTAACAATAGATGATTTATATTCACTTTTTCACAATGCAAATAAAAGAAACAGGAGCAAATGATTCGAAGGAGGGGAGAGCGATAATTTGTTTGCTTCTTCACAACATTATGATAATTCGTTTGCTTTTGATTAATTACTATTACAATGGAGATCTCTAAATCTATTATTTGATAGTTTCTCTCTTGAACGTAGGTTGTGTCCGCCAACTTTTGGGTTTTGTGTGCTTAGTTCCACATCGGTAAAGAGTAAAAATGAGAGTTTATAAATGCCCATTGCTACCTTAGAGGTAAGAGTACTCTTTTCTAATGTTGGTGTAGGATTGATTATGTCAATAAACACAATCCTTTGTTTTGCCAAAAAAGAAAAAGATCTCTTTCTTTTTTGTCTGGAAAAGTATACCCGATGCAAATATACAAATACTGAGATAGGTGAAGTAGTGCAAATTCTTAGGTGTAGCAATGCACACAACAATGGAAAAAGGTACAAGTCTACTAGATAGAGTTACCCTTGGTAAAAGCGTGAAAAATCTACTATTTATCAGGTGCACTCGAACATTTGTAAACTCATTGAGCTTGGATTTCAACGTTTCATTTCCACGTTTCGGGCTAAAATAAATTAAAGATTTTGGGTGGAAGTCTATCAACTTAAAATAGGAAATGAGCTAATCCTTAAGTGTTGGTCTAGTGGCTTCTTGCTTGATGAGATCTTTTGGTATTCCTAGATAGCATTTCAGAGTGCCATTTCCAAGAGATTCCTTCTTGTAAATTGCAATTATTTAGTACGTGTAGGATAAATTTATTTACTAGTAATTAGTTATATATTTATTTAATTTGTTTTTTCAAATTTTTTATTATTATATAGAAGTGTTGACATGGACAAAAACAAAGAAAGTGAAGGGGAAAATTTTCTCTCTTTTTTTTTTAAAATAAATTTAAAAACTAAGAGCTATGTTTCAAGAATAAAACAAATGGAAAGTAAAGCAAGAACTAGTGTTTTTATAGAATTGTCAAAACTAAAATGAAGGAGTAGACTCATTGCAATGCAGAAGATGGTTTGAAGTACAATTAAGTAGCTTAAAAAAATCACTTTTCGGCCTTTTTTTAATTTATTTATTTATAGAGAGAGTCAAAGAGAGTGGTACTTCAGCATTTGTGGGTGGGAGATTAATGAGTTCTACGCTCTAAAACTGAGAAGAAAAAAAAAAAAAAAAACAGCTATTGCCACATCAAATTAAAGGATTTTTTCTCTAATTTTCTTTGATAAAAAAATTACTTTTTATTTATTAGCTAAAAAATATTTGGGACTTAATTAATACTCCCATTAACATATAAATATCTCCATTGGATAAAGTTTTGGGGCTTTTTTTGGTTAAAAGGCCTTAGGTAGTTGTCCATTTGCCTCATACCTTTAGCTGGCCTACTCACAAAAAGTGAGCTTTTGTAACTCATCTTAAACAACCATTTCAAGACCCATTTATTTGACAAGTATCAATTTTAGTACAAATCAAATTTCAATCGGTTCAATTAGTAAGTTTTTTTACTCAAATAAGATATTTAAGTTTGAATTCTACCTAAAAAGTAATTTTCATAAATGGACACCGTAAATTCAAACCCTATGATCCTATGTATTTGTCAATTGTTTAAAAAAAATAAAACATCATTTTAAGTAAAAATGTTCATTTGATCCTTCCAAAGAAAAATCAAGTTTTAGGACTTCCAAAAATAAGAGATCACATTGCACATGATGTATATATTACTTTCTAACTAATCAACAAATCTATAAAGTGCCAAAAGGTGTAGCTCAACTAACACCTCATATTTTCAATGGGGATACCTTGATTCAAACCTCTCTCCCCCTTTGTAAATCTCAAATTATGAAGAAAAAAAAATCCAGCAGTATATTTTCCCATTATTTTATAAAGAGTCTAGTTAATATATGTCCTTATATTAATCATTCATAATAGGAAATTTTTTATGAAAAATTGAAAAAGTTGTCAAATTTGTTAGTTACTTTTTCATTTTTCTACAAACAAAATTTCTAAAATGGTTTATTAAAAAAAAAAAAAAAAAAGCATATGCCATACGTTAGTAAAAAGGTAAATTTATTTATTTAAGTTTAGTTTTATTCCACTCCACTAGTCTACTGTAACAACGGTAAGCTAAACAAAGGGCATGCGCGCGGGGTGGGCAGTGAAGGCCAAAATTAGAGGAACAGTTGAACAAATATCAAACACTTCCTTGGCCTTGCTACTAAGACTTTCATCATCAGCTTCCTTTACTTTGTTTCCTCATTTCCATTTCCGTACTTACAATGTTCTTATCCCAAAAACTAGCCCCGTACATCATTCTTCTTATTTTTCCACTGCTTTGCAACTGTTCGATGAAATGTCACAAAGAGATCACCATGCACATGATAACCGATTTTACCATGCTCTTCATCTCGTCAAATCATGCACCGTAAGACCCAACATTGTAACTGCCAGTATTGGCCATTGCATTGCTCTCAAGATAGGTGTTCTAGCTCACTTGCCCACTTCCACATCTCTTCTCACTGTGTACTCTAGAGCTAGACATTTTGGTTCTTCATTCGCCTTGTTTGATGAAATTCATAATAGAGATGTGATCATTTGGAATGCTATGATTACTGCATCTGTTGAAAATGGATACTTTAGTGCAGCAATGAAACTTTTTGTGGAGATGACTGAAGAAGGAACTGGGTTTGATTCGACGACTCTTTTGGTGGTCGTGTCGGCTTCATCTCATGCAAATCACTTGAAACAAGGAAAAGTAATACATGGGTTGAGCTTGAAATCTGGGTTGCCTTTTGATTCTATTCTATGCAATGCTCTCTTGGACATGTACTCAAAATGCGGTGATTTGAGCTCTTCGGAGCTTATGTTTGCAGGGATGGAATGGAGAGACATTGTTTCGTGGAATTCAATGATCAGTGGATGTGTCTATAATAGTCATCCTGAGAAGTCCTTATGGTACTTCAAAAATATGGCTTTATTTGGAGAACGAGCGGATAATGCAACTCTGTCTAGTGCTATTTCAGCATCTACTAGTCTAGGAGAGCTGATTTTTGGTGAAGTTATTCACGGTTGCGGTATTAAACTGGGTTATGAGGACAGCTCTCACATTTCGGTTTCCAACTCTCTCATTTCTTTGTATTCACAATGTGGTGACACTAAGGCTGCAGAAACTATATTCAAAGAAATGAAACACAAGGATGCTGTTTCATGGAATGCAATGATTGAAGGATTTTCCTCAAGTGGAAAGATTTCTGAAGCATTTGATCTACTGCATGAAATGCAAATAACATGGTCTGTTCATCCTGATAAAGTGACCATAGTTACCATAATTCCAACATGTGCAGAAAAAATGTTGTTGAGAGAAGGAAGAGCCATTCATGGATTCACCATTCGTAGGCAAATGGAATCAGATTTATCAGTAAAAAACTGCCTCATGGACATGTATTCAAAATGCTATAGACTAACAAAGGCTGAACTCTTGTTCAATACTATGCTAGATATAGACCTGGTGTCATGGAATATAATGATATCTGGATATTCTCAGAATGGGCATTCTGAAGAAGCTCAAAATTTATTTAGGGAACTACTCCATTTATACTCAAAATGCAGCTTGTCAACGCTTTTAGCTATACTTCCTTCCTGTGATTCCCATGAGTCTCTCCAGTTTGGTAAATCCATTCACTCTTGGCAGTTGAAATTGGGATTTTCAAATGAAATTCTTGCAGTTAATTCCCTCATGTACATGTATATTAATTGTGGAGACTTGAAAGCCGCTTTCTCATTGCTGCAGAGAATTGATATTGTGGCAGATATTACTAGTTGGAACACAGTAATTGCAGGCTGCTCACAGAAAGGCCATTTCCATGAGGCTATAAACACTTTCAAGTTAATGAGGCAGGAACCCAATATCAGCCATGATTCTGTTACTCTTGTTAATGTCATATCAGCTTGTGGGAATCTAGAGTTAGTTTCCGAAGGAAAATCTCTTCATGGGCTTGCTTTTAAAACTTTAATGGGATCAGATACCCGTGTGCAGAATGCATTAATAAGTATGTATGGCAGATGTGGGGATACTGAGAGTGCAAGATCAGTATTTGATTCCTGTTCAAATCGCAATTTATGTTCATGGAATTGCATGATCTCTGTTTTTTCTCAGAATAAGGATGCTAGAAAAGCACTAGAACTATTTCGTTGTCTTCAATATGGACCTAACGAGATCACCTTTAATGGCATCCTCTCTGCTTGTACTCAACTTGGACTTCTAAGATATGGAAGGGAGATTCATGGTCGTGTATTTCGGCTTGGATTTCAGGAAAATCCTTTTATATCTGCAGCTCTTCTGGATATGTATAGCAATTGTGGAAGATTGGACATTGCTATCCAAATATTTAGAAATACACAGGAAAATTCTGTAGCAGCTTGGAATTCTATGATTTCTGCATATGGGTATCATGGCAATGGTAAGAAAGCAGTTCAACTTTTCCATGAAATGTACAAGGCTGGAACTATGGCAACTAAAAGTACATTTATAAGCCTTTTATCGGCTTGCAGTCACTCTGGGCTTGTCAATGAAGGTATCTGGTATTATGATCATATGTTGAAGGAATATGGAGTGGAGCCTGTCACTGAGCATCACGTCTGCATGGTTGATATGCTGGGTCGATGTGGTAAGCTCAATGAGGCTTATGAATTTATCAAGCAAATGCAAAGCCAACCTGAACCAGGTGTTTGGGGGGCACTGCTTAGTGCTTGCAACTATCATGGAGACCTTGAGATGGGAAGAAAAGTGGCAAAACTTCTTTTTGAATTGGAACCTGACAATGTTGCATATTACATTTCACTGTCCAATATGTACGTTTTTTCTGGAAGATGGAAAGAAGCTGTGGAGTTAAGAAAAACAATTCAGGATCAAAGGTTGACAAAGCCAGCAGGTTACAGCCTAATTGATGTTGGTTTCGGGTGAGTGAGAGTTCATCAATGTGTTGAGTTTGGCAACATAGTGTCTTTTCTTTTTCTTTTTCTTTTTGTAAATGAAGAAAATATCATGGATGAATTATCTAATGTAATTATATTCTTTGATTATTTCTATCCGCCAATCTCACTGCTTCAAATTCAATAAGAAGAAGCTATGTAAAATAACTTAAAAAATGATATCAATGAGACCGCCGTTTTTTGGGACTAAGGATTTGTTTTTTTTTTTTTTTTTTTTTGAAAGGGGACTAAGGATTTGTTATTGCTATTGTTGTTCAAATATGAAATATTTGGCATGATATAGTTTAGAAAATGACATGAAATATTGAAATCTCTGAACCTTACACTTTTTCATTTTTGGTAAACCCTGTAGTCTTTGAAAAATTATGGGAGAGTAGTTAATAAGATGACATCTTCATGGATTTGTGAATTCTCGAATAACATATTAAGTACATTGCTAAAGAAATTTATGCTCAGTTTGAACATTGAAAGGAAAAAGTGGAAGACATGCTCTGTTTGCTTGGAGATACATTTTTTATTTTGGGATAAGTGTTTGCTTGGAGAGACAGGAGAAGAAAGAAAAGTTGAAAGGTGAAATAAAATTTTCTTCACATTGACAATTTTGTTGGTACTTTTTGCAAAAGGAAAATTCTTATTGAACAACAAGAGGAGATTAAACAGAAACATAAGAGCTTTCAGCACCCCCTAACCTATTGACCACTCCATTCCTCTTTGATAAGGCCTTATTGCTATTCTCCACAGAAATACCTTCAGTCTTTTTATGAATTTTACTGCCCCAAAGAAGCTTCCGTACAAATTTCCCCATCGTTCCACCCAAAACCTCGATTTGGTAATAAACTTCCTAGACTTTCCTTAGAATCTTGTATGTAGTTCGTCTATTTGGAATATGAATTTTTAAATAGCTGAAACAATTTTTTAATCAAAAGAACATATGTGGCTTTGGATGGGAAAAATGGACATTTGTCCCTAATTTACAAACTATGCAGCAAAATGTCTCTGTTTTGAAAGAATTTAGCAAAATGCCCCTGTTTTTGAAACTCGATTTTAACAAAATCGAGTTACAGGTGAAACTCGACATTTATGCATATTTTAACAAAATCGAGTTTTATGCATATTTTGCCACTTAAATTTTCAAATTTTTTTTTGAAAATTTAAGTGAAACTCGACATTAGCAATGTCGAGCTTCACTTAAAAATATACATTGAGCTTGATTTTGAGGATATCGAGTTTTACATAAAACTCGATTTTGTCAAAATCGAGTTTCAAAACCAGGGACATTATGCTAAATAGTTTCAAAACATGGGCATTTTGCTACATAGTTTATAAATTAAGGGCAAATGCCCATTTTCCCCGCTTCCGGATTTCCAATTTGATTGTTTCCTGGTTTTTTTAAATTTACTACTACAAAGAGCATATTGCCTTATTTTCCTTGGTTCTTTGTCTACATCAAGTATGCACGTGTGAATGAAGTTATGCATTGAGTAATAATAATAATAATAATATTAATAGTGAGTGGTAAATATAAAATAGGTTGGCTTAAATTCATAGGTCTTAGAATTTGGATTTAATTGGTGTCCCTATATGGTGGTGTGCGGCAAATTGGTAAAGATTTTTACGTTCCCTTTTGTAGTTACCAATTGTGCCGGATCAAGAAAATCTGATTTTTAGGGAGAGTTCATTCACAGTTTTTTCTTTTGTAATACCTCAACGTGACATGAGCATGAAAGGGGTTTAAGAATTAATTTTCTTTTTATAAAGGCTAAAATATTTTTACTTTTTGATCCCATAGTGTAAAAAGACTATCCTTGATTTTCCTAAATCCCAACTCCCACATTTCTTAGGTTGATCCATGAGTCCCAATCAGAAAAAGATCCCCTCCAATTCCCTAATCTAATGTGCGACATGTAGCATTTATTTGATTTTAAATGTCACATGTCTTACATCTAAATAAAATAAAAGGGAATTAGAGATCTTATCCCGTTCATATCCTTTATACTGAAATATTTTATTCTAACCATTTAGATGGACCAAAATGTGATCAATATTGCATATAATTCATTAGTGCTTGAACCATTGATTTTATTAATGTTGCCCTACCCAAGTACCAACCTAGCATAGATATCTAACTCTAGACGGATGGTTTGCATGAAAATTCTTTCAATTTCACAGGTTTTTTATAATAAAAAAAATTTATAATAATTCGATAGTTGGGGGATGAGTGATTTGAACCTAGACGTCAAAATACCAAGAGATGTCACTTAAGCTACAAATAAAGTTCTCAATTTGGTTTTATATATATACACACACTACAAAATAAATATACATAATCTTCATCGCATAATGTTTTATCATATCAAATTATTAATTTAATACTTCCACAATATTTTCACAATAATGTCACAACAAATTTTAGGTGATAAGCTGTTATTAATGGGTAAAAAAGTGATGTCAATAGTAAGTCCAAATTAGAACTAGTAACAACTTACCAGCTAACATGTTATATATGAGTAAATTTAAAAAAAAAAAAAAAACATATTCTTAATGTTAAAAAAAATTCATATGTGAGTAAAGTGATGAAAAAAAGGGTTAAAAAAACAATGATTTAGTGGAATGAACCGAACAAGCTAAATGGACAGAAATATGTTGGAATTTAGAATGAAACGGAATAGAAATGTGATTCTTACTAGTTAATTAACCATAATGGAATTTCGGTCAATTCGGTTAGCGCGGAATGAAATTGATAACATTGACTACATGCCTCTTGACCTTTTAATTCCACCCGCTATGATTTTATCTTTTGGATCTAATTAATATAAATTTGGTCATATAATATAGGGGTGTGCAGCTTCCTCAAAAAAAAAAAAATATAGGGGTGTGCAGCCAACCCACTAACCTGTCAAAACTGACTCGACCCAATGTAACCCGTCGCGTTGGATTAGGTTGGATTACAAAATTTTTTTTTTGATAGCAGGTCGGGTTGGGTTTGGAAACCCACCCATATATTTAATATATATTTAAAATATATTATATAATTAACAATTTTTTTTTTTTTGGTTTAAGAATCCAAAACTGAAACTTTTCATTAAGGAAGGCTGTGTAAGTTAGCCAAGAATACAGGCATAAGGTACTCGTTGAGAGGTAATGCTGGCTTACCCAGACGTAAGTTATTTCGCCGAGTCCGCAGCGTCCAGATCACAGCCGCAAACAAGTCCGGATCCTTATTACCTGTAAAAGTACAATCAAATATGTCAATAAAAGAGGTGCACGCCCTGAGCGTGCCATGATTCCACTTCAACATTGAACTCCACAGGGGCTGTAGGTCGGGGCATAGGAATAAGGCATGGACAACATCTTCCTGTTGTGTTTTGTACACATCACAGCAGCCACCTGTGATGATTTTACGGCAGACCAGATTCAGTTTAGTGGGTAGAGCATTTTTACATGCCTTCCATGCTAGGTGTTTAATTTTATTGGGAACATGGATACCCCAAATCCTATTCCATAGCGGCTTCAAAACTTCCACTTCAGATGGGCCTGGTTGTTTCTTGCCTTGTTCTTCATACAAGAATCTATATCCAGATTTGACTGTATACACCCCATCCGGATTGAAGGGCCATAGCAAGGCATCATCTTGAATGGACCTACAGAGTGGCATATTTTTTATGGTGGTCGCCTCAAAAGCAAAGAAAGCTCTGTCAATGGCATCCTCTTTCCACACTTTATACACCGGATCAATCAAATCACTAACCATGGTTAAGCCATTCCCCTCCACCTTTGGTGAGACAACTTTAGGTGCTGCTTTGAAGGGCAACCAATTGTCCCCCCCAAATATATATTGATCTGCCCGAGCTTATTCTCCACCTTGCACCACGCTTGATCACATCATGCCCTTTCATAAGGCTCTTCCAAGCATACGAAGCATTGGCTGGTACTTTGGCTTCCATCACAAATGTATTAGAGAAAAATTTAGCTTTAAAAACTCTGTAGAACAGGGAGTTTATGTCATGAAGAAGTCTCCATGTTTGCTTAGCCAAAAGTGCATCATTGAAAAGGGAGAGATCTTTAAACCCCATGCCTCCTTGAGTTTTTGGCTTTCACAAATCTAGCCACTTCACCCAATGGATTTTGTGATTATCCCCTTGTTGTCCCCAAAAGAACCTGCGAATCAAGCTTTCGATCTCATTACAAAGTGAAATAGGCAGTTTGAAACAAGCCATGGTGTAGGTGGGGAGAGCCTGTGCCATAGCCTTTATTAAAATTTCTCTCCCCGCTTGGCTAAGTAATTTAGCTTCCCAAACTTGAATCTTCTTCCACACTTGTTGACGAACCACATTGACACCAAGCATGTCCTTAATCACCCCTTGCACCTCTTCAGAAGTGGATTTGCTAAAAAATAGAGTGGTTTTAGCTCTATTAATTTGCTGCCCCGAAGCGCGCTCATATTTGGCCAATACCTCAAGCAAAGTTTGACATTCCTTTTCTTTAGTCGTGCAGAAGATTAAGTTATCATCTACAAACAGGAGGTGTGTTAGTTTAGGCCCATTACGACAAAGGGAAACTCCATGAATAGTACCATCTGTGGCCACCTTGTTAATTAATCCATGAAGACCCTCAGTGCACATAAGGAAAAGGTAAGGTGAGAGAGGATCCCCTTGCCTTAAACCCCTTGTAGGAGTGATGTGCCTGTGGGGTTGCCCATTAATCAACACTGAGTATGAGGCGGTGGTGATGCATGCCATCATAAGGTGCACCCATCTATTTTGAAAGCCCATTTTTATCAAAAATTTCTCCATGTATGACCACTCGACCCTGTCATATGCCTTGGTCATGTCAAGTTTCAAGGCCATAAAACCCGATTTTCCCTTATTGTGATTTTGCATGTAATGCAAAGTTTCAAAGGCCACCAAGATGTTGTCCAAGATCAACCTATCTGACATAAAGGCGCTTTGATGATCTAAAATGAGCTGAGGCATTATATCTTGCAAACGGTTGGTTAGAACTTTAGCAAAAATTCTATACAAAACATTGCTCAAGCTAATAGGTCTAAACTCCGTTACATATTTTGGATCTTTTACCTTAGGAATCAATGTAATAAAAGAATGACAAAGTCTGAGGTAAAATACCTGAGTTAAGGTAGTGCAAGATAGTAGTAGAGATGTCGGAGCCAACCAAGGACAAATAGCTTTGGTAGAACAATGGAGGCATCCCGTCCGAGCCGGGTGCTTTCAAGGGGGTCAACAATTTTTTTTTAAATAACCTGCTCTTCCTCCTATCTTATATAAAAGCCAATATTAATGTATATTAGTTCATATATTAATGTATAACTGAGTTAGAATATTAGTTCATACATTAATGTATATTTTGTTTATCAACTCAGTATCAGGTGTGATATATTTTTTTCTGCTCAATTTAATAATAATAGTAATAAAAAAAATTGTCCAACCCATGGGTTCAACCCGACCCATGTGAGTTGGGTTGGATTGGGTTGGACTTATGTGATGGGTTGAATTTTTTTTAGGATCAATCTTAGATCCAATGTCCAATAGTACTGGACTCGTTGAGATGATGACATATGTTCGCATTTGAACACGTGTCACTATCTGACCGAGTCTAGTGCACTAGATGCACTAGATCTAAACTAAGTACTTTTTTTAACCCACCATGATGGATTGGGTCAAAAAATCTCTTGACCCGACCCATGCAAATCACATTTGATTTCTACACCTTTAATAAATTTATTACGGAAAATTTTAATATAAAATACAAAATCCATTTAAAGCTCAATTTTGCTAGTACCTACCAATAACCAGTGGGCGCGAGCATCAGTGGGTTCTTCTGCTTCTCTCATTTGTGTTAACTTATCAGCCCACACAGTAGGTTTGTGTTTTCATGAATTTTCTTTATTTGTTTCCATTCACCACCTTTCAACCTCTTGGGCTGGACTTAGTCTGTGCAGCTGTTGCTGAAGTCCGGGCTTGGGATTTGGCTAAGGTAGACCTCACTTTTCACTACCTTCTTTTTATGCCCTGAACCTGTTTGACGTTTTGTCTAAACCAAAAAGTAACATAGTTATCCTCGCATTTCTCTCTTCCTCTATTCATTTTCCCGTCATTGATTAGTGTCCTGCACGAGGACTTTAGTTTGGAATTGTCGTGGCATTTCAACAAAAACCACCCTTGGAGCTTTAACAGAGAGCAAAGCCCAGATTGCATTAACTGTATAGCTCCCTTATACAGCCATACCCTTATTGCCAACATCTCAAAATCCCAATCATGAGATAACTACAATGGAATTGGTCGTAGCAGCCCCTCAGTTGAAAGCAGTAGGACTAAGTTGTGTTCATGCTCATACTGCACCCATATTCACTAGCAGTACTAGTTTAAGTAAAAGTAAGTGTGCACTTCAGATTCGGCAGCCTCTACGCAGCCCCAAACAAAATGTTTTCATCATTAATGATGATAATAATAATGACAAAACCGACACTTCAAAACCAATGGAAATGGCAATAAAAACTACTACTCCTCCTAATAAGAAGAGAGGCAGCAGCAGGTGCACAAGCTCTGATATTTTGCGATTGATGGATGGGCTTGGCCTCCCCATACCCTATGATATGTATGCTTCCCTTATCCAAGAATGCACTCTCACTGCGGACTCTGCAAGAGCTATGGAGTTGCATGCCCGCATCACCCCGAGGCTCGAACTTCCATTGCCTTTGCTTAACCGACTCCTTCTCATGCACGTATCATGCGGTCTATTTGACACTGCCTGGCATTTGTTTGAACAAATGTTCCATAAGGACATCCTCACTTGGGCCACCATGATTGTTGCTTATGCCAGCAATGAAGACTACCATGAAGCTGTAACTTTGTTTGGGAAAATGCAATCCCAATCCCAATTTAATTTTTTCGAATTACCCACATGGCTCATAGTTTGCGTTCTCAAGGCATGTCTGTACACTATGGATATGGAACTCGGAAAGCAACTCCATGGCAGCTTACTGAAGTTGGGTATTGCTAATGATTTCTTTCTCAACAGTTCCCTAATCGAATTTTATGGGAAATTCAAATGCCTAGAAGGTGCTGACTTTGTCTTTAATCAACTCCCACGTCACAATACCCTGACATGGACGGCCAGAATCATTAGCAGCTGCAGGGAAGAGCATTTCCATGATGTTTTTACTTACTTTAGGGAGATGGGAAGGGCAGGAATTAAGAAAAACAAGTTCACATTTTCTAGTGTTCTCAAGGCATGTGGTGGGATTCACGACCATGGGCATTGCGGTCGACAGGTCCATGCCAATGCCATTAAGCTTGGGCTGGATACAGATACTTTCGTGCAGTGTGGGTTAATTGACATGTATGGAAGAAGTGGGCTACTGCCAGATGCAAAACTGGTGTTTGAGATGAATGGTGACAACAAGAGAAACACTGCATGTTTGAATGCAATGGTTACCGGGTATATGCGCAATGGCTTTTACATTGAAGCTGTCAAGTTTCTTTATCAGGTCAAGGCAGCTGGAGTGCAGCCCCCAGAATCTCTGCTCAACCAACTGAGGATAGCCTGTGGTAGTAACACTACTGAAAGCAAGATCTAAACAGACAGGTGGAATGTATACTTGAGGCAGATGACATGCTCTTATAGTTTTCTTCTGTGACTCAGCATCATTTGTGCATGACATCTTTATCCATCTAACAGCATTGAGTGGACAACCTTGCATAACACCACTGAAACAAACCATTACTGGAATATTTTTTGTACCCCCAACACCACCCCCCCCCCCCCCCCCCCCCCTCTTTTTTTTAAGTTTGTGCTTGTATAATCTGCAATAGAACCTAAAATCAGCTTTTACCTACTGTAAATAAAACATACAACATATTTGAGTATAAGGTATTTATTCATCTTGGGCCACACATCTGAACTATTGATCTGGAGATTTTTGCATTTGCTGTCCAAGATATCCAGGTTCAAAATCATTGGTGTCACTGTTTACCTTGAAGTTTTGAACAGTCTGACCTGGTGCTTTAATATTATATATAGCTATTGATGTGAGATCCGTGTGTTTTTTTTAGGACTTGGGGAAGGAGGGGTAGGGGTTTGCAGTTTTTCTGTTGGCTTTGTTGGAATTTCTGATGATGATGTTGAACAGGTATGTTTAACCACTGGTGGAGGTGCTGAAATATGCGTATGGCATATCTGCATAAGCTGAGTTAGGATTAGTTTTTATTTTCTACATCAATTTCTATTCAAAAGATTATCCTTCCTTTGCAAAAGTAAGTTCTCTAATATACTATTTTTTGCTCAATACCAAGCAAGGTTTGATAGTTTTTGGTTCTAGAGCATTTGTTTATTCTGTAGGAACACATTCTGAAGGATCTACTCAAAAGGCAACAATGGAAAGTCAAAATTGGTTTCAGTTTAGACAGGACTCTTTTTTTACTACCGACTGTGCTTTGAACAAATAGCATCATGCAAGTCAGCCAGAATTTGGGGGGGGTGGGGGTGGGGTGTGGTGGGTGGGTTGGAATCAACACATCCAATGGGGTAGACACACTGACAATCTTCATTATTTGATGAAGTTATTTTATTTTCTTTATTCTGGATGTTGGATGTTGGTCAATATTCTTGTCAGTAACACTTCTGCACACCCCCCCCCCCCTTCCCCTCCCTCCTATCTTATTCCAACCCAAAGAAGATGAAAAAATAAAAGAGGATTTCTTATTATTGCTGAACCTAGGGAGCTTCTTGTTTTATTGTGCAATAGATTACTGAGCAGTAAGTAAGTCTTACTCTCTATCTCTCACACACACACACACACACATCAGCACAACTTCAATAATAGCAAGGGTAGATGCGTGGGCAATATTTCCAGGAGTTTAATTTTGATCTTTTATATTATGTATTCAGAAGCAGCCATTTTACAATACCCCTCGATGAAAATGGGAGATTTCTTGCAATCTTTATGATGGGAGGCATAGTGGCATACATATCCAATGGGTGAATTAGCATTCCTAATTAATACACAAGGATACTAAGATGGATTTTAGTATGGTGATTGAGCTATAAACTGTAATTGTTGGTTCCAGAATTCACCAAGCAGTTGCAGTGAGTGGCAAAATTGCACTTTATGATAAAATTCATTATCATCTTTCAGAAAGAAAAAAAAAAGGTATGTCATGCATTTTAATGCTACACATTATTGTAAAATTGTCTAAGTCCTGGTGTTATTACAATCTGTATTTTTTTTGGCGAATATGTGCATGCGCTTGACTTTTCATGCCGTGGATACTTGAAATTTAAATGAACCCCTTGTTTTACTATTTACTGACAAATACAAGTTAGGCTTATTTATTGGTTCCATCGAAAATACAAGCTAATCGATCCTAGACGTTACTCAAACTTTCCTTGGAAAGATCTCCATGGAAAATATCTCACGATTAAGATTGCTACAAGAAGATCTCAAGCATGCCGCGAGAATAGGTCTTCCTCAGTAAAATTCTTTTTGGGAAGATCTCTATCATACTTTGAGAACATGTCTTTCTTAGCAAATATTTCATTGGACAGATCTGTAAAATTGTCATAAGACAGACCTCCATCCTGTTGTGGGATTCCTTCTCTTTGTCCATTAGAGAGAGGTTCGGTTCTCACAAATATCAGGTGTCTTAGAAAAAAAAAACAAATTTACATTCTTGGTCACATAATATAAGGTTCATACATTTTTTATTAGATTCTAAATGGAGTATCAGTCAGACATTAATAGTGCCTGTTGATGTTGATTTTACGTAACCTGTGGCTGTGATGATCTTTAACAATATGCAGGGTGACGGATGCAGACAATTGTTTTCAGAGAGGAGGGGGAGGGGCCAATGATAATGAACAATGAGGCATATATGAGCTTGGTCCATGCCAGATGGGGATGAAATGTTGGTGGATGTAATGTATTGTAAACATCTCCAACCTTGTTCTTGATGGGAAGATTAATGTTCTGAAAACGAAGGTAAAGATTATCTCAACGCCATTTGTAAGATTTTTTGTGCATTGCATAATTTCTTGACAGATCCTTTGTTAATGAGATTCTTGCTTTCAACATCGGGTCCCCTCTTGCATCTGGATATATATGTGTATTTTTTTTTTCCTTCTCCTGAATTGCATGTGGATGTATTAGCACTGGGATATTTGGACCAGATAAGGCGAGTAATGAGGATTTAATTGCTTGCTCATTGAAAAGGATTAGCAATGAAAACACATCCGCACTAGTCACTACATATGAATTTCTGGTTTTTTTTTTTTTTTCTTAAATGGAAAATGAATATCTGGTTTTTAAGATTATTGACTGTTTTTTTTTTTTTTTTTTTGATAAGATAAGATTGACCAATTGGTTGTTCAATTTGTTTGGTTTATTAATCTTTCAACCTGGGTTGGGTTGAACTAGAAAGAGTGGAATTAGACGTTAGAACTTTAAGACTGGGGCTAAAAATCACTTACTTTAATTATCTTGATCTCAAAAAGTAGTAATGTGTGGGATACAAATTTTTTTTATTATTTTAATTTTAATTTATTTATTCTTTGCAATTGTTTGTTTGGAAATAATTTTGTTAATATAGAAACTCTGTATTAAGGAAGAATAAATATATTATCATAATTGGGATGTTCATGTTACCCTCCCTTGGTTGAAAATGATTTTTTATTTTTTATTTATTTATTTATTTTATTTTTTTTCGGTGTTGTGATTGTGAGTGAGGGTTTGGTTTGGGAATATGGGATGGTCCCCTAGCGCATTTATCGATGCTAAAAGAAATAGAACGTTGCTATAGACCAAAAATTTCACACACTCATAATTCATCTCCTTCTCACATGGAATGGGACATTGCATACAACAGTTGCGCAAAATAATAAATATCAATGAGAGAGAGAGAGAGAGAGAGAGAGAGAGAGAGAGTTTCAGTCTATATCTCTGGACTTTTGGCAAGAAATATCAACTTTGAGCATCTTTTTTCCACCTCACAATACCTATCCCTGATTGGCCCACCTAACCAACGAGAAGTGAATATTGATACAATAATACTATAGTACCATATTTTTCACACACTTTGTTACAACTCACAACTATTTTGCAAACTGTGAGTGATGGAGAAAAAATAATAGGTTCATGTGATAGTAACAGACAATTAATCACAATCTGTCACATAAAATAATTGTGGCAAAATATGCAAGAACAATGTCTATTACACATGTATGCATACACATCAGAATAAATGCACCAAAATCATAACTCTTAAGTCAAGTTTTATAATTTGAAATTGTGACTTAAACAACCCTTTTGAAAATGGATATTACTTACTAATTCTCATACGGATTTGTAAAATTAGAGGCATGTATGGGTTTTCCCATTGCCATGGCCCATTTTATATTCATGTGGAGTAATAGACTCAGGGGCCCGCTTTATCTTGTATGGTTGTACTTCATATATGGATAGGATAGTTTGTCTTACCATGGAAATTGTGTTTTCAAAATTGTGGGTCCAAAATATTTGCTCCTGCCTCACGCTTCATCTTGCGTTTCTTAATTTTTACTCTTTTTTTTTTTGGACTGAAATGGTAGAAAATTTTTACTCTATTATATAGGATATGAATAGGATAGTTTATGGAAACTTGCTAATTATAGCTAAAAATTCAATAAATTTGTTGAAGACACTCTTCCAAAACTATGGAAATTTGCTTCTCCTCTGGTATTTGGATATTTGCCAATAATAGCTGCAGGACATTTGCCAATGTGTTCAAATGAACTTGAACCTTATCGTTACTTATTTTTCTCTAGTACTTTCCACGAGTCTTCTATTATTCCATATTTGTAACTATCATAAACCTTTCAAGTAACTTGTATGAATCAGTTTCTAAAAAAAATATTTGCTCCTGCCTCACGCTTCATCTTGCGTTTCTTAATTTTTACTCTATTATATAGGATAGAAATAGGATAGTTTTATGGAATTTCTGCTTTCATTTTTCTTTTCTTTTTTCACTAAGGAAAACATTAAAATTACTATAAATTTTACTTTAAAAATAAATTTTTTTGCAAACTGATATGACAATAAATATCATTAGTGTTTATAACCAAAATATATAGAGTAATACTACAGCCGCAAACTATTTTACAATATTTTTACAAACTATTGATGTGACAAATTTTTACGTATTCTAATATCACATTTTGACTTACAATAACTATTTGGATAATACTAAAGTCACATCAATAGTTTATAAAAATATTGTAAAAGAGTTTGTGTATGTAGCATTACTCAAATATATATACTATATAAGAAAAGTCAGGCTTAAAACTGCTTTGAATGAAAATTTTGCTGAAAAAAATAATTTTTTAATATTTTGCACCTCTACTTTACTCTTGTAAATAAAATCTACTGGTTACTAAAATTTCCTAAATCACTGCCCCAAACTATGATTGAAAGAAACATGATAATGCCACGGTATTTTCTGATGCAGTATTGCCCAAAGAATGTTGAAGGTGTTATAAACTTGCATTACAAAATGGCATCTTTACGAAAAAGTTTGCAGGGACAAAAATTTGACACTCGTTAATGTGACAAATTATTAATAATAAATAATAATAATAATAAAATAAAAAAAAACAGTCAAAAGTGGGCCTAAAAATGAGATTCAGTACAAGTTTACTAACCCAATTGATGAAAAAATATGGTCAATATTTATGTGTACTTAGGCGTTGTTCCATTCATAGTTCATTGGATGCTTAAGCTTGATTATCCTGCCTGCAATGTAAGCTTTCCGAAGATCTGTCACTTTCTAGTGGAAAAATAATTCACTAACTATTCACTCCTGAATTGAAGCCCATTACCCCACCATTTAGATGCCCATTCAGGACGCAATAATGGCATGGATTTTGCGAACAGTTTGGAAATTGGAAGGAAACTGCGGCAACAACACGTAACGGCAAGGAGCCCTACCTGTTAAGCGCCACAGTTAAAGCCAAGCCATCAATTAGCTAGGGATAATAACAGGGCATGATGGGTCTGATTATCCCTCATCTCACATGAATGGTAGGTCTCACTAATTAAATTTATGATTGGACTCACTATTTATGTGAGAGTGGGAATAAGAATTTATGGTATTCCGGGAGTACCTAATAATTTTTCCTGATTATGGCTGTCTAGTTCACTTTTTTTAAAGGCAAGAAAAACCCATGCTAGACTAAAGTGGATAGGTCAAGCCAAAACGGGTTGGTTTTGACACTAACAAGATAAAGATGAGAGAAAAAGAATGGGTAATTATTAGAGTTGAGAGAGAGGCTGAGAGAAAAGTGTTTTTGGAAATAATAATAGGATATATATATATATATATATATATATATATATATATATATAATTATATACATAAAAAAGAGAAACTCTGCAAAGTACAATGGGTTGAGTGGAATGAGATATTTTTGCCACTTTTAAAAACATGTTAGGAGTTTTTCTTCTTCATCCAAAAAAAAGTAAAAATTTAGGAGAGTAAGTATTATTCTAAGAAAATATAAATACAAAGTAGATTTTGTAAGTGATTGGGATGAAGGTTTCCTTAAGAACCTATTATATTCAAAAGGTGAAGATACTATCTTGTGTAATGGTTATATGTAATCAATGTCTCGTATTATGTGAAGTACATGGATGTATATTTTTTATCAACTGTCTCAGTTGCATGTAATTAATATATACTAGCTTCTGAGCACGCACGTGTTCTTTTATTTTTTGGGTAAATTTTAATAATTTACATTTATTATAATTTGAAATTGCTATATTTTTCAATCACAAAAATTCTTAAGAGTGTGATGAGTGTTATGAGTGTGTGTGAAATAAGAATCCCACTCCAATAAAGAATGATCTTAAGCTGCTTGTGTTTGAACTTGCAACATTGTCCTGGAATGGTAAGGAAGAACCAAAAAAATAATGAACTTTAAGGAGAAAATTACTTACAAACTGAGTCTCTAAGTTCAACTTCCAAAGTTGCTAGATATTTGAGAAGTTAAAAAAATGCAAGGATTTGGCTACTAATTCAGTTCAGAGGACTGGAAAATCTTGCTCAACAAAAGGATAGTAATGGAGCTATCAAAAAAGAATCGAAGTTAAAACAAACACAAACCCCCAAACAATTTTGCAACCATCTAATAAGCTTTCTATAAAAATAAAAAAATAAAAAATAAAATAAAAAAATTGCAACTATTAGATAAAATAAAAAATGCAGAAAAATTCAGCAGGCGCAATGCCCAACAAAATCATCAACAATTTAAAAAAGAAAAGGCCACCTCAACATGCCTTGAGTTCGAGGGCTCAGGTGGCAACTCAAAATCCAAGATCTCTTCCTCTGGCACTACTGCTTTCTCAGCATTAGGATCCGGGGGAAACCTATAGAATATCAAGCATGTGATTATGTGAATATACAAATGCATTCAACTATCTCTAAGGACCAAAATTATCACAAAAATTTAGACACATGCTGATGAGGCCAAAAAATCGTCAATAAGCCACACGGTCCTCACGTGCTCTAAACAAGAACCTACACAACACAAAAGCTAGAGGCCTTAAGAGGAGTACCGGTGTGGTACTGGCCAAATACTCTCCGACGGTCAAGTTAGAGAAATCTCTTGATCACAACTCTAGAGTGCCAGAGCTGTGGTGAATTATGCGTACCTTGGTTTGTGAGGGTATTGGGGCTTTTATAGTGGTAGAAGGTTGACATTTCTTCCTTGGGCTAGAAGTCTTTTCCTTATAGGAATTCTCATGAGCATATATTACAGAATCCTTTCTTTATAGGAGACTAACACTAAGCGTGGGATACAAGACATTTCCTTATATACTCATGCGTGGTGGCCAAGTTAAGATTATATCGAAGTCGTCAGCTTTAGGGTCGCCAGCTTTAGGGTCGTCAGCTTTTCCATCCTCCTCATATTGACTTCGTCAGCTTGAAGCTGTAGACATCGTATTACAAGTAAGGCCGACGGTTTCAATTTGGAGTGCCTTGTATACTATGATTTTATCCTTATCAGCAGCCCCCTACTCCATATCCTCGTCAGTTTAAATTGACGGGTTATGGAGTTATATTTTCGTTGCTAATTTTCCTTTTGGCCAGGAGAGAGAAAATTATTTATGGGTGATTTCTTGAGCAGCCATTATTAAATGCTCGGACACATGGTGCATTCTGGTTGGCTCCACTTCTGGACAAGGGCTTCGCTTCGTCTTCCGTGCATTTTCTCTCTTATATATAACCTGCCTCTCCTCCTCATTTCTCCTATGTCATCTTTGCTGATTTCTTAAGAGAAGACTCGTTGCTTTTGTTCCGTCAACTCATCTACATCGTCGCTTTCGAAACCGTCACTCGCTCAAGAAACATGTAAGTTCTTTCTCCTTGCATGTATTTTATTCCAATTGATTTATCTCTATAGTGAGGCCATCATCTTAGGTTCTTAGAATGAATCCGTCACTTGTAGGTAGTCAGATGTCAAGTGACACGTCGAGTAATCAGTTGTCAGTCCGCGATGGAGTGGGCTACGACGAGGTATTCGGTTTAGGTTATGAGTCCAAGAGCTTTTCCTGGTCGTCAAAGAGGGAGACGTCAGCCTAATCTCCTGACGAGGAAGTAGGAAATTATGGAGAGGAAGGTCAGGAGGAAATAGTAAGTGAGGAGGGTGAAGTTGAGGAGGTAGAGGAGAAAATAGTAAGCAAGGAGGGTGAAGTGGAGGAAGTAGAGGAGAGGGATAGTGACAGAGATGAAGGTGATGAGGAGCCCTGTAAGAGAACTTCAAGAAGTCCTGGAGGTAATCGTCCCTTCATTCTTCCTGAGGAATGGGCTGTCAATAAATTTCTACCAAAGATGAGTGATAGGTTTTTCAAGGAGTTGCGTACCCGTTACCAAATCCCAGACCATATCCCCATCTGTCTCCCCAGGAAAAATGAAAAGTGCTATACGGGGAGGACCACAGACGTCGGCATGTACGATGCCATGTTCGCTGTGGGGCTTAGACTACCTCTAACGGCTTTACACTGTCAGCTGGCTGATTTTCTAGAGTTGTCTATTAGCCAAATCGCTCCAAATGCATAGAGGATCTTTATAAGTGCTGAGATCTTATGGGGTCGTTTGAGCGGAGGAAACCGTCGGCTTTCTTTGGACAAGTTCTTCTATTACTACAGACCTCAGCACATTGTTTCTTCTAAGGGAACATACCATTTTGCCGTCAGGGAGAGGGATTTGAGATTAGTGTCTGAGATGCCAGACTCAAACAGAGACTGGAAGAGTAGGTATTTTTTTGTTGAAGGGACTGACTGGGTGTGTCGTCAAGAAGAATGGGAGACAATGCCCCATGGTTATTTTGACAATACTTGGGCTCTTGTTAGGGATTCGGGTTTTAGCCGATAGCTTTTAACCCCGTCAGCATTTAATCATATATATATATATATATATATTTTTTGAAGTGTTTTAACGTCGTCGTCCTATCCTTCTTTTTAGCCAACATTCGCCCCCTCATAACTGAAGAGCAGAAGGACTTCATTCGTTGGGTTTTAGACATCTCTTTAGAGGAACAAAAGTGTCGGGACTTAATCACTCTTAACACTCTTCATTTATACTGCGGAGGCCCAGAACCAACACTTAAAGCTTACAGGTTGGAAGAATTTTCTCGTCGGTGTAAGTAGTCTTTTCTATCGTTCCGCCACTTTCGCTCTTACCGTCAATTTTCCTAATGCACATCTGTTATCTTTCAGAGATGAGGGCTACGGCTGCTGCCCTTAAAAAGGGAAGAGGAAAAAAAGGCTAAGGGAGAGTTGGCATCTTCATCAGCTCCCAAGGCCGTCACTAAGGGTTCAGCCAAGAGGAAGCCTGACGGGAAGGACGATCGTCCTCTTAAAAAGGTCACTTTCACTCCTAGAGATGTGCCCCCAAAGAAGTCACCCCCCAAGTCAGGCCGCAGTGCAGGGAAGGGGATGATGACTTCTGCTGGTCCCGTCACTGAGGGACCTCGTTGCCTACTTACCCACAAAGACTATGATGTTAAGGAAGTAGAGTCTTTTATAAAACCGATGGATATAGACCCCTGTGCTCAACTAGGGACAGAGGACTTAGGGGCATCAGCTCTTTTTGATCTAACATGGGTAAGCTTTGTTCCTTGGTTAATTTTTTCTTATCTCTTCTTTGTTTATTGACTGACGTTCGTATCCTTTTCAGGCCTTGGTACGTGTAAAGGCACTCCAGGACCGGTGTGTGGCCAAGGAGGATGTCGTCACCCAGGTTAGGAAGCACAATACTAACCTAATGGACCAGCAGGGGTAGTATAAGGAGGTCGTCCGTCTTCTGAACGTCGACTTGAAGGAAACGAGGGATAAGTTGGAAGA
Source organism: Quercus ilex subsp. ballota (assembly GCA_032727855.1). Taxonomy (NCBI): domain Eukaryota; kingdom Viridiplantae; phylum Streptophyta; class Magnoliopsida; order Fagales; family Fagaceae; genus Quercus; species Quercus ilex. The sequence goes on from CM064919.1 coordinate 3,519,263, forward strand.
GGCGGGTCGTCAGAAGGAGAAGTTAGAAAAAGAGTTGACGACCCTACACGAGCAGGTGGAAAAGGCTGGGACTGACGCGGTTCAAAAATTCAAGGCGTCGGATTCATTCATTGATTCCTGTGCTAGGTATTACAGCACTGGATTTGATGATTGCCTCAAGCAAGTTGCGTCAGCCTTCCCTGAGTTGGACCTATCCGAGATCACTATGGATGACTCCACACCAATGACACCTGCTGGCAATACCGTCATTGAAGAAGGTGACGACTCCCCGGAGCTAGCCCTTCCTCCCAAAGATGATGGCATTGTTTTAGCTCAGCCTGCTGCGAATCCTCCCGTCACTACTTCCAACCCGTTTGTTAAGTTTTTAGATGTAGGGAACCCTCCTGCTCAAGCTCTTATGCTCGTTGTTTTTTGACATTGTCTAATTTTCTACTAGTTAACACTTGTATGTTTGTATGTTGTTCTTATAAGTCAGATGCGGATCCGTCTGCCTTATATGACAGGCTTATCAGCGTAAGGACGTCTACTTTGTGGACTTTATCTCGTTTCCTTTGCTTTTTGCTGATCCCGTCAGCTTAGTTAAGCCTGTCCACCTTCGGGCCCGTCTGCTTTATGCGATAGATTGTTTGCCTAGGGACGTCTACTTTGTAGGCTAATGTCTTTATTCGCCGTTTAGTGGACTCATCAGCTTTTTATGAACGTCTGTCTTGTGGATTTGGAAACTTGTCCACAGTTAAATGGCATTTTCATGAGGCCGTTGGTTTTAATGATGACTCAAGCAAATGGTTATTTAGTGAAGCCGTCAGCTTTCAGTGACCATTTTTGTGTAAACGGTAATTTAGTGAAGTCGTCCGCTTCAATGACCTTGTCCACTTTATTAAGTAATGGGCTCATCCACCTTACTAACGAACCCGTCTACCTTATGGACTCTTAGTTTTGTCCTTTCAAGGGACTTTATCATCCTTTCATCCTCTTGGGGTGAAGTTGCCTACGTCATGGGCTTTGAATAACAAAGTCGTTTACTTTATGGACTTAATAATTTTTTATCTTCTTGAGATGGAGTCATCCATTTTTTGGACTACGTATTAGGGTCGTCTACTTATTGAGCCGTCTGCATGGGGGACATGCGTTTTATGGGTTTAATACTTTCACCCCCTTTTTTTGGGGTGAAGCTGTCCACATTTTGGACTTAATAATTAAGTCGTCTACTTTGTAGATGATAATATGAGTAGACGGTAGAATCTCATGAAGTTGTCTTCTTCATGGACATTTGTTAGCTTGTTCATTTTATAAACATGATGAGCTTTCACCCTTCAGGGATGAAGTTGTCCAATTTATGGACTTGAATTTTCTGTAGATAAACACCTTAGCCATATCTGAATAAACTCCTCTTATTATGATAAACCATGCATTTGTAGAAAAAGTAGTTCTTTAAAAGAAGAAAACTTGCCCTTTGGGCTAAAAAAGAGTTATTGTAGCGAAGACTAAAGAAAATAAAGAAACTGAGAAGTGTAGCTAAAATTAATTAAGGTAAACTAAAAATAAAGGGGTGCTGCTCTCCATGCCATCCTCTCTACTGGAAGTACTTCCGTAGGTGCTCAGTGTTCCATGGATGGTGTAGCTTTTGTCCGTCCAGCGTCTCTAGGTGGTAAGTGTCTTTCCTCTGCCATGATGTAATTCGGTAAGGTCCTTTCCAGTTGGGGCCAAGCTTCCCTTGGTTAGGATCTCTAGCTTCCCTTGGTTAGGATCTCTAGAGGCGCCCATGACCTTTCTTAGAACAAGATCTCCAACCTGAACGTCTCTGTGTCGGATCTGAGAGTTGTAGTGTTTAGCCATGCTGTCCTAGTATCGTGCGAGCCTTTGTTCTGTTGTTGCCCTTACTTCATCAACCAGGTCAAGCTGTAGATGTATAGCCTCGTCATTTCTGCCTTCATCATGATTGTCCACCCTGTAGCTTGTGAGTCCGACCTCGGCTGGAATGACTGCTTCATTCCCGTATGTTAGCCAAAATGGTGTCTCTCTTGTAGGAGTTTATGCTGTTGTCCTGTATGCCTATAGTATGCTCAGCAGCTCTTCAGGTCATATGCCCTTTGCCCTCTCAAGCCGAGTCTTGATAATTTTGAGCAAGGATCAGTTCGTGATTTCGACTTGTCTGTTAGCTTGGGGGTGGGCAGGGGAGGAGTAGTGATTTCTGATTCCTAGTTGTGAGCAAAAGTCCTGGAAGGAGTCGTTGTCGAATTGTTTCCCGTTGTCTAAGACTAAGATTCTAGGGATCCCAAACCTGTATATGATGAACCTCCAGACGAAGCTTCGCACGTTCCTTTCTGTAATTGTGGCTAAGGCTTCAGCTTCCACCCATTTTGTGAAGTAGTCTATGCCCACTATCAGGAATTTCAGTTGTCGCACCGCTATAGGAAATGGTCCCATGATGCCTAACCTCTACTAGGCAAATGGCCATGGGGCTGTCATTAGGGTCAATTCTTCGGAAGGCTGTCTGATGGCATTACTGAACCTCTAACATTTGTCGCAGGTTTTGACATATGCCTGAGCATCCTTCTGCATAGTGGGCCAGTAATACCCTACTCGGATGAGTTTGTGCACCAACGACCGCGACCTTGAATGGTTTCCACAGATCCCCTCGTGTACTTCTCTCATGACATAGTCTGCTTCTTCAGGGCCTAAACATCTTAGGTATGGGTGGGAGAAACTCTTGTACAAGATGTCTCTTATTAAGATGAATCTCGCTGCTTAGACCTTCAGCTTTCTTGCGGCCTCCTTTCTGTCTAGTAAATCGCCATTTTTCAAGTAAGAGATTAATGGCATGGTCCAATTGCTTTCAGAACCTACCTCCTGCACATCGACGGAATCTATTAGTGGAGAAAGCTGAATAAAAGAGAGTACATTATTAAGGGTAGTCATATGTTCGGCTGAAGCGGCCTTGGCTAGGCAGTCGGCTTGCTCGTTTTCTCCCTTAGGGATCTGTATAATTTTGGCCTTCAACTCGTCTACCCTGTTCCTTACTTGGTCCAGATATCTCTTCATTCTTTTGCCTTTACACTCATAATCCCCGTTTATCTGGTTGGTGATGACCTAAGAGTCGCAATAAATGACCACACCTGTGACTCCTGCAGCTTTGGCGAGATCAAGCCCTGCTACTAAAGCTTCATATTCCGCTTCATTATTCGTGGTATGGAAATTAAGGCGGACCATACATTCAACCTGGTCTCCTTCGGGAGAGAGGAGAATGACACCTACACCCCCGGCCTGCCTGTTTGATGATCCGTCCATATGTATTGTCCATCGTGGACATTCGTCTGTCCCCTTGTTTTCCTCGTTAGTGAACTCTACTATGAAGTCTGCGACGACCTGCCCTTTGATGGCGGTGCGTGGGCGGTACTGAATGTCGAACTCACTTAACTCTATTGCCCATAGCGCTAATCAATTGGCAGCGAAAGGGGCTTATCGATCATGACGATCACCTTGTGGACCTGGAAGTACGGCTGGAGTTTACGGGCTACTGTAACCAAAGCGAAGGCGAGTTTCTCCATGGGTGGATATCTTTCCTCGCCCTATGAAAGGCCCAGCTGGTATAGTACACGGGCTTTTGAACCTTGTCTTCTTCTCTAATCAAGGCCGCACTGACGGCTGCTAGGGACACAGCTAGATAGAGAAAAAGCTCTTCCCCCGGTTGTGAAGGGCTTAGCAGCAGAGGGGAGGAGAGGTAAACCTTCAGCTCCTCGAATGCTTGTTGACACTCAGCAGTCCACTCGAAATATTTCTTCAGTGTGCGGAAGAAGGGTAGACATTTATCCGTCGCCCTTGATACGAACCTGTTTAGGGCAGCTACTTTGCCGTTTAAACTCTGCACTTCTTTTACATTCTTTGGGGGGGCCATTTTTACTATGGCCCTGATTTTGTCTGGGTTAGACTCGATACCTCTTTGGGATACCATATAGCCTAGGAATTTTCCCGCTGTTACTTCGAATGTACACTTACTCGGATTAAGCTTCATGTTATAGGAGCAGAAGGTGCCGAACATTTCTTCGAGATCCTTTAGATGGTCCTCTTCCCTTCGGCTTTTTACCAAGATGTCGTCGACGTAGACCTGAACATTCCTTCCGATTTGGTTTGCAAACATCTTGTTCATGAGTCTCTGATATGTTGCACCCGCATTCTTAAGGCCGAATGGCATCACTTTGTAACAAAAAAGACCTTGTCTAGTAACAAGTGAAGTCTTTTCTTGGTCCACTTCATCCATCTGGATCTGATTATATCCCGAGAAGGCGTCCATGAAGCTTAGTAGCTGGTGCTGGGCTGTAGAGTCTACCAGTACGTCGACTCGAGGGAGAGGGTAACTATCCTTGGGGCATGCTTTGTTCAGATCTGTAAAGTTAACGCATATCCTCCATTTTCCGTTGGCTTTCTTGACCATTACCACGTTTGCTAAATAATCAGGATAGTATACTTCCCTAATGAAGCCTGCCTCTTGTAATTTGCCGACTTCTTCTGCTATTGCTCTGTCTCGTTCTTGGGCGAAGACTTGCTTTTTCTGTCGGACGGGTGGAAAAGATGGCGACACATTCAGCTTGTGTACCATGACTGAAGGGTCAATCCCTGGCATATCCTTATGACTTCAGGCGAATACGTCCTTATTTTCCTTAAGGAAAGTTACGAGTGCTGAGCGAACCATCGGGCTGGCGAGAGTGCCAACCCTTGTGGTCCTGTCCAGCTTGGAGTTATCAAGGGGTATCTTCTCGAGCCTTTCTACAGGTTCTGCCCCTGTCCGTTGTTCTTCTATGCTCATAGTTTGTAAATGGTCGTCCATTTCCAACATTGCAATATAGCATTCGTGCGCAGCTATTTGGTCCCCTCGCAATTCCCCTACTCCGTGTTCAGTGGGGAATTTGATCATTAGGTGATAGGTCAAAGTTACGGCTTTCCATGAGTTAAGGGTAGGTCGCCCGCCCTATAATGGCGTTGTAGGCAGAAGAGCAGTCAACCATAAGGATTGTATCATCCCTTGTGATTTGTTGGGGATAATCTCCAATGGTGACGGGTAACGTGACCGCACCTAGGGGGTACACTTTTGTCCCTCCAAACCCGACGAGTGGAGCGTTGGTTAGAACTAGTTGCTCCCTGCTGATCCGCATTTGTTGGAATGCTGGGTAGTAAAGAATATCTGCAAAGCTTCCATTATCGACCAAGACCCGGTACATGTTATAGTCTCCTACTTGGATGCTAACGACGAGCGCATCATCATGCGGATGGTGAAGACGTCAAGCATCTTCTTCCGAGAAACCAATAATGCGGTTATCGACTCGCGGCATCTTCGGGATGACGCCTGCGAGCTGGACATTCTGGACCATTCTGAGATAAGTCTTCCGAGCCTTTTTTGATAAGCCGTTGGCGGCTGCGCCCCCTATAATCATCCTTATGTCTCCTAAGGGTTGTCTTGGACACTCGTGGTCTCGTCGAGGAGCTTGCTCTTGAAGAGGCGGATCTGCTCTCTCCTTGCTGACGAATTTTTGTAACTTCCCTTGCCTAATGAGGCTTTTAATTTGCTGTTTCAAGTCGTAGCAGTCAGCTGTGTCATGACCGTGGTCGCGATGGAAACGACAGTATTTGTCTTTCGTCCGTTTGTTGGGATCTCCCTTCAGCTTTCCAGGAAAAGTCAAGGCTCCGTCATCCTTGATCTGCATTAGGACTTGGTCAATTGGGGTGGTCAGTGGAGTGAAGCTCGTGAATCTCCCCGCAGGGGGCTTAGAGCGCCTATCATCCCTTCGTTCTCCAGTTCTTGCCATCTTCCATCCTCTTTCCTGTCTAGTATCTTCTTGCCTTTCTCTCTTCTTGGGCTTTTCTTCGCGAGCCAGTACCGCGTCTTCGATATTCATTTACTTGGTAGCCCGGTAAAGCACGTCCGACATAGTCTTTGGATCGTTCTTATATAGTGAAAATAGAAACTTACTCTTCCGCAGCCCATTCATGAAAGCTGCTACAAGTATTTTGTTGTCAGCTTCGTCGATCGAGAGTGCTTCCTTATTGAAGCGGGCTATGTAAGATCTCAGCGTCTCGTCCTCTCGCTACCTGATACTCATTAAGCATGTAGTAGACTTTTTATACCTATGCCCGCCAATAAAGTGCTAAGTGAATTGGGCGCTTAGCTCTTTGAAAGTGTTGATGGAGTTAGGCGTCAGCCGGCTGAACCAAATTCTCGCGGGACCCTTCAGCGTTGTAGGGAAGGCTTCATACATAATCTCGTCTGCTACTCCTTGAAGATGCATCAAAGTCTTGAAAGTCTCTAGATGATCAAGAGGGTCCTTGGCTCCGTCATAGCTCTCTATCTGCGGCATGCAAAACTTCTGCGGTAGGGGGAAAGAGTTGACGAAGGCGATGAACGGTGAATCGGTTCAGTGGACCAAATCGTCGAGGTTGCTAGACACCCGTCCTTTGAGAGCGTTCATCATAAGGTCCATTCTTTCCTTCATCAACTGCATCTCTGCGACTATGTAAGGGGGGGCTGTATCAAAGCTGAAAGGATGGCTGGTTCCCTGTCGTTCTTGTCGGCTCGGAGCGTTGCTGCCTTCAGGTCCCTCTTGGTTCCTTCTTTCAGCGCTGGTCCTTTCTTGATCTTCTCTTTGGTTATTCGGTGCTGCATTCTTCTGGCGCAGCTGTTCTTCCAGGTCGTGGTTTTGTTTGGTGAGGCGTTCTACTACAGCGGCGAGAGTTTGAACTTGTCTCTCGAGGGCAGTCGTGGATGGTACCTCTTCTTGAATGTCATTAGTGGTTGCCATCAAGCAAGTGAGTACCATGCAACTCTTTTGTTTGGGAAGCGATAATATGGCTTACGAATCGCAACTTCCCACAGACGGCACCAACTGATGAGGCCAAAAAATTATCAGTAAGCCACACGGTCCTTACGTGCTCTAAACAAGAACCTGCACAACACAAAAGCTGGAGACCTTAAGAGGAGTACCGGTGTGGTACCGGTCAAATACCCTCTGACGGTCAAGTTAGAGAAATCTCTTGTTCACAACTCTAGAGTGCTAGAGCTAGGGTGAATTATGCGTACCTTGGTTTGTGAGGGTATTGGGGCTTTTATAGTAGTAGAAGGTTGACATCTCTTCCTTGGGCTAGAAGTCTTTTCCTTATAGGAATCCTCATGAGCGTATATTACAGAATCCTTTCCTTGTAGGAGACTAACACTAAGCGTGGGATATAAGATATTTCCTTATATACTCATGCGTGGTGGCCAAGTCAAGATTATGTCGGAGCCGTCAGCTTTAGGTTCGCCAGCTTTAGGGTTGTCAGCTTTTCCATCCTCCTCATACTGACTTCGTCAGCTTAAAGCTGTAGACATCGTATTACAAGTAAGGCCGACGGTTTCAATTTGGAGCGCCTTGTATACTATGATTTTATCCTTATCATATGCCATGTCGAGAAAAAACAAACACAGCAATCTTGAAAACAATTTTTAGCAATCCACTAAGCAACCAAATCAGCCTGCAAACAAAACTAAGCCAAAGTCAATGTAAATATGTAGTTTCGATTAGTCTGCAAGTAGCAATTTTGTTACCTTTTAGTCTATCACATACCAAGAGATAAAGAGGTGTCTGTGTTTGTATAGGATTCTATTGCTAAAATAACCGGTCTAATAAAATAACAATTATTTTAAGAAACTACCCTAAAATTTAGGATTTAAAATGGAGTAAATGGCTGGTTTAGTATTTGCTACTTTTTAGGAAAAAAATATATCAAATGTACATGAGATATATTTAAAGAGTGTACTAATTTTTGGGAAAAAAAATTTCTCTAGTAGTTTTTTGTTTTTAAATCTTGTTGAATTACAATTTTGACCTCATTTTTTATTTTTTAAGAATAAGATTTATCTAATTAGATTATGGGTATATTTTACCGTAAAAAAAGTAATAACTAACGTTCTGAATCCTCTTAATATATACAGATTTTTAGGAAAAAAGTTTCTCTAGTAGTTTTTTGTTTTTGAATTTTGTTGAATTACAATTTTGACCTCATTTTTTATTTTTTAAGAATAAGGGTTATCTAATTATATTAGGGCTAATTTTTACTGTAAAAAAAGTAATAACTAACTTTTCGAACCCTCTTAATACACATAGATATAGATAATAAGAGTAGTGTTATTATTCACACAAATTATTTTATGCACACCTCCAAAAGTAACTGAGTCACAATTTTCAGTTGCTTTTAAGAGAGTGTGTAAAATAATTTGGGTTCGAGTTAAAATCATAAGATAATTATTCCAAGTGGTGGGCCTCTATGGTGTAAAAGATCCCTTCAATTTTTGGTGAGTAGGCAATGGATCGCGTGATTGATCCCTATAACAGAGACATGGGTCTTCGATTGGATAGAATCCTTCTAATTTTTAAATGCAACCAATAATGTAAGCATCAAAGTGTGTGGCTATGGCTCACTGGCTTACTTTCCTTTAAAGGCTCATAAAATAACCCCAATTAACGGAAATCTCTAAACCAATCCTCCCTAGCTTCCTCATAACATTTGTTGTGTTTACCCATTTAGTGGGGGTAGTTGTACATTTCTTTCGGAGAGGACCACAACAACATGGATGCCTTATCTTCTTCTTTCCTCTCTACTTTCTCCACCCAAAAGCTTCTCTACCGAACAACACCACCGCCACCACTACCACCACTACCATCAGCATCTCCTATCCTCAATGTTAGGATTGAAGAAAAGCCCCAACAAACCCCAACAAAAAAAACTACACAACCCATTTCCACTTCAACCACCCCACCTCCAAAAACAACGTCCCAAATCCCATCCTCCATAAGATCATCATCATCATCATCTTCAAATTCTTTACAATCAACAAAGAGAAAAGTAGAGCCATCAGTGCCAGCACTGGTTTTCAATGCATTAGACGACATAATCAACACCTTCATAGACCCTCCTATCAAACCATCGGTGGATCCAAAACACGTTCTCTCCCAAAACTTTGCTCCTGTACTCAACGAGCTTCCCCCAACAGAATGTAAAGTAATACAAGGCTCACTCCCACCTTCTTTGAACGGTGCATACATTCGCAATGGCCCGAACCCTCAGTTCCTCCCTCGCGGCCCTTATCACCTCTTCGATGGTGACGGCATGCTTCACTCTTTACGCATCTCACAAGGCAAAGCCTCGCTTTGCAGCCGATACGTGAAGACAAACAAGTACACGTTGGAACGCGAAGCAGGGTTTCCACTGTTTCCCAATGTTTTCTCTGGTTTCAATGGCCTGACTGCCTCAGCAGCACGTGGTGCTTTATCTGCTGCTCGAATCCTCACAGGTCAAGTTGATCTTTCCAATGGCTTTGGCCTGGCGAATACGAGTTTGGTTTTGTTTGCGAATCGTTTGCTTGCACTAGGCGAGTCGGATTTGCCTTACTCGGTGAAACTGAGCTCAAATGGAGATATAGAAACTTTGGGACGCTACGATTTTGATGGGAAACTTTTTATGAGCATGACTGCTCATCCTAAAATCGACTCCGACACCGGAGAAGCCTTTGCGTTTCGATACGGCCCAGTTCCTCCATTTTTAACCTACTTTAGGTTCGATAAAAATGGAGTGAAACAACCAGATGTGCCCATATTCTCCATGATCCGTCCTTCTTTTTTGCATGACTTTGCTATAACAAAGAAGTACGCAATATTTGCTGACATACAAATTGGGATGAACCCATTGGAAATGATAGCAGGAGGGTCTCCTGTGGGATCAGACCCATCGAAAGTGTCGAGAATTGGAGTGATACCTCGATATGCAAAGGACGAGTCTGAGATGAAATGGTTTGATGTGCCTGGGTTCAATATTATACATGCTATAAATGCATGGGATGAAGAAGATGGCAATGCAATAGAGATGGTTGCGCCAAACATATTGTCTGTGGAACACACCTTGGAGAGAATGGAACTTGTTCATGCGTTGGTGGAGAAAGTGAGGATCGACCTCAACACAGGGATTGTAAAAAGGTAAGTCAAAACTAACATAGTATTTTCTTCTAGAGTAGTTTTAGTGTCACAACTCATGAACGAATTGTGACACAAGTACTATTCATGACCTTTTCGTAATAATCGAAGGAAAACTCAACTTTTTCATATCACGTCCCTTTTCACATCACCTTTTTTTCTTTAATGGATTTTTCATGTCACCTTTAAACTAAGTTAAAAATAAAATTAATCTTTGTCATGACAAATTTTTTTTTGTGGGACAATTTTTCATGTCAATTAAACTCAAAGTAATCAGTTAAACATAAAATAATAACAATAAAAAAAATTATTTATGTCCTATTTTTCTACCATGTTAAATACTTAACGTCTCAATTCCTCCATTAATATATTTTTTCTTACTAAAAGCATTATAACTCAACCGATTGGTATTTCTTGCTATATCTATGACGTATAAAATTCAAATCTCTCATCCCAGTTGTAATTATCAAATTATCAATAACAAAAAAAATAAAAAATTAATTAAGATGTGAAAAATAAATTATATTATAATATATTACATTTTGTATGATGTTTACATTATCATATATTTATTTCTTCAAAACATTTTTTTTTTTTTGCTAATAAAATATACAAAATATTTATTTGACCCACAAACAAAAATCAACAACCCCCAAATTATGATGAATGAAAATGATTAACTTTTGAAAAAAAAATAGAAGAGTCTCTAAGTACGTGCATACTTAGAGGCTAGTTTTTATTATTGTCAATTAAATTTGCTCTCAATATTATCCCTCGAACTAAAATCCTGATTTTGTCACTAAAGGTATCCCATATCAGCGAGGAATCTAGATTTTGCAGTGATAAATCAGGCATACGTGGGGAAGAAGAACAAGTATGTGTACGCGGCAGTGGGTGATCCAATGCCAAAGATATCTGGGGTGGTGAAGTTAGACTTATCTAAAGGAGATCAACGTGAGGACTGCACTGTGGCAAGTAGAATGTATGGGGAAGGGTGTTATGGGGGAGAGCCTTTCTTTGTGGCAAGAGAGGCTGTAGAGAATTTGGATGCAGAAGAGGATGATGGGTATGTTGTGTCTTATATACATGATGAGAATACAGGAGAGTCAAGGTTCTTGGTGATGGATGCCAAGTCTCCCAATCTTGATCTTGTTGCCACCGTGAAGCTCCCACGCAGGGTTCCCTATGGGTTCCATGGATTATTTGTCGCGGAAAGCGACCTCAACAAGATCTAGCAAAATTTATAGAGAGTACAATAATGTCAAACCATCTCATATGAATAGTAAATCTCATTGATTTAATTTAATTTTTATTAGATTCTCAAAAAGAAATTTAATTTTTATTAATGAGATTCACTATTCATATAAGATTTATTATAATGTGAGAAGAAGGAGTTTGACAATGTTATACACATAATAAATTTCACTAATCGAGGTTGTAAGTTATGATTAGTATAACATCTTTCACAACAAATTATATTAATTACTTATATCATTATTGTAATATACCAGTTACAACCATAAATGATTATGAGATTTATTGTTTCAATAAGAGTCTAACAAGTGGGGTTGTTTGTGCATGATGTGAAGGCAGAAGAGTCGAGGTTTTTTGTGACATGGATGCTTTGATCTCCCAATCTTGAAGAAACCTTGCGTGGCCACTGTGAAGCTGCCACGCTCGGTTTCTTATGGGTAACACATGGATGGTTTGTCTTGGAAATGAAAATGACCTCAACAAGCTCTACTAAGTTTATGTAATTTTTCCAAATAGCATAATTTTAAGAAAAAATTAGGAAAAACATATCTGGATAAATTTATTTAGTTATATAACACTTTTTTGGAACTCAAGTTTGTCAAACTAGATTTCTAAGTATTATGTTTAATCAAATTGCCATGTTAGCCCATAATGCTTGAAACTCAAGTTTGTTAAACTTGAGTTTGTCAAACTCAAGTTCCAGAAAAAAGTGCTACATAACTAAATAAATTTAGCCAAATGTGTTTCTCCTAAATCTTTCCTAAAATTAAATTATTTGCCAAAAAATAAAGCCTGGTAAGTTGTAAGTAGCAAGTAGAAACTAGTAACTTCCCACCACCAAGTTCAAAGAGTTAGAAATAAAACAAAATACTAATGAGATACATAATTTACATTATTTCTCACTTATGACTTATGACACAATATAATAAATTTTACAATATTTTCGTAGGCTTGAGGTGTTAGATCAGTGTTAGGGGTGACTAAAATGAAGAGTAATTTTTAGGTGCTCCCAGAGCACAGAGAATAGTGTTATCTCCTCTCACATTTATATTGGGCTTCACTCATTAAAGTTATGGTGGGATCCATCATAAATGTGAGGAAAGAGATCACCGTTTCACTATACTTTGGAAGTACCTAATAATTTTCCTACAATAAAAGTGATGTTACAATAAACTCTCACATCAACCAGTTGGGAAAAAATTGGTGAAATTTATTTTGCTTTTAGTATTGGTTTTTTGGTCCTATTAATGGATACTTAATTAAACAACTTTCAACCTAAAGTCATTTTTATTAACTTTTGCTATTTTTCAATATAGGTGGACTCGTTATAAGCCTTCTTAACTATGACCAGTTAACAAAATCCTTGTTGTTTTTTCATACTACAGAATTATCTAATTTTTATTGATTTTCATATGATTTACAAATAACATCACTTTATTATCTATCATTATCACAATAATTTTTACAAAATATTTCATACCTATAGAGTTGTCATTTTATTAATAGTAGATAATAATGTGACGTTAGTGGTCCCAACTTTAGGGGGTTTTATTAGATTGGATTGGTACTCAATTCTCGGTTGAACCAATCGATTTGGTTTGGTTTTTAATACTATGGTAAAAACTCATAAAATCTGTCAACTCAGTCATCAAGAAAAATATCACCTTCATAGTTCTTGAGTATTTGTGAAAAATGTTATGACTTTATGCTTAATTCATTAAAGTATTCACATCTGAGGTGATAAAAAATTTAGCTTTTAGCACCAAAAAAAAAAAAAAACTATTTTATTTATTTTAACATCTCACCTAACAATACATCATAAATTTCATGTTCAATTTTAACATGCAAACCTAATAAAACAATATAAACAACTCAATAAAATAGTATAAACAATACAATAAAAAATTCATTTAACTATGAGAGAGAGGATTCTCCACAAAAAAAAAAAAAAAAAAAAAAACTATGAGAGAGAAAGAGAGAGAGGGAATAAAAATAAGTAGTAAGTCAACTTTTTTTTTTTCATACAAGATAGAAACTCTGCTCTAACATAATCTAAGTGTATATGTGTATGAAGTTCCCTCCTAAAAACTTGAACCATAACCTTTTCCCCCCACATCCCACAAGCACTTATAATTGTGAAGTGACCATCGCACCAATGGTGTGCAGTGATGGGAAAAGATGGATAGTTACCAGGGAGGTATAGGTAGCTTGTTTTCTTTGGAGAATGTTCTGTGAGTCAATTTCCATGGCGGGAAAAACAGCAAGTGGTAAAATTTTTGATAAATTAAAACTTATTGATATTGTAGCAACTTGTTAAAAAATTTAACTTTAACAACTTGGATGTAATGAAGTAGCTTTATTGTATTTGTGTGCAATAAATAACTATTTTCAAATGAGGCCTCATTTATTATCATTGTTTAGACAACAGTTTTCAATATTTAAACAATATTATACATATTTTTACACACTTTTTCATCTACATATATTTTTTAAAAATACAAATAATGTTACTAAAATAACATTACAAAACGAGCCTTGAATAATCATTAATATCACTTTTATTTTCACAACTCCGTAAATCATAATTAATATTTTTTTTTCCCCTAAGAAACAATATCCTTTTTACTCTCATAATATATATATATATATCTCTTTTACTTTTACTTTTACTTTTACTTTTCACGAAAGTTGTGTAACTTCACGTCATGTGTCCCTTGACTGACATGTAGGCTGTATTGTTTTTTTCTTTTTTCTTTTTTTGACAACGTTGTATGTAATAAGCATTTTGAGATTCAGTTAGTTCAATTGGTAAAATTTTTGACAATTGAATAAAAATTTTAGGGTTCAATCTCTACTTACACTAAAAATCGATTGATATCTTGATAAGTAAATATCATCAAAAGCAGACACCATAAATTAAAACTCTCTTCACCTATCACCATAAATTAAAACTCTCAACAAAAAAAATTGTGTCGCATCGCTATCGCCATAACATTAACATTGCCAATAATACAATACAAGAACACAAGTGAAGGCGTGGTGGGTCTGGTGGCCCCAAATAATATCTTCTTGACTTTATGATAATGATTCCCCTTTGTGATCACGTCTCCAGGTTATGGTTGCAATACAGTGGGGACGCAAATTCCTGGCACCACACAACGCAGTATTTGATATTCCTGATATGATTTATGAACACAAATATTTTTTTGATAAAGTTTCCGATAAACGTGCTCTCTTTATTATAATATCAACGTACCAATCAGTTTTATTTCTGAATAATATTAAAGATACAAATTTTCTTTATAAATTTTTTTACAAACTACTAATATGGTAAATGATTATTAATAAATAAAAAAGTAATATTCATAGTGAATCTATATAAAAACCAATAAAAAGTTGAACACATTAAGTTGTAAAATGGCTTATAACTGTAACATTAATCATTTGCTTAATGTATGCCTTATTTTAAGAAATGTTTTATAAAAAATCGAAAAAACTGGCAAAAAAGTTATTCATTTCTTTTTCCATGAAAAATTTACTGAGTTTTACTAATAAACTAACTGAAACCAAGGGCAGCTCCACTTGGAGCCCGGGGGTTCAAATGAACCCCTAAATTGAACCAAAAAATTATTATTGTAATATTTTTTATTTTATTTTTCCTGTTTTGACACTTAAAATAATAATTTGAACACCCTAACCTTAAACCCAACTGAAATAAACTTAAATATAATCATTTTAACAATATCTTGACCTTTTTAAATACAAAGAAAAATCTCAATAACAAATCAATTTGATCTAAAATCTGGGAATTTTTTTTTTTTTAATTAGCCCAACAACAAAAGTAGATTTGCTAAATCTTAAACCTTAGAATAAGCTCATTTAGATCTTAAGAAATATTAAATCAATCAATTAAATGGGAAATAAGCGGATGAATGATTGCTTGACTATGTACATTAAAAAAGATATAGCTAGTAAGATTGATAATAAAGATATCATGCAACAATTTCAAAATACGAAATATCATAGAAGGCAATTATAAAACTTTATGTATTAAAGATTTTTTTTTTTTTGTGATGTCGATATATTTAATTTATCTTTTGTTTAAAATTTTGTATAATTTATGTTTCATAAATTGAACCTCCTAGAAAATAATCCTAGAGCCGCCACTGACTGAAACTCACATAAACACAAATCTTAATCTTATAAATTAATCATACTATCAATTTAAACATGCACGCGTTGATAGTATTCACATTGCTTATTTAATATCATAAATTCGATTTTACATTTCTTAATTTTAATTTTTAAGGTGCCGTTTGTTTGAAAGGAATAATATTCCATGGAAGTCTAAATTCTCAAATATGGGATACATGAGAATCAAGAGGCCGGACTGTCTATATACTACATGTAGTGGGTTTTATTAGGAATTTTATAAATTTTTTGAAAATATGAAATCTTCTGTATCATTTATTCTTATCAATTTTATAAGAGTTACATATTCTTCCTCAAATATTCTTAGGTTTATAACTACAATCTCAAGTGTTTTGTCCGTAATGAATTAGGTTAAATTTTCTAAAATGTAAAGTCTAACATTAATAAATACACAAAGAAAATCAGTATTTTTTAAAAAGAAATGGTTTATGAGGACATCAAGCCATGTCAAAAAGTTATTTATAATTCGTAAAAGACAAACAATTCCATATAGCAGATAAAAATCAGTGTTAAAACTTAAAATAATAATCATATTATAAAAAAAGAGTTGAATACATAGTTGTGGGGATCAAAAACACCAAGAATGAAGCACAAGTTGATGAAAAATGATCGACGCAACTAATTTGTAAGAAAAGAGAAGATAATCCACAATGGGAAGATTTGAAAGAAAAATTGAAGATCAAGATTGATTAGCTTACCGTGATTTACTAAAAAATGGCCTTAGATGAGGATTACAAGTTGAATTCTAGCTATTACAAAGAGCTCTATATTTTTCTTCAAATTAATATGGAGGTGACTATTGCTTTGGGCTTTGTGTCGTTTTCTTTGTGTCCTTGACAAGAATTCTAGGCCGAGGTCTTATTCTCTGCAATACTGCTGAAGTTTTTTTCGGCTAAGGGATCCTAGGATTACCTCGGCTAGTAGCCCAGGTCATTCCGCTTTTCTTCGGCCTTTGGGCTTATGATGTTGAGGCTTGGGCCCAATCCCTCCCTCCTAATTTGCTACTCCAATAGTCCTTTTTCGAACCACAATCCACGTGAAGGAGACACCTCCCCCACCCCCCCATCATAATCACTTTATTAAAATAACTGTATTTTAATTAGTCAAAAGTGCTTCTCCAAAAAAATTTAAGTCAAAAATATTAAATTAGGATTATAACTATCACTTTAAAAGAAATAAAAAGCTATAGGAATGTGGATACCACCTGTTTATATTAAAATATATTAATAACCATTTTATTTGTAAAATTTTCATAATTTTAGCTTATTTATTTATTTAAAAAAAAACACTATATACACAATTTTATGAGTTGGAGAATAAATTCAATTGATATAAAGTTTGGCATATAATAAGCTTAATAAAGAAAAGAAACCATACAAACCTAATGATGTAATTGACAAAATAGTAATAAATATAAATATAATTGATGTGCGTATCCAAAATATCTTGCTAATAGGCTTAACCTCTACATGGGCTCAAAATCTATTTAACCTCTACATGGGCTCAAAATCTATTTGTTTCATGGGTTTTTGTGTTTCCTACTGTTGGTGGTCCTATACTCGACAGGCCCAAATACAATTCTATTTTCTCAAGTCCTTCTCTCTCCCTCACAGGATTGCTCCTTTGCCCCTTTCTAAGTGTTTGCTCTCTTTTCTTAGTATTCTCCCCAGAATTGCCAACTCCATTTCCTCATTCCCACCTCCTATTTATAGCTTAAGATTAGTGGAAGGATTATGATTACTTTAGGTTACTAGTGGGTTTGGAGGTCCAATTCCATTGCCTTTAAGTGCGTGTTTAGGTGGGAGTGGGAGGAGTGGCATTGGAACTGCTTCCCACCTCAAAAAAACCGCTCGGTGGCGATACTATCTAAGGTGCTGCCGGGCAGCCAGGAGGCGGTACCCCGAGTAGTCGCTATCCTGTTCGAGATATGGTTGACTGGACAAGGTCCAATGATGAAACGTGATGCGTACAAATTAAGAGTTTTCACTTAATGGGCTCTGGGCCGGCATAAGGCCAGGGCCTATAGCCTTAGAGGGCTTAGGGCTCGGAGTCGAACAAAGGGGTTAAGGTCATGGGCCATATCGTTGGGCAGAGGTTCAGGGCCCAAGTGGGCCTGGGGATCCTTATGCCGTACAGAACATGTTCTAAGAGCATTACAGTTTGATTGCTCAAACACTCTGTATGTACCTTATTGTTTATAGCTAATGCAGTTCTATGGTGACGGTATCCTCCCTCGGGGCCCTTAGCACCTCTTCGATGGTGACGGTTTGCTTCACTCTTTACGCATCTCACAAGGCAAAGCCTCGCTTTGCAGCCGATACATGAAGACAAACAAGTACACGTTGGAATGCGAACAAGGGTTTCCACTATTTCCCAATGTTTTCTCTAGTTTCAATGGCCTGACTGCCTCAGTAGCACGTGGTGCTTTATCTGGTGCTCGAATCCTCACAGGTCAAGTTGATCTTTCCAATGGCTTTGGCCTGGCAAATTCGAGTTTGGTTTTGTTTGTGAATCGTTTGCTTACACTAAGCGAGTCGGATTTGCTTTATTCGGTGAAACTTAGTTCAAATGGAGATGTAGAAACTTTGGGACTCTATGATTTTGATGGGAAACTTTTTATGAGCATGACTGCTCATCCTAAAATCGACTTCGACACCGGTGAAGCCTTTGCGTTTCAATACGGCCCAGTTCCTCCATTTTTGACCTTCTTCAGGTTCAATAAAAATGGAGTGAAATAACCAGATGTGCCCATATTCTCCATGACCCGTCCTTCTTTTTTACATGACTTTGCTATAACCAAGAAGTATGCAATATTTGTTGACATACAAATTGGGATGAACCCATTGGAAATGATAGCAGAAGGGTCTCTTGTGGGATCAGACTCATCGAAAGTGTCGAGAATTGGAGTGATACCTCGATATGCAAAGGACGAGTCTGAGATGAAATGGTTTGATGTGCTTGGGTTCAATATTATACTTGCTATAAATGCATGGGATGAAGAAGATGGCAATGCAATAGAGATGGTTGCACCCAACATATTGTCTGTGGAACACACCTTGGAGAGAATGGAACTTGTTCATGCGTTGGTGGAGAAAGTGAGGATCGACCTCAACATAGGGATTGTAAAAAGGTAAGTCAAAACTAACATAGTATTTTCTCTGGGATTAGATCTAGTGCCACAATTTGTGCCATAACTCGCTTATATGGCGAGTTAACTCACATTAGTATTATTCATGGTCTTCTCATAATAATTAAAGGAAAATTCAACTTTCTCATATCACGACCCTTTACACATTACCTTTTTTTTTTAATGGATTTTTCACATCACCTTTAAACTAAGATAAAAATAAAATTAATCTTTGTCATGACATTTTTTTTTTTTTTGACAATTTTTTTCATGTCAATTAAACTCAAAGTAATCGGTAAAACATAATATAATAACAATAAAAAATTATTTATGTCCTATTTTTCTACCACGTTCAATACTTAACGTCTCAATTCCTCTATTAATATATATTTTCTTACTAAAAGCTCTATAACTCAACCGGCTAGTATTTCTTGCTATATCTATGATGTATAAAATTCAAATCTCTCATCCTAGTTGTAATTATCAAATTATCAACCAAAAAAAAACTTTTAAAGGTAAGATGTGAAAAATAAATTATATTATAATATATTACATTTTGTATGATATTTACATTATAATATATTTATTTCTTCAAAACATTTTTTTTTTTGCTAATAAAATATACAAAATATTTATTTGACCCGCAAACAAAAATCAACAACCCCCGAATTATGATGAATGAAAATGATTCATCTTTGAAAAAAATAGAAGAGTTTCTAAGTACGCACATACTTAGAGGCTGATTTTTCTTATTGTCAATTAATTTGGCTCTCAATATTATCCCTCGAACTAAAATCCTGATTCTGTTACTAAAGGTATCCCATATTAGCAAGGAAACTAGATTTTGCAGTGATAAATCAGGCATATGTGGGGAAGAAGAACAAGTATGTGTACACTGCAGTGGGTGATCCAATGCCAAAGATATATGGGGTGGTGAAGTTGGACTTGTCTAAAGGAGATCAACGTGAGGATTGCACTGTGGCAAGTAGAATGTATGGGGAAGGGTGTTATAGGGGAGAGCCTTTCTTTATGGCAAGAGAGACTGCAGAGAATTTGGATGCAGAAGAGGATGATGGGTATGTTGTGTCTTATGTGCATGATGAGAATATAGGAGAGTCAAGGTTCTTGGTGATGGATGCCAAGTCTCCCAATCTTGATCTTGTTGCCACCGTGAAGCTCCCACGCAGGTTTCCCTATGGGTTCCATGAATTATTTGTCGTGGAAAGCGACCTCAACAAGATCTAGCAAAATTATAGAGAGTACAATAATGTCAAACCATCTCATATGAATAGTGATTCTAAAAAAATTTACTTTTTATTAATGAGATTCACTATTCATATAAGATTTATTATAATGTGAGAAGGAGTTTGACAATGTTATACACATAATAAATTTGACTAATCGAGGTTGTAAGTTATGATTAGTATAACATCTTTCACATCAAATTATATTAATTACTTATATCATTATTGTAATATACTAGTTACAACCATAAATGATTATGAGATTTATTGCTTGAATAAGAGTCTAACAAGTGGGGTTGTTTGTGCATGATGTGAAGGTAGAAGAGTCGAGGTTTTTTGTGAGATGGATGCTTTGATCTCCTAATCTTGAAGAAACCTTGCGTGGCCACTGTGAAGCTGCCATGCAAGGTTTGTTATGGGTAACATGGATGGTTTGTCCTGGAAATGAAAACGACCTCAACAAGCTCTAGTAAGTTGGTGTAATTTTGCCAAATAGCATAATTTTAAGAAAAAATGAGGAGAAATGTATCTGGATAAATTTATTTAGTTCTATAGCACTTTTTTGAAACTCAAGTTTGTCAAACTAGATTTCTAAGTATTATGTTTAATCAAATTGTCATGCTAGCCCATAATACTTGGAACTCGAGTTTGTTAAAATCGAGTTTGTCAAACTCAAGTTCCAAAATGTAATTCTTAGGTGCTCCAGGAGCATGGAAAATAGTGTTCTCTCCTCTCACATTCATAGTGGAGTCCATTCATTAAATTTATGGTGGAGTCCACCATAAATGTGAGAAGACAGATCACCATTTTACTATACTTCGGAAGTACCTAATAATTTTCTTACAATGAAAGTGATGTTGCAATAAACTGTCACATCAACTAGTTGGCAAAAAATTGGTGAAATTTATTTTGTTTTTAGTATTGTTTTTTAGGTCCTGTTAATGGATACTTAATTAAACAACTTTCAACATAAAGTCATTTTTATTAACTTTTGCTATTTTTCAATATAAGTGGAACCCGTTATAAGCCTTCTTAACTATGATCAGTTAACAAAATCCTTGTTGTTTTTTCATACTACAAAATTATCAAATTTTTATTGATTTTCATATGATTTACAAATAACATCACTTTATTATCTATCGTTATCACAATAATTTTTACAAAATATTTCATAACTATAAAGTTGTCATTTTATTAATAGTAGATAATAATGTGACATTAGAGGTCCTAATTTTAGGGGGTTTTATCAAACTGGACAAGTACCCAATTCTCGATTGAACCAATCGATCTGGTTTGGTTTTTAAAACTATGATAAAAACTCATAAAATCTGTCAACTCGGTCATCAAGAAAAATATCACCTTCATAGTTCTTGAGTATTTGTGAAAAATGTTATGGCTTTATGCCTATGCTGAATTCATTAGAGTATTCACATCTGAGGTGATAAAAAATTTAGCTTTTAGAACCAAAAAAAAAAAAAAAAAAAAAAAAAAATTATCTACTTTAACATCTCACTTAACAATACACCATAAATTCAAATTATTCAATGTTCTATTTTAACATGCAAACCCAATAAAATAATTTAAACAACTCAATAAAATATTATAAACAATACAATAAAAAATTCATTTAACTATGAGAGAGAGGATTCTCCAAAAAAAAAAAAAAAAACTAAGAGAGAGAGAGAGAGGGAATAAAATAAGTAGCAAGTCAACTTATTGATATTGTAGCAACATGTTAAAAAATTTAGGGGGTGTTTGGTAGGGGTATTTAAACAAAGTTTTTGTTGTTTAAACAACACAACATGTATTTTCACATCACTTTTCCACCCACACGTATTTTCAAAAAACTTAAACAATGTTACTAGAACAATATTACTAAACGGCCCTTAACTTTAATAACTTGGATGTAATTAAATAGCTTTATTGTATTTGTGTGCAATAAATAACTATTTTCAAATGAATCAACATTAATATCACTTTTATTTGGATTTTTTTTTTCAAAATAACATTAAAACTCAAACAATTTCGTTAGTTAGCACATTTTCAAAACTATTTAGCAAACTAACATTTCGAGTGCAAGGAACTCGATTTCTCAAGTTCTATGCGTGGAAATCGAGCATTATAGACTCGATTTCCATAAAGAGATCAAACGAAGAAGAAACCCAAGCCCAGAAGGAAGAAACCCAGAAACCCAGACCAAACAAAGAAGAAAAACAAACCAAAGTTTGAGATTTAGTGTTATTTTGAAAAAAAAAATCCCTTTTATTTCGTTTATTATTATTATTATTTTTGGGTTAATCAGGTGCATATATAAAAACAACAACCAACAATTACAAACTGGCCATAGAGGCCAAAGTATTGGCAAACCGCCTATAATAATACAGCCCATTCATATTAGCATCAAGCAAAACATTTAAATCATTAGAGGGAGAGGTATCAAAAACAACAAAATTTTCCATCATGGAACAACCTCTCTTAGCCAGAAAATCAGCGCATTTATTCACCTCTTTAAACACATGCCCCACCCAGACCCGCATGAACCTAACCATGAGAGACCTGTAATCACACAACAAAGGAGCATAGCTTCTGTTAGGACAGACAGCACTATTGAGCATCTCCACAATCACCTTGGCATCAAGCTCCACCTCTAATTGATTTTGTTAGGACATATGTGATTCACTTGTTAGGAACATATGTCACTACTTTATGTAATTGGCTAATCCTTTGACAAAACGCACTTTACTTGTATTTGGGTAGATCTATGATGTGTTTAATACTTCAAGAAACTTTGTTTCAAGATCAAGTGTTGAAGTCATGCAAGTCTGTCCAAGTTTCAAGCTGAAAAGTGTCTGTCATTAAAGCTCAACAGCTAGCCATCTATCGAGCTTAAGCTGTTCCAGCCCCGTGGCTCGACAGCTACTCAACAGATAGGTATCTGTCGAGGTTTATGAAAAACAAAATTTTAGATTTATTTTGACTTTAATCCGTGATTATGTGTTTGAGCTTTCTTTTCTCACAACCCTAGACATATAAAATGATTATTTTAAGGGCCATCAAGAGACACAAGTTGCACAAGTGTTGAGCAAAGTTTGTTTAAGTAAATTGTGACCGAAGACAGAGTTTCACCCTAGTTCATCATTCTTGTAGAAGTTGCTGTGTTTGTGCACCGTAGGGTTTTGTAACCAAGCATCTTCTTGATCTTCATCGTGGATGAACTGAAGAACTTTGTAGCCAACAACATTCTCTAGTTGGTGATTGAAGTCGTGTACTAGAATCCGCGCAATTGGTTAGTCACGTACTGGGAGCCGTGCATCAAAAGGAGAAATTGTCACTACAGAACAAGTCCAATTGGGTATTGGAGTAAGGGTTCAATTGTAGGTTGGTATAAGGTACTGGGATTCCTTTACTTGTAACCGCTTGTTGTGATAATAGTGGAATTTCGAGAGTGGTAACCTTAAAATCACCCGGTGGGGTTTTTGCCGTGTTGGTTTTCCCTATTCGTAAACAAATCACTGTGTAAATTTATTTTCCGCTGCATACTTAGTTTAATTGGTGATTTGTTTGTGCTACCACCCGTTTGCATGATAATTTGATTAATTAATTAAACTTGACTAATTAATCAATTAATTCATCACAAATGGTCAATTTGTTTTTGGTCTATCAAGTGGTATCAGAGCAGGTACACTCTGATTAGCGTTAATCTTTGTTGTGTTGATCCATTGACCCCTATTTGTCATGGATAAAGGACAGTCTTTAATTATACCTCCTTTATTTGATAGCACTAACTATGCATACTGGAAAGTACGTATGAGAGCTTTCTTGCAGTCTTTAGATGAGAAAGTGTGTCAAGCTATAGAGATTGGCTGGACCAAGCCAAAGGAAGTGCCGACCGATTGGGATAATGCCAAGATCAAGGCGGAAAACTTCAACAGCAGGGCATTGATTGCTTTATTCAATGCAGTCACTAATGAGGAGTTCAAGAAGATATCCTCTACTGAAACTGCGAAGGAGGCATGGACCATTCTCCAGACAACCTATGAGGGAACCAAGGATGTCAAAGATTCAAAACTTCAGAGACTCACTACAAGCTTTGAAGAAATCAAGATAGAGGAGGATAAGTCGTTCGATGAGTTCTATGCCAAGCTCAAGGACATAGTGAACTCAGCCTTCAATCTTCTTGAACCCAAGATTGTGAGGAAAGTGCTCAGATCTCTACCCGAGAGATTTCATGCCAAGATTATAGTAATCGAGGAATCAAAAGATATTGACAAGATTCCTTTGACAGAGCTAGTTGGTAATTTGCAGACCTACGAGCTAGGGTTATCAAGAATTGGCAAGCCAGGTAAGGGCAAGAGCATGACATTGAAGGCCAAGAGCAGTGACACTGATGAGTCTTCAGATGATGAGGATTCTAAGATGAAGTCATACATCACCAGGCAATTCAAGAAGTTCATGAAGAATGCCAATGGGAAGGGCTTCAACAAGGACCGTAGGCAATCCAATTCTTCACAGTTCAAGAGCCAGGACAAAGGGAAGAAGGATGCTAGGGATGGCGGTCAGTACACTGTTCCCGCAGGACTTAAGTGCTTTGGGTGTCAAGGCTTTGGTCACAT
The DNA here is from genome assembly GCA_032727855.1 of Quercus ilex subsp. ballota. Classification (NCBI taxonomy): domain Eukaryota; kingdom Viridiplantae; phylum Streptophyta; class Magnoliopsida; order Fagales; family Fagaceae; genus Quercus; species Quercus ilex. Next base: position 3,543,708 of record CM064919.1, read on the forward strand.
GAAACAGGAGTGTCCTACATATCTTAAGAGCATTGGGAAGAGCAAGGCACTTGCTGCTAACTTGAGCGACCCCGAGCATGAGGATGACGGAATCTTGAATGCCTTCACCGCCACTGTCAATCCTACTAAGGGGATTGCTGAAGACATGGACGAAGAAGAGGACTTGGTGGAGTCTAAGTTTAAGAAGATGAATGATCAAGATGATATCCATATAGCCTATGAGAAATTGTACAAAGTATCTGAGAAGCAATAGAAACTTTATAGGCTGGCCACCAAGAAGCTTAGTGATGTGGAACTTGATCGTGAAGAGCTTTCCACAAAGTTTGAAAACTATTTCTTGGCTAAGAAGACCAAGAAGCTTGAAGCGGAACTGTTTCAAGTCAGAGCTCAATTGGAAAGGACTTCAAGTGCAAAGCTTGATGAGATGCTCGGCCTTCAGAAATCTACTTCTGATTGAACAGGTTTAGGGTATGGTCTCTCTTCTTCTAATATTACTTCTACTAGTACTACTGTTTTTGTTCCTCCTAGTAATAATGTTGAAATTGAGAACAATGATGTTAAAACTGATTTAGCTAGTGAGAACATAGACAAGGGTAAATCTATCTTAGGAGCACCCCCCAGTGGCGACACCACGTTTAGGCCAGGGTGTTCCCAGGAACACCCTGACCTGAAAAAAAAAATTTTAATATAATAATTAATTTTTTTTATTTGTTTACCCTTTAAAAAAATTAGGAACACCCTAAACCAAAATTAGGAACACCCTGCTTTCAAAAAAAAAATTAGGAACACCCTCAAATAAAAAAAAATAAAAAAATTATTTGTTCTACTTTCAAGCAAAAAAAAAAAAGCCCAAAAAATTTGTAAAAGAGCAAGCCTACCAAGGAAAAAAAGCCCAACATCAATCCTAAACAACATATCACAAACCCAATCTAAAGAAAAAAAAAACAAGGTTAAGCAAACCCAACATGGTAGCAAACCCACGGATTCTCCAAAAATTTTTAAAAAAAAAAAAAAAACCAAAACTCAATATACTCTATTACAACCTAACCTAAAGAAACCAGAGCAACAGATTCATCAAGTAAAGCAAAACCAGAACAAAGCACATCAACGACAACAACCAATAGACGACACCTCCGCCTCAAGCAATGCTGCAACAAAGCACATCGGTCATCACATCGTGACTGTCTTCGTCTCAGTTTAAAACATCACAGAAAAAAAAACAAAAAAATATAGTGGCAGCAAGGAAAACTGAGAAAAGAAAAATAAGAACAAGATGAGAGACTGAGAAAGAGAGAATGCACTACTGTGATGGTGTCCAGCCGTTTGAAACTTTGAAAAGAATATTGACAAGTGTGAGAGACAATTGAAATAAATTGGATAGGTGAGAAAGAGTGGTTCACGTGGGTCGGTGGGTGGGTTTGGGAAATGGGAAAGTGAATTTCAAGAAGCTTCTATGATTTTAATTACTCAAAATGTTGGCTTTATTTACAAAAATGCCATTAATGATTTTATTATTTTATTTATAAAAATAACCATATGCAAATATGCTTACAAATAATTAATGACATGCCATAAATAATTAATGCCATGCACATATGCAGATATGCCATAAATAATTTTATTTTATAATTAATGAAACAACAATATAACAAATTACAGTTTATAAAAGCCAAACAAATTAATGAAACAACTAAATAACAATAATTAATAATTTTATTAATATTTCAAATGAACTTATAGTTTATTGTTTATTCTTTTACCGGAATATTTGATAAGAAAACAACATAAAAGACAATTGTAAACTTTATGTACTTGTATGTTTTTTTATTGTTGTTGTTATTGTCAATATACAAATTTTTCTTTTTATTAAATTATGTAATTTATACTTGTTGGGGAACATCCTGAAAAAATTTCTGGAGTCGCCACTAGCACCCCTTAAGCAAGATAAGAAGGAATTTAAAAACCCTAGAGCTAAGAAGGCTAACTCTCAAAAGCCTAAGCAGAAGAAGCAACATCTCTGTCATCATTGTAGAGTTGCCGGTCATACTCGACCAAATTGCTATAAGTGGTTAGCCACTCAATAGAGCAATGGCATGATAGCATCTAGAAGCCAGAATCAGCTTCAATCCTCTCTTGCTCCTCTTAGAGATCTTCTCAAAGCCCTTATGTTCCTTTCGAACTTGAACGGTTTCAACTCCTCCCCCTCACCACTGGTTCAAGGGTTTAATCAAAGAAAAGGTTCTTCCAAGGTGTCAAAGAAAAAGGACTTCAAGTGATTCTATCACTTTCTTCTCTCTCTTTGTGTTTTTGTTTTTGCACAACTTGTGTGTTTTGCTTTTACTTTGAGTCAGTCTAGTTTTATGCTTTACTTTGTTTAACATGTTTTTGTTTTTTTTTTCAGTTTTGTTTATTTTTGTTTTTGATATAAAAATATAAAAAAAAAATTGAAAAATCAAAAAAATACAAAAACAGTGTGTGTTTTGTGTACATTGGTACTTGTGTACCTTAAATGGCCATTGAAACAAAGTTTTCTAAATTTTGTATCTTTTGTAACTTAGATGAGCATCTCTATGCACAACTAAGCAATTGAGTTTTATGGCTCTTGTTTGTGATTAGTAAGATTAAGTTATCTTTTGTACTTAACACTCATATCACTCTTTTTTATGGGTAAGACTATAAAATACTAAGAGAAAGGCATAAATAACCATCTTACCACTGTTGGCCGCCAATCATGAATGACATCTGTATGCTTCGGCATAACAAAAGTGCAATGTCAATGACATTTGTGTGCTTCGGCATAGCAAAATTAGAATGTCAAATGCTTAACATCATTGGGTATTTCTTTTCTATCTCTTATATGCCTATGCATGATTTGCTTAAAAAGAAAAATATGCAAAGAAAAATAAAAAGCAAAAAGAATAAAAATGCTTTTAAATATGATTGCAAGCGTGTATTCTAGGAGATGTGGGAGTTATAGGATGTACCTCAAAGGTGATAGTCCCCATCAAACAGTTATGATTGTGTGTGAGTTAGAGTGATTTTCTCATATCTCAAATCGTCATAACATGTATACACTTATCCAATCTTACGATATTTTTCACACACAACACGCAATATTCTTTGCTACTCTTGATACATGTGCAGGTACAATGTGATAAGCTTTACAAAGGCATTAGACAGGGAGAAGTCCTAAAATATCTTAGGAGAAAACTGCTACCATTGCATTAAATGCTCAGCAGCTAATTTCTTGGTTGCATTAATGTGGAGAAGACTCCTAAACAGTGCAACGTTGGCTGCCCCAATGCGCAGAAGGCCTGAAAGGGTGTCTGATGGGATAAGCACTCAAGTAGTAACTAGGATGATCAACAAATGGAGGACCAAGATTATCTAAAGAGTACTATATAATGGAAGAAACACTCCACAGTGGAGGGGATCGAGAAATCTGAGAAGAAACACTGTAGCACTCCAAAAACAGACTTGTAACCACATTTAAGAGCATTATATAAGAACCAGTCTCCTCAGACATTGCCGATGACATTTTTTCTTCAGCCTAAACTTGTCTATCTTCACTCTTTAGTCACCAACCTACTTAACTTGTTGTTCAGTTAATTAAGACCCAGTTTTTCTAACCCATTTTTCTACAAATTCATTGTTTTGGGCTTTTTGGGCCTAAATCCATTCATATTTTGGGCTAGGAATTCAAATTTGGTCCTTACAATTGGCGCCGTCTATAGGAATTACTTGAGTTATAGTGAATCCAACTTTCAACGATGGTAGGTTCAAGTCCACACCAGACAGAATCTATGTGTTCTCAGCGTCAGGATCACTTCCGCGATCTTGAACGAAAGAGGGACTATGAGGGAAGTGTACATACTACTTATACTAGCAAAAGCCAGTCTCGGGGTAAAAGCCACATCTCCTATGAGGAGAATGCCAGAACCATGCAACAGGAGATCGATCACCTCAAAAGAAGATTACGCCATGAACGGCGAAAACGAACTCCATCCAATTCTGACTTCTCCTCTGATGATGAAAAGGATGGTAGCTATAGGTGCAGGTCAAGGACTCCCCCTAGTGAGTCTTTCTCATACGATGAGGATTATCATCATGAGCGTAGAAACAAAAATTCATCCTTGGTAGGCCTAGGAAACGACGCTATGAGTAAGGCACTCAATCAAATTTCCAAGTCACCTTTCACGCACTGGATTGAGGGTGGGAGACTTCCTCGGCGGTTTACGCAGCCTACGTTCGCCAAGTACAATGGTAGAACAGACCCCGTGGAGCATGTTAGCCACTTTAACCAAAGGATGGTCGTACACTCTAAGAACGAGCCCTTGATGTGCAAGGTATTCCCATCCAGTTTAGGGCCTATGGCGATGAGGTGATTTGATAGTCTGAGAGCAAGTTTCATTGATTCCTTCAAGGAACTTACTCAAGCATTTGGATCCCGCTTTATTACGTGCAGCAAGGTCCCTCGGCCTTTAGCTTCCTTGTTTTCTTTGTCCATGAGGAAAGGAGAAACCCTGAAACCATATTCGGATAGATATTAGGAGATGTTCAACGAAATAGATAGTGATTTTGACGATGTAGCTATTAGTACTTTTAAGCTCGGTCTACCTGCCGAGCATGGCTTGAGGAAATCTTTGACGGGGAAACCTGTTACTAGAATACGTCAACTCATGGATCAGATTGACAAGTATAAGAGGGTTGAGGAAGACCAGCAACAAGATAAGGGAAAGGGCAAGGTTATCCCTCAGGAGATGAAAGATTTCAGGTCGAACCGCTACAACAATAACAGATCCCAGAGAGATTTTGCCGGAAAATTTGGGCCTGCAGCCCCTCAAGTGGTAAACACTGTGTTCCGAGAACCAGTGCACCAAGTTTTAGAGAAGATCAAGAACGAGCCATATTTCAAATGGCCAAATAAGATTAGTGGAGATCCTTTGAGGCACAATCAAAACCTTCATTACCAGTACCACCAAGAGCGGGGACATACCACCGAGGATTGCCGAACATTGTGGAACCATCTAGAGTAACTAGTCAAAGAGGGGAGGTTGCAACAATTTCTGTACAGACCCAACAAACAAGGAGACCAATCAACGTCAAGGGCTCAGGGAAATGCTCCTTCAAGGCCCCCGTTAGGTACAATCAATGTCATTTTTGCTGCACTTGGGAGAACTAGTTCTCATCATTCCAGTGTGATGTCTATAGTTAGATCACTAGCCGAGGACTCCAACTCCGAGCCAAAGAGTGCTAGATTGGAAATCCGACCTTCATTGAGTTTCTCGAACAAAGACAAAATTGGAACTATCCAACCACATGATAATGCTTTGGAGGTCACCCTTAGAATAGGAGGGGTATGATGTGAAGAGAGTAATGGTGGACCAGGGCAATTGTGCAGAGATCATGTACCTTAACTTATACAGAGGGCTGAACTTAAAGCCTGAAGATCTGACCGCCTATAATTCACCCCTAGTAAGTTTTGATGGGAAGGTTGTTATCCTAAAGGGGGAGATTAGGTTGCTCGTACAGGTAGGCTTAGAGGTAGTGGAAGTGGACTTCATAGTGGTGGATGTATACTCCCCTTACACGGCCATTGTAGCCAGGCCCTGGCTTTATACCCTAAGTGTTGTTTCTTCAACTCTGCATCAGAAGGTGAAGTATCCATCAGGAGACTAGATTGAGGAGTTAGTGGGCGACCAATCCATGGCTAGGCAGTGCCTTGTGTCTGCGATTTTGCACCAGCCAGCAGCTAAGCCCTCGGCCTCGGTTATAGAAGGCTTAAAGCAGTCAAAGTCTCTGGAATTACCTGCAAAAGGGCCAGCCGAAGAGGCCAAATGTGAAGATTTAAAGAAATTTGCCGTAGGTGATGAGCCGAAAAAGTTCTTTCAAGTTTGAGTTCAGCTACCACCTTAGGAAAAAGAGGAGTTTGTGGAATTTCTCAAGAGGAATGTTGATTTTTTCGCTTGGAATGCTTCAGGGGTGGATCTGAGCTTCATCTGCCTTCATCTGAATGTCATTCCATCTATCACCCCTAAGAAGCAACCACCTCGGCGTTCATCTAAAGAACACTTCGATGCTGTTAAGGACGAGGTGATGAAATTTAATCAGGCCGAGGCTATTAAAGAGGTTTTTTACCGCGAATGGCTGGCTAACACAGTAGTGGTAAAGAAGAAGACTGGGAAGTCGTGTGTTTGTGTAGATTTTATAGACTTGAACAAAGCCTGCCTAAAGAACCCTTTCCCTATGCCTTGGATTGACCAGCTGGTGGACGCAACTATGGGTCATCCTCGGATGAGCTTTTTGGATGCCTTTCAAGGGTACCATCAGATACCTTTAGCTTTGGACGACCAAGAGAGGACAATTTTTGTCACTCCTATAGGAAACTACCATTACAAAGTGATGCCCTATGGTTTGAAGAATGCAGGGGCTACCTACCAGATGATGATGACCGGGATGTTTAAACCGCAATTAGGAAAAAACATTGAAATTTATATCGATGATATGATGGTAAAGAGCAAGGTAGAGTCCAAGCATGTTAATGACCTCGGGAATATTTTTGCTATCTTGAGGAAACATAAGCTACGACTTAATGCTTCCAAGTATTCTTTTGGTGTCGGATCAGGCAAGTTCTTAGGCTACATGGTCACACACTGCGGAATTGAGGTCAATCCTGACCAGATTAAGGCGATCAACAATCTGTAGCCACCTCATAATCCCAAAGAGGTCCAAAAGCTTACAAGGATGACTGCTGCTCTAAACCGATTCATCTCTTAGTCAGTAGACAAGTGTAGACCTTTCTTTCAATTTTTGAACAAGTGGAAGGAGTTTGAATGGACCGAGGAGTGTGTCCTAGCTTTCCAACAATTGAAAGAGTATCTATCCCGACCACTCATCATGTCCAGACCCGAGGTGGATGAGGTTTTGTTTGCCTACATCGCAGCGGCCTCCCACGCGGTGAGTTTGGTGCTAATACGGGTTGATTGTGGTGTACAAAGGTCGGTTTATTATGTAAGTAAGTCACTACATAAGGTCGAGGTTCATTACTTACCACTAGAGAGGGCCATTCTGGCCGTGGTGCATGCTACTCGTAAACTTCCCCACTATTTTCAGTCACACACAGTTGTCGTCCTAACCTAACTCCCACTCAGATCTCTACTTCGGAGTGTTAATTACACAGGGAGAATTGCAAAATAAGGCACGATTCTAGGGGTTTTTGATATTAAATACATGCCTCGCACCTTTGTCAAAGGTCAAGTTCTTGCTGACCTGGTTGCTGAGTTTGCTGAATCCCCGGTAGAGGAGAGGGTAGAGGAGCAGAACATGGATGAAAAATTGGTTGTAGTGATCTCTGTACAAGAGCCTTTGTCCTGAAGGGTCTATGTGGATGGAGCAGCTAATCATAGAGGATCTCGAGTAGGGCTGGTGATGTTATACCCAGAGAGGCTCATAATTGAGAAATTCCTGAGATTAGGCTTCTCGGCCACAAACAATAAAGCCGAATATGAAGCTTTGCTAGTAAGGATGACCATGGTTCAGAAAATGGGTGTAAAATTAGTGGAGGTTTTCTCTGATTCAAGGCTAGTGGTGGGTCAAGTCCAAGGAGAGTTGGAAGCGAGAGATCCCAGAATGGAATACTTGAGCCAGGTTAGACATTTACAATCTGGGTTTGAGTCTTTTACTTTATCACAAGTTCCTAGAAATAGAAATACCCGTGCGGACTCTCTTGCCACACTGGCAACATCCTCGGCTCAAAGCTTACCTCGGTGATCCTTGTTGAGGATTTATGTAATCCTATTAAGGCAAAAAGAAATGTGGTTCATGTTCATCAAATAAGGGTGGGTCCTAGCTGGATGGACCCTATTGTACAATTTCTTAAGGAGGATATCCTGCCCCAGGATAAGTCCGAAGCTGATAAGGTGTAGAGGAAAGCTCCTCGATTTTGGTTGTCTAAGAACCAAAAGTTGTATAAGAGATCCTTTTTCGGGCCATATTTGTTATGCATACACCCTGAAGCAATGGAGTTACTAATAGAAGAATTACATGAAGGAATTTGTGGAAGCCACACGGGGGGCAGATCCTTATCTCATAGGGCCCTCACACGAGGCTATTGCTGGCCAAATATGCAGAAGGAAACACAAGACTATATGAAGAAATGTGACTAGTGCCAGAGGTTTGCCCCAAACATTCACCAACCTGGGGGGGTCCTTAATCCCTTGTCCAGTCCTTGGCCTTTCGCTTAATGGGGTTTGGATATTGTAGGACCTTTCCCGAAGGTAGCAGGGAATAAGAGGTATTTATTGGTCGACACGGATTAGTTCACCTAATGAGTCAAAGCTGAACTATTGGCAAATATCAAGGATGTGGATGCCAAAAAATTTGTTTGGAAGAATATTGTCACTCGGTTTGGAATCCCTCATACCCTCATCTCGGACAATGGACTTCAATTTGATAGTAAGGCCTTTAGGAGGTACTGCTGCAATCTGGGAATAAAGAATAGGTACTCCACTTTGACCTATCCACAGGGAAATGGGCGGGCCGAGGCTGTCAATAAGGTCATAGTGGGTGGACTCAAAAAAAGACTGGACGACACGAAGGGGAAGTGGGTGGAAGAACTGCCACACTTTCTTTGGACTTACCGGACCACACCTTGTAAATCTACTGGGGAGACGCTTTTCTCAATGACCTATGGAGTCGAGGCTATCATTCCTTTGGAAACTGGGTTCCTCGCGCTGAGAACAAGTTCTTTCTCTCCGAGCAGCAATGATGGACTATTGGAAAAGAGCCTAGATTTAATTGAAGAACAGAGAGAAAATGCCATGGTCCAATTGGCCTACTATCAACACAAGCTCAAACAAGAATATGATGCCAACGTGAAGCTAAGGCCACTGGCACTTGGAGACTTGGTGCTAAGAAAGGTTATGGGAACTGCCAAGAACCCAGCATGGGGGAAGTTGGGACTCAACTGGGAAGGGCCATATCATATAACATCAGTGGCTGGGATAGGTGCGTATTATCTTGAAGATCTAGAGGAAAAGGCTGTACCCCATCCTTGGAATGTGAATAACCTTAGGAGGTATTATTATTAATGTAGGCTTTCCTCACCCTATTTGGGTTTGTTATATTGCGTATCATGCGTTTCTACTATCTATCTAAGTATCAAATAGAACCTCGGTCATGCCTGGCTCCTCAGACCACATACCTTGGAAAAATTGATATCTTTTAATCATTGCGCTAAGTGTTAAACAGAACCTTAGCTATGCCTAGCTCCTTAGACCACATGCTTTGGGAAAATTAATACTCCTAGACATCTATCTAAGTATCAAACAGAACCTCGGTCATGCTTGGCTCCTCGGACCACATACCTTGGGAAAATTGATATCTTTTAATCATTGCGCTAAGTGTTAAACAGAACCTTAGCTATGCCTGGCTCCTCGGACCACATGCTTTGGGGAAATCAATTCTCCTAGACATCTATCTAAGTATCAAACAGAACATCGGTCATGACTGGCTCCTCGGACCACATACCTTGGGAAAATTGATATCTTTTAATCATTACGCTAAGTGTTAAACAGAATCTTAGCTATGCCTGGCTCCTCAAACCACATGCTTTGGGGAAATTAATACTCCTAGGTATCTACCCAAGTGTCAAATAGAACCTCAGTCATGCCTGGTTCCTCGGACCATATACCCTGGGTAAATTGATATCTTTTAAATCATTGCTACTTCCTGTCATCTCTGACAAGTATCCGGGCAAAACTTTAATTTATTTATGCCTCTTTGGATTACATACTGAAGGTAAAGTAAGTACTTCTTATTAATTGCTTAAACATCAAATATGATCAGCTTCTCTAAAACAACAAAGTTCCTCATTGAGTTAACAAACTCAAGTGGATGTCCATGAGGCATCACTTAAAGTATTCACCGGCTCATCTATATTTGTTCAAGAATTGATTAGCCCCCTGCTCCTTTAAACTTATTAATAAGTAGAGAGTGGAGTAAGGTTAAACTTATCCGCAAATTATACCACTATGTATGTTTTTGAAATGGAAATTATGCCTTGGCGAGGTAATGGACTTAGTGGGTTTTAACTTATTCTGCTATTGACCAGATGAAATGGGATGGTTTCTTAGTTACTTAAGAGGATTAATGAAAAGGGGTTTTACCTCAGTATTACGCTTATAAAACGTTAAATAAGATGAAGCCATGTCAACATCAAAATAGAAGTCATAAGAAGAAAGAAAATATATATAGCTTTATTAATCAACGCCTTAAAGGAAGGCAGATTGAGTAAAAAATGAGCAACTTCCTTACAAAATTGGGGAACTAAAACAGAAGTTGCGCACAAAAAAAAAAAAAAAAAAAAAAAAAAAAAAAAAAAGAAGAAGAAGAAGAAATAAACAACACAAAAAGAAAAACTGCACTAAAGTCTACTTCTTTTTTATCACAATTTTCTCCTTTGAAGGGTCTTTAATAGGTTGAGTAGATGCAGCCTCTGAGGCTTCAGGGCCTTTGCTTGAAGAATTAGGTTTAACAGGCAAAGGCAAAGAAGCCAGGACAATCTCCATTGTTGTAGATGCTCCTTTTTCTGTAAGAGTGTCCTGGGCAGTGGATGGGTGCTTCAGGGCATCGAGGGCCACCCCTTGATTTGTGTTCTTTTCTTTTTCGACAGCCCCGGGCAGCTCAGCCTTCTCAGAGAGGTCAGCAGCGGCGATTGTAACGTTGGTTGTATTGTCCTTGCTCACCTCTGACCCCACGAGCTCAGCATCAGTCCTCAGACCTGAAGGAGTAGGCCGCCGGATGGCAGGAGGGAAGTACACGTTCTCTGCCTTCCTCAACAGGGATGAAGCCTTAACCCCGGCCTGGTTGAAAGCTTTATACCACGTTTGGGTGCAGTATGTCCTGCATACTCCCAGGACCTCAGCCTTGAGGGAGTCCTCGGTCTCTACCACCCCGGCGTCATACCTGTCCTGCTCGGCCTAATCCCAAGCCCTCTTTGCTTACTCTTTTGCCTTCTCGGCCTCTTCTAATTTCTTTTTAAGCGCCGCGATGTGGGTTTTGGAGGCGGCCACCTAATCTTCAACATTAAGAAGTAGCTGCCTTTGGCTTTCGGCTTGCTTCTTGATGTTTTCAAGAGCAGCTGCTGCATATTTTCTCTTTTTTTACTCTTCTTGTAGCTTCTTTTTTAGCTCTTGAATGCTCCACTCAGCCACGTGGAAGGCCTCCACAGCGGCATTGCGCCTTCCTTCCTCCTCCTTCATCTGTCGGTGGCAGTAGTTAGTCACCTCTTCTGCTTGGAAGGAGGCTTGAACAGCCTGCCGAAGAAAGAAACGAGGATTAGAAAAGGAAAATAAGGAAAGTAACTAAAGAAAAGGGAAGAGAAAGAAGAAAATGGGCCAAGTAGAGTTGTACCATAGCCAAATATCTCTTGAGGCTGAGGAAGACCTCATGCCTCCTCATGGACTGTAGCTCAACCATGTCCTCAGGGAGCAGCAGAGCTTGCTCCACCGCGTCGGCCATATAGCCGGCCTTCCCACCTTGAAAATCCTTAATGGAAGTATCGTCTAGTAGGGGGGCCCATCCAACATTGGGGTAAGAAGCCAGGCTGAGGGCTCGGCCAGGGGGTCACTTTAGCTTGTTTGGCCACTCTTTGGGCCTCGTCCTCTTGAGAGGAGTGGGTTTGTCCAGCCTCTACCACCTCCTTGCCCTTAGGTTCCCTTTTTCTTTTGAGATCAGCAAGTCCGAGCTGGAGGGGTAGGGTCGGTGGGGGAGCGGGAGGCTTTATCTGGGCTGCCTTCCCAGGTGCGTCCTTCCCCGGTTATGACTCAAGCAATTCCTAAAGACTAGACCTCTGTTTGCGCTGGATCCCCATCTCGTCTATTAAAGGACTTAATGAAGGTCTAAAGTCAAAAGTTGAGGTTTCTAGAGACCAGGCTAGATCGACGACTTCGAATTCGTCCTCGGAGTCAGGTACGTCAACTACTTCTCCCTCTTCAGTTCTGGCGAGGTGGGAAGAGGTGGCTACTTCGGTGGTTTGTAGTTGCGGCAAGGCTACCTTTGGGATGCCTTCAAATATAGGAGTTGCAACTTGAACGCCCTCTGGTTTTGGACCAGGAAGAAGAAAACCCAGCGTGGCTACACTGATCCTTTGTAGGCGCGGGTCATTTGCCTTAATAATGCACTTAGGTGCTAGGAAGCTTTTGGAGATTGGGGTATAACCCAGTATCAAGTAGGCTACCCTAAGCTAGCCGTCAAAGTGGATGAAGACCTCAGCTTACAAGATATTGTCCAAACTCTCCTTGTTCACGAGGCTAAGGTTGGGCATGGTTACATGTGGGTCTACAAGACCATCAAGAAAGACAAGAAGATATCATTAACAAAATGCAAGTCAAAGGAAACTCTACATATTCACGAAAATCAAAAGAAAAGAAAGAACTTATAATTAAACACCCTAGACCTAAAACCCCACCTGGCTGCCCCTCTCTCGTCGGGCAGGGGAGGCCATCGTGTCATTCCCCTAACACGATCAAAAAATCCTTATTTAGGCCTTTGTTGGAGTCAGGATGACACTGAATGAGCCTAACTTTAGGATACCTAGACTTTAAGTAATACCCTTGCCCCTTCAGGTGATGGAGGTTTTAGACCCATTTGACATCATGATGGGTAAGCCCTAAACATCTTATCATTGAGGGCATCTACACACCCTAGTATTCTGAACATATTTGGGGTACACTGGGTAGGAGCTAACCTATGGGCTCTAAGGTAATCTCTAGTAACGGCACCCATAGGGATTCTCATCCCTCCTTCAATGTAGGCAATCATTGGGATTGCTATGTCTTCCTCTTGCCTATCTGTGTGTCACTATCCCTCTACACAATACCTAATGCCCACTCCTAGAGGGATCCTATATTGAGCCCTAAAATTCTCTATCCCCTCCTCGGAGTTTACCAAACTCTTAAATCTACCCATTTCTAAAAGGGTTTGGAGAGACCTAAAGTGATCGAGAGGAAAGAATAGAGCTGAGGAGAGGAAAAGTGCGAAGAATAGAAAGATGTATGGAAAAGTAAAGTGCAAAGAGTTGTAAAGACTTACGGAAATAAGAAATGTGTGATCGGACAGGCTTTTAGTATTTGTAGAAGCATGAGTGAGGTTAAGAGAATTGGCAGGTTCAGTGTACGTGCGCTGATAGCTAAGTGAATGCTAAAGTAAAGAAAGTGTTTGATTTGAGTGATATTTATATCAAAAAGAGAGCTACAAAGCAGGAAAGTTCCCGCCCAAGTCCCAGCAGGGTTCTCAACCGTTGGATTTGTATCGCACCGTAAAACGTGGGGAATATAAGGCCTTAAAAATTTAATGAGGAGCGCGTCTCGTAAGCTGAAGCGTCAAGGGCGTGTCTTGGGTAATTAAAAAGGCATCTTTGTAAGCAGAGGTAGGGCCAAATGAGCACAAGAGTAAGTATAGTGACATCGAAATCCTCCTTTCTTCCCAAGAAGCTAGAAAGAAGAATCTCGAGGGGCTATTGTAGGGATATTGGGCCCACGAGTTCATTATCTATTTGTACGTTGGGCTTAGGGCCCAAGCCGAAGACAAAGGATTGACCAAGTAGGAGAAAACATGGACAGAAGAGACTATGTCGATGAGAAAAGGGGTTCGTTCTAAACATAATAGCTCAGGAAGGTGAGCTGAGGATAAATGCATCCTCGGCCAGCCAAAGCCGAGGTTCGAGAAGGTAGTCCGTCTTCCAGGGTAACGTTCCAGAAAATTCTATTGGAGTGGATAAGCTTTACAAAGGCATCAGACAGGGAGAAGTCCTAAAATATCTTAAAGGAAAACTGCTACTACCGCATCAAATGCTCAGCAGCTAATTTCTTGGCCGCATTAATGTGGAAAAGACCCCTAAACAGTGCAGCATTGTCTGCCCCAATGCGCAAAAGGTCTGAAAGGGTGTCCGATGGGACAAGCACTCAAGTAGTAACTAGGATGATCAACAAGTGGAGGACCAAGATTGTCTAGAGAGTGCTATATAATGGAAGAAACACTCCACGGTGGAGGGGATCGAGAAATCTGAGAAGAAACACTGTAGCACTCCAAAAATAGACTTGTAACCACATTTAAGAGCATTATATAAGAACCAGTCTCCTCAGACATTGCCGAGGACATTTTTTCTTCAGCCTAAACTTGTCTATCTTCACTCTTTAGTCACCAAACTACTTAACTTGTTGTTCGGTTAATTAAGACCTAGTTTTTCTAACCCATTTCTCTACAAATTCATTGTTTTGGGATTTTTGGGCCTAAGTCCATTCGTATTTTGGGCTAGGAATTCAAATTTGGTCCTTACAGTTTGTGTATGTAGCATTACTCAAATATATATACTATATAAGAAAAGTCGGCTTAAAACTGCTTTGAATGAAAATTTCACTGAAATTTTTTTTTTTTTAATATTTTGCACCTCTACTTTACTCTTGTAAATAAAATCTACTGGTTACAAAAATTTCCTAAATCACTGCCCCAAACTATGATTGAAAGAAACATGATAATGCCACGGTATTTTCTGATGCAGTATTGCCCAAAGAATGTTGAAGGTGTTATAAACTTGCATTACAAAATGGCATCTTTATGAGAAAGTTTATAAGCACAAAAATTTGACACTCGTTAATGTGACAAATTATTAGTAATAGATAATAATAAACAAATAAATAAATAAAGTCAGAAGTGGGCCTAAAAATGAGATTCATTACAAGTTTACTAACCCAAATGATGAAAAAATATGGTCAAGATTTATGTGGACTTAGGCGTTGCTCCATTCATAGTTCATTGGATGCTTAAGCTTGATTATCCTGCAATGTACGCTTTCCGAAGATCTGACACTTTCTAGTGGAAAAATAATTCACTAACTATTCACTCCTGAAGCCCATTACCCCACCATTTAGATGTCCATTCAGGACGCAATAATGGCATGGATTTTGCGAACAGTTTGGAAATTGGAAGGAAACTGCAGCAACAATACGTAACGGCAAGGAGCCCTGCCTGTTAAGCGCCGACAATTAAAGCCAAGCCATCAATTAGCTAGGGATGATAACAGGGCATGATGGGTCTGATTATGACTGTCTACATCACTTTTTTTAAAGGCAAGAAAAACCCATGCTAGACTAAAGTGGATAGGTCAAGCCAGTGTTTTTGGAAATAATAATAGAATATATATATATATATATATATATATATAACAGGGCGTTCATCAAAAAAAAAAAAAAATATATATATATATATATAACAGGGCATATGGTACAATGGGTTGAGTGGAATGAGATTTTTTGCCACTTTTAAAAACATGTTAGGAGTTTTTCTTCTTCATCCAAAAAATTATACATGCTTCTTTTATGCCAAAGTAAAAATTTAGAAGAGTAAGTATTATTCTAAGAAAATATAAACGCAAAGTAGATTTTATAAGTGATTGGGACGAAGATTTCCTAAAGGACCTATCATACTCAAAAGGTAAAGATACTATCTTGTGTAATAGTTATATGTAATCAATGTCACGTATCATGTGAAGTACATGGATGTATGATTTTTATCAAGTGTTTCGGTTGCATGTAATTAATATATATATATAATAAGAGTAGTGTTATTATTCACACAAACTATTTTATGCATACTCCCAAAAATAACTGAATCACAATTTCAGTTACTTTTAAAAGAGTGTGTAAAATAGTTTGGGTTCAAGTTGAAATCATAAGATAATTATTCCAAGCTGTGGGGCTCTATGGTGTAAAAGATCTCTTTAATTTTTGGTGAGTAGGCAATGGATCGCGAGATTGATCCCTATAACAAAGACATGGGTCCATTTTGGATTGGATAGAATCCTTCTAATTTTATAGATAAAATGCAACCAATAGTACTATAAGCATCAAAGTGTGTGGCTATGGCTCACTGGCTTGCTTTCCTTTAAAGGCTCATAAATAAGCCCAATTAACAGAAATCTCTAACCCTTTTTTTTTTTTGAGAAGCCACCCCAAAAGAGGGGAGGAATATATTAAGGTAAATCAGAGAGATACACACCAACACTATCAGGGGGTAAGTCTTCCATCCAAACCTGAAAATGAGAAAACTTACACACTGATCTTGCTAAGCTATGGGCAACTCTATTTCCTTGCCTACGAATATGACCAAAAGAATAACTCTGGAAAACATGGGAAAGAAGCTTAATGTCCCTAATGATGTGTCCAAAGCTAGAGGATTCGAACCCTCCCAAGGATAAGGCTTTAATGATTGTTGCCGAGTCGCCCTCAAAAATCACCTGCTTTAGATTCAGATCATGCGCAAAGCCAATGGCATTGCGCGCCGCCAACACTTCCACCATCTCTACCGAGGTAGGCAGTGGAATAATCTGTGTAGAGGCAGCCATAACGAGACCTTCGTCGTTTCGAACAACACAGCCCAGACCAGCACAGCCCTCTCGATGAAAAGTGGCACCGTCGAAGTTGACCTCCACCCACTCCTTAGGCGGAGGGAGCCAGGCAGCCTGAGCAGAATGTCGCGGAGCCAGAGTGGGAGAACTAGGAGCAAACCTGAACTCAAGAAGTTTATCCGAAGCCAAGGCATTGATCATCTTCAGCTTCACCTCCGGTTCACCAACCCGGAGCTGATTTCTTCGAGTCCACAGAAAAGACACAATCATAGCGAACATGTCCAGGAGGTCACTGTGTTCCTGGCAGAGTTGTATGACATCTAGGAACGAAGAGCACTGGCCAGAGAGTTTTCGGAGCCAAGCAAACTTAACCTCCCATACCTGGGCCGCAGCATGACAAGCCCATAGAGTATGGAAAGTGGATTCACTAGCCAGATTACAGTCAGGACAGAGGTCATTACAGAGCACCTTGCGTTTCACCAGGTTCGCTTTAGAGGGGAGAGAATCTGTCCCAGCCCGCCAGAGGAGAGTTTTGACTCTATTAGGAACCTTTAAAGACCAGATGCCCTTCTGTTAGGTTCTAAGGTCTTAGGATTTTATGTATTTAGAACTCTAATTTGTAATGTTGGCAAACCATGATCAAAACATTGTATTTAGTCTTATTTAGACTTGCTCAAAGTTGGTTTATTCTTGTAAAGTTGGAATCGAGTGGCTGCAGAAGTACTTAGGACTTTCGGCCTGGCTCGATCGATCGAAGAATAGACTCGATCGATCGAAAATCGCACAGGTTGAATTTTCTGCAGAATTTCCAACTCAGCCCTACTTCATTAAACGTTTAGGGTTTTATGTTTTTACCCTAGGTATATAAACTAAACCCTAGCCACGTTTTTGAAGGTTGTCCATACTGTATTATTGCTCATACATTGCTGTTTTGTGTGAATCTCTTGTGAGATCTTTGAGGAGCTTTCCTTTACACAAAACTTAGGGTTTTCATGGTAGAGATAATTTCAACATCTTGAAGATCATTACTGTTGCAACCATTGGAACTTAAAAGAAAAGCAAGCGGGGAGCTTGTAGCTGATTGAGGAATTCAAGAAAGAAGTAGTCCGTGGATTCGGAGCCTGCGCGTGGTCGTGTCAGGAAGTTCTACTGGTGAGTAGCATTAGGAAGTCGAGTGGGGAGCTTGTAGTCCTTTTGTATGAACTTCAATTCTTTCATAGTGAATTCAGGTTAGCCTTGAGGATCGGTGGGTCAAATCCTCCCCAGGTTTTTACCGTGTGGTTTCCTGGGTGATCATATCTTGTGTTATTTATTTTCCGCTGCATTATTATTCTTGATATGATTGTTTGGATTGTTTTAACCTAGAATTGCTGAATTTGACTAAGTAACAACTTGGCTAATTAATCTAGGCTACGCAATCTGGTAGTTTAAGGGGTCTAAATAACCTGTCAAGTGGTATCAGAGCAGGTAGCTCTTTTTGTTTGAGATTTTTAATCTCTGAGCTGATCCTTGACCCCTGTTGTCATGGATTCTTGGAAAATTTTTCTGCTTATTTGTCAACTTATCTATTTGTCATCTTTGCCTTTTGTTGTTTTTGTTAAATCTTTCCTTAAGAATATTGGCATAATCACATGTGATAAGAATTATGTTTGTTATACTGCTTTAACCGCCTTAAAGGCACGTGATTCTTGTCTTTGGTATTTGGATAGTGGTTGTTCCAGGCACATGACAGGAAATAAAGGCTTATTCAAAACTCTCTTTGAAGGAAAGATTGGGACAGTCACTTTTGGAGATGGAAGTAAATCTGTGATCAGAGGCATTGGTACTGTGGACATTCCAGGATTGCCAGTGTTTGAAGATGTTTGGTATGTTGATGGATTAAAGGCAAATTTACTCAGCATAAGTCAGATTTGCGACAATGGATTAAATGTTCTTTTTACCAAGTATGAATGTGAGATACTTGATGGAGGAGGTGACTGTATGTGTGTTGGTGTAAGGACAGCTGACAACTGTTATGGCATAACACCAAGTGTAAACAACAAATGCTTTAGTGCAAAGATTGATCAAGTTGATTTGTGGCATCAACGGTTAGGGCATGCCAGTCATAAGCAATTAGAGAAGATTTCCAAGTGTGAGGCAGTTATCGGTTTACCTAAATTTGAGAAGATTGATAAGTGCATTTGTGGACCATGTCAGATAGGTAAACAAGTAAAATCCAAGCATCCGTCTGTGACTAGTGTTCAAACTTCAAGACCTTTAGAGTTATTACACATTGATCTCATGGGTCCTGCCAGAGTTCAAAGTTTGGGTGGAAAGAAGTATATTCTAGTTGTTGTGGATGACTTTACTAGATATACTTGGGTTGTGCTTTTGAAAGATAAAGCTGAGGCTCCTGAGAAGATGATTCATCTATGCAAGAAATTGCAGGTTGAGAAAGATGTTATGATAGCCAGAATCAGAAGTGATCATGGAAGAGAATTTGAGAATACCAAGCTGGCTACTTTCTGCAATAATTAAGGCACTCACCAAGAGTTCTCATCACCCAAGACACCTCAACAGAATGGGATTGTGGAGAGGAAAAATAGAGTTGTTTAGGAAATGGCACGAGTCATGTTACACAACAAAAAGTTGCCAAAGTCTTTCTGGGGAGAGGCTGTCAACACTGCTTGTCATACACTCAACCGGGTGTATTTTAGACCTGACTCCAAGAAAACTCCCTATGAACTCTGGAGAGGGAAGAAACCTGTTGTCAAGTATTTTAGGATATTTGGCAGTGACTGTTACATTCTACGTGATATGGAGAACCTAGAAAAGTTTGATGCAAAGAGTGACAAAGGATACTTTCTAGGATACTCTTCCACCAGCAGAGCTTATAGAGTGTACAATCTGAGAACCAAAACAGTCATGGAATCTTCAAATGTTGTGATAAATGATGAAGTATGTTCAGAAGTTTCTTCAGAAAGCACTGTTCCTGCTCAAGATAAGCCTTTAGAGGTTAATGATTCTCCTCTTACTGAGTATGTTGTGAAACACAGTGAGGAAGAGCTGCTGGTGTTGAATGATACAGTCTCAGTACCATCAAGTTCAGAACCATCCACTCCGGTTCATGACACTCGACAGGTACAAAGTGAGTTCAGTCCTCTATTTGAACAGAAAGGTACTACAACTTCTCTTGTTAAACGTCCATCCTCTAAAGTGAGATTGAATTATCCTTCTACGAATATATTGGGTAGTCTGAATGATAACATGAGATTGAGATCAAAAGCCCTGAATGTGATCACTCACTCATGTTATTTGTCCCAATTTGAACCGAAAAAGGTAGATGAAGCACTACAAGATGCTGATTCGGTAAATTCCATGCATGAAGAACTTCATCAATTTGTTCGGAATGATGTGTGGGAATTAGTTCCTAAGCCTGAAAATGTAAATGTGATTGGAACTAAATGGATCTTTAAGAACAAGTCAGATGAACATGGCACCGTGATTAGAAACAAATCAAGACTTGTTGCACAAGGATACACACAAGTGGAAGGAATTGATTTTGATGAGACCTTTGCACCATCGCAAGATTGGAATCCATTCGGATACTATTGGCCATTGCAAGTCACCTGAACTTCAAGTTGTATCAAATGGATGTCAAAAGTGCTTTCTTAAATGGGATGTTACAAGAAGAGGTGTATGTTGAGCAACCTAAGGGATTTGTGGATTCTCACAGACCGGATGATGTATACAAGTTGAAGAGAGCTCTCTATGGTTTGAAACAAGCTCCTAGGGCTTGGTATGATAGATTGACTGCATATCTCACTGGGCATGGATTCAAAAGGGGATCTGCAGATACAACTCTCTTCATAAGAAAGGATAAGACTGGTTTTGTTGTAGCTCAAATTTATGTTGATGACATTGTTTTTGGTGCTACTAATGATTCTCTTGCTCATTCTTTTGCAGATGAAATGAAGGCAATGTTTGAAATGAGCATGGTTGGTGAACTGACTTACTTTTTGGGATTGCAGGTAAAGCAAACAGAGTCTGGCATCTACATCAATCAAGCTAAATATGCAAGGAATTTAGTCAAAAGATTTGGACTGGACAAAGCTGCTCATGCTAGAACACCAATGGCTGCAAATGCAAAATTGACACTAGATCCATCAGGTGAGTCTGTTGATATTACTTTGTATAGAAGCATGATTGGATGTCTTTTGTATTTAACTGCTAGTCAGCCTGATATCTCTTATAGTGTTGGTGTTTGCTCTAGATTTCAGTCTAATCCTAAGGTTTCTCATTTAAATGCTGTTAAGAGAATTATCAAATATGTAAGTGGAACCTGTGATTATGGACTGTTTTATAGCAAAGAGTCAAACTTGTCTCTTGCTGGTTTTTCTGATTTTGATTGGGCTGGGAATGCTGATGATAGAAAAAGCACCACTGGGGGGTGTTTTTATGTTGGAGCCAATCTTGTGGCTTGGATGAGTAAGAAACAAAATTCTGTTTCTTTATCCACTGCTGAAGCAGAATATATTGCTGCTGGGAGTTGCTGTTCTCAACTCCTTTGGATGAAAAAGCTTTTGAGTGATTATGGGATTCCTCAAGACACCATGGTTGTCTATTGTGATAATTCTAGTGCTATAGATATTTCTAAAAATCCTGTTCAACACTCTAAGACCAAACACATTGAACTTAGATATCACTTCATTAGGGATTTGGTTGAAAAGAAAATTGTTATACTTGAGTATATCCCTACTGATCGTCAAAACGCTGACATCTATACCAAACCTCTTGATGGAAGTAAGTTTGAGACACTTCGTCAAGTGATTGGTGTTCTTCGGTGTCCCTAAGTTGTTTTTGACTTTCTTGGTCCTTGTGCTTCATTGCTCTATTCTTTTGTGACCATTGTTCTTTGTTTTTTTTTTTTTTTTTGTTCTAGGACTTGCATTGCATTACATTCATGCATTTCATTCTAGGATTTATTTGTTTTCTCTTTTAAAAATAAAAAAAAAAATTAAAAAAGGGAAAAGGAGGAAGCAAAAATTATGTTTAACATGATTTTTCTTGATTTTTGAAAACAAGGTTGGTCAATTTATTTACACATAACATGTCTTATGTACCTTGTTTAGCTTTGATGAGCTTATTTATTGCACTTTACTAGTTGAAACTTTGTAGTGCATGTTGTGTGGGAAAGATGTTTATGGTTATTAATTACTTTGTCTTGATCTTGAAGTCACATGTTATTTGACTGTCGGACTTGATCCTTTTGAGAAAGGCATAAATAACCATCTCACCACTGTTCACTAGCCAATCATGAACACCTTAGTGCATATCATAAGATTTTGTGCTCGAGAAAGTGTAGCACATGCACAAAAAGAACATAAGGTGTAGCCTCTGTTAAATGCTTAGTAATTAAAACTGGTGTGTACTATTAGGCTTGATGCCAATTTCCTTAATTCAAACCGGTGTGTACTATTAGGCTTGATCCCAAAATTTCACCTAAATAATGGGGCAAAATACAAGAAACTTACATGATTGCAAGCTTTTGTTCTAGGAGATGTGGGAGTTATATGATGTAACTCTTTAGGTGATAGTCTCTTTTGAATTCTATGTGATGAATTTTGTAGACTTTGTGATTGATTACTATTCACATATCACCTCACATGTATCTCAAGATTTTGCTAGTATCACACACTACACAAGTTACTCTTTGTTAAACTCTGTACATGCTAGTGTGTGTTTTTGGTCTGACCAACCAAGTTTGAAAATATCTTGAGATTTATGCACAACATATTTGTTGCTTGAGAAAATTCAATGGGAATTTGATTGAAATCTGTTTTTAAAAAAAAATTGGGTTCAAAATTTTGGTTTTTGAAAAAGCATTTCATCTCATACTCATGCATTTTGTTTCTTCAATTTAATGCTTTGAGGAGTTATTTTCAAAATTCGGCTTGTGTTTTTCAAAAACTGTGATTTTTCCAAAATTTAGTGAGCCTCTGCCCATTTCGATCGATCCAACCTGTTTTTCGATCAATCGAAAAAATGCTCTCATTTGTCTTAAAATGACTGTGCTTTTCGATCGATCGAATGTAATTTTCGATCGATCGAATATCGTAGAAAAGTTTTTTTTAAAAGATCAGTTCTGACTTTTTCAAAGATTCTATTCAAAACTTTTCAAATTTTTTCTCTCTCTCCGCGTTGGCAAGGCTCCACCTTAGAGATTTTTGTCGTTTTCCTCCGTTGTTTTTGCAAGATCTCTCTTTCCTCAAGCCGGTAAGACCCTTTTGCCCTTCGTTTTGAATTTATTTTCATTTTTTCATGCATATTTTCATGCATTTAGGGGCGATTTTCGCAATATGCTATTTTGGGATTTTCTTTTGTTTCAAGCCATAATTTATGCAATTGATCATTGAGTTTTTGTGGGGACACATCATGAAAATGATCCTTGGTGGTTAATTTGATCAATTTTGAGTTTGATGAAAAATTGAAAATTCTAGGGTTTGTTCTTGATCCGAATTGGGGCTTTTGTGAAATTGAGTTGAATTTGATGAAATTGGCTTATTGTTTGGATGTAATTAAGCATTATACTCTGTGAGTTGTGTTAAGTGATGCTCAATTCATCAATTTGTTTAAAAAATTCAACAAGTGGTTTTCAAATTTTTGGGATTTTTGATAGAAATTCCTAGTTCAAGCCAATTTTGTCAAATTACTCTCAATTAAACTTAATTGTTTACTGCATTAGATCATGCATCACAATATTTTATTGTTCATGCATCATATAGATTTTTGTTCTATATTCTTTATTGTGCTAATTTGCAGTCTGCCCTTGGTTTTGTTTTCTCTTATTCTTTGTGGTTTTCTCTTTGTGTCTCTGTCCTTTCCTTAGCACTATGCCTAGGAAGACTAGAGCCCGTAGGAATGTTCCCTCACCTTCTCCTTCACCCCCTCCATCCTTTGATAGTGAGAAGTTTTCGAGTGAGAAAAACCAAGAGATTTTTGAGACGCTAAACCTTAAGAGAAAGATTTGGGCTGAGCGTTCTGTGCGGTTAGATGAACTTGATCCTGCCATTAGAGCAAATTTTGAGCGTCGGGGTTGGTTACCCTTGGTGGATGTTTCTGATCCTCCTCCATCTTCTGCCTTGATTAGAGAGTTCTATTCGAACATCTCTATCCGCATCTATGATTCCAACACTCTAGTCAAGAGTTGGATACGAGGCGTAGAGTACACCATTACTCCTCGGGTAGTGGCTGATGCTCTAGGGGTACCATTGGTCCAGCATCCTGTCTATCCTTATGCTGAGTCTCCCGAGATTAGCGATGTTTTGTCTTACATCACTGGTACTACTGTCCAGTGGGGTTCTGATCCTCGGATCACTTCTGCTGAGCTCTCCGGGTTACACTATCTGTTCTTTAGGATAGCTTGTCATTCGTTCTGGCCTATTTCCCATGTTCACACTATTCCTCTTGAGAGGTGTGTATTTTTGTACGCTCTAGTTACTGATGCTCCTATTAGCTTTCCCCATCTTTTTCTTCGTTCTTTGAACGAAGTTTATAGGAGTTCATCTACTGCTCATGCTTTTGTACATCCTATTTTCATTCATAGGATTCTTCTCTATCTTGATCTTAGTGGCTTTCCTTCCTCTGAGCCCGTTCATGTGATAGCTCCTATAGGTGCGTCTTTTCTTAGACAAAGGGCCGCTCATCTTCGAGCTGGTTCTAAACACCCTAGGTCTGAGCCCTCTAGTAGCGCACCTCCTCCTTCTTCTTCTGCAGGTCTTGCTGGTGAGGATATTACTGATCCAGTTGGTGATGATGATGCTGCTGCTGATGTTCCTCCACCTCCTTCGGCCGACTTCGATGTTCATCGTACTTTGGAGACTGTCATGACCGTTCAGGCGGCTCATGGTCAAATTTTGGTGGACTTGATGGACGAGATTCGTGCTCTCCGAGCTGATTTTGCACGTCTTCATTCACACTCACCACCTCCTTTTGATGGCGACTTGTGATTGCCCTTTGGCATTCCGTCACAAAAAGGGGGAGTGGAGTTTTTGACTTGTAGTGTGTTTTTGTAGTTAGGGGGAGTTTTTTTTTTCTTGTTTTAGAGGAGCTTGTGGAGTTTTTAGATTGTATTTAGGTGCTTCACTTTGTATATCATTTTTGGGGATATTCATGTTAGGGGGAGTAACATTGATTGATATACATGTTATATTCATTGATTCTTGTTGTTTTGTGATTCACTGCTTATTGACTTATATTTATGAATTGTTCATTCATATATGTCTTTATTTTGTGTTGTGTGAATCTTACAAGAATGTTATACCTGTTGTTTTACTCTTTTCTGTCACACATGTGTTTATGCGTTTGTTGAGTATTTCAGGATTATACAGG
Organism: Quercus ilex subsp. ballota; assembly: GCA_032727855.1. Lineage (NCBI taxonomy): Eukaryota > Viridiplantae > Streptophyta > Magnoliopsida > Fagales > Fagaceae > Quercus > Quercus ilex. The sequence continues at coordinate 3,568,483 of CM064919.1, forward strand.
TTGATTCAACTAAGCTGCTGTCTACACTTGCAACTATGGATAGTAGTTAGGCTGAATTGAATTTTATGAGCATTATTTTTGTAAAGGGCTTTTCATTTGTAAAACTTTGAGCTGTTAGTTAAGGTTTTGTCACGGATTGCCAAAGGGGGAGTTTGTTAGGTTCTAAGGTCTTAGGATTTTATGTATTTAGAACTCTAATTTGTAATGTTGGCAAACCATGATCAAAACATTGTATTTAGTCTTATTTAGACTTGCTCAAAGTTGGTTTATTCTTGTAAAGTTGGAATCGAGTGGCTGCAGAAGTACTTGGGACTTTCGGCCTGACTCGATCGATCGAAGAATAGACTCGATCGATCGAAAATCGCACAGGTTGAATTTTCTGCAGAATTTCCAACTCAGCCCTACTTCATTAAACGTTTAGGGTTTTATGTTTTTACCCTAGGTATATAAACTAAACCCTAGCCACGTTTTTGAAGGTTGTCCATATTGTATTGTTGCTCATACATTGCTGTTTTGTGTGAATCTCTTGTGAGATCTTTGAGGAGCTTTCCTTTACACAAAATTTAGGGTTTTCATGGTAGAGATAATTTCAACATCTTGAAGATCATTACTGTTGCAACCATTGGAACTTAAAAGAAAAGCAAGCGGGGAGCTTGTAGTTGATTGAGGAATTCAAGAAAGAAGTAGTCCGTGGATTCGGAGCCTGCGCGTGGTCGTGTCAGGAAGTTCTACTAGTGGGTAGCATTAGGAAGTCAAGCGAGGAGCTTGTAGTCCTTTTGTATGAACTTCAATTCTTTCATAGTGAATTCAGGTTAGCCTTGAGGATCGGTGGGTCAAATCCTCCCCAGGTTTTTACCGTGTGGTTTCCTGGGTGATCATATCTTGTGTTATTTATTTTCCGCTGCATTATTATTCTTGATATGATTGTTTGGATTGTTTTAACCTAGAATTGCTTAATTTGACTAAGTAACAACTTGGCTAATTAATCTAGGCTACGCAATCTGGTAGTTTAAGGGGTCTAAATAACCTGTCACCTTCCATAGTCTTTTAGTGGGCACCATATCCAAAGCAGAAGGACTGTTGTTCCTGTCAGCCTCCGAAAGGAGTCTGTAGCCAGATTTTACAGAGTATGAGCCATCCACATTAAGGGGCCAAAAAATCCTGTTTTCGCAGTCGTTGAAGCATAGCGGGATTGCCTTAATCATGGAAGCTTCCTGAGGCAGGAAGGTGTTGTCAATTACCTCATTGAGCCAAGTGTGCCGGTCTTTGTCAATTAGAACTGAGAGTAAGGCATCATTGCCAAGGAAGACCCTTGGCGACAATACATGCTTATTATGAGGGTCCGGAAGCCAACTGTCGTGGTAGATCCTGATCAGAGAACCGTTACCCACCCGCCATTGGAGACCTTTTTTAATTACTGCCCTCCCCTTGAGAATGCTCTTCCAAGCGAATGACCCACAGCCCTCATTTGCCTCAAATATGGATCCATTTGGGAAGAATTTCGCTTTAAAAAATCTGTGAAATAGAGAGGACTCATTTCCTAACAGCCGCCAAACTTGTTTAGCAAGCATGGCGTCATTAAAATTCTGAAGGTCCTTGAACCCCATACCGCCCAAACTTTTGGGTTGACAAAGAGTACTCCATTTGGCCCAGTGAATCTTTCTTTTGTTGCCCCTTTGTCCCCACCAGAATTTCCTGATCAGCGCCTCTATTTCATTGCAAAGGGTGATCGGGAGCTTGAAGCAGCTCATGGCAAAGGTGGGGATTGCCTGAATAACTGCTTTGAGTATAATTTCCCAACCTGCTTGGGAGAGCAGTTGTTCCTTCCAGCCCACCAGCCTCGCCATAATGCGCTCCTTAATGAATAGTAAACTAGCCTTCTTCTTCCTGCCCACCAGCAATGGAAGGCCAAGGTACTTCTCGTATTGTTTCATCTCTTGTACCCCAAGTGAGTCTTTGATTTGTTCCGAGACATTGGAAGGAGTGGACTTGCTGAAAAATAAGCCAGTCTTGTTCTTATTTAATTTCTGACCCGAGGCCTTCTCATAAACATCCAACAAAGCCTGAATTTTCAAACATTCATCCAGTGAAGATCTACAAAACATCACACTATCGTCCGCAAAGAAAAGGTGTGTTAATCTTGGGCCCTTTTTGCAGATCGAAACACCCCTAATTTGACCCTCATCCGCCGCATGTTGAAGGAGGCCGTGGAGACCCTCAGTGCAGAGCAGGAAGAGATATGGCAAGAGAGGGTCGCCCTGGCTTAAGCCTCTCGATGGGAGGAAGATCTCAGTCGGTTCGCCATTTATTAGGATCGAGTAACTGACCGTTGTGATGCATTCTAGAATCAGCTTGATCCAACTCCCAGCAAAACCCATCCGCTTCATAATTGCTTCGAGATAACTCCACTCGACCCGGTCGTAGGCCTTGCTCATGTCCAGTTTCAAAGCCATGAACCCGTTCTTGCCCTTATGATGGTTCATCAAACTGTGTGGCTATGGCTCACTGGCTTACTTTCCTTTAAAGGCTCATAAATAACCCCAATTAACAGAAATCTCTAACCCAATCCTCCCTGGCTTCCTCACAACATTTGTTGTGTTTACCCATTTAGTGGGGTAGTTGTACATTTCCTTCGAAGGACCACAACAACATGGATGCCTTTTCTTCTTCTTTCCTCTCTACTTTTTCCACCCAAAAGCTTCTCTACCGAACAACACCACCACCATCATCATCTCCTATCCACAATATTAGGATTGAAGAAAAGCCCCAACCAACCCCAACAACAAAAACTACACAACCCATTTCCACTTCAACCACCCCACCTCCAAAAACAACGTCCCAAACCCCATCCTCCATAAGATCATCATCATCATCATCTTCGAAAGTAGAGCCATCAGTGCCAGCACTGATTTTCAATGCATTAGACGACATAATCAACACCTTCATAGACCCTCCTATCAAACCATCAGTGGATCCAAAACACGTTCTCTCCCAAAACTTTGCTCCTGTACTCAACGAGCTTCCCCCAACAAAATGTAAAGTAATACAAGGCTCACTCCCACCATCTTTGAACAGTGCATACATTCGCAATGGCCCGAACCCTCAGTTCCTCCCTCGCGACCCTTATCACCTCTTCGATGGTGACGATATGCTTCACTCTTTACGCATCTCGCAAGGCAAAGCCTCGCTTTGTAGCCGATACGTGAAGACAAACAAGTACACGTTGGAACGCGAAGCAAGGTTTCCACTATTTCCCAATGTTTTCTCTGGTTTCAATGGCCTGACTGCCTCAGCAGCACGTGGTGCTTTATCTGCCGCTCGAATCCTCACAGGTCAAGTTGATCTTTCCAATGGCTTTGGCCTGGCGAATACGGCTTTGGTTTTGTTTGCGAATCGTTTGCTTGCACTAGGCGAGTCGGATTTGCCTTACTCGGTGAAACTGAGCTCAAATGGAGATATAGAAACTTTGGGACGCTACGATTTTGATGGGAAACTTTTTATGAGCATGACTGCTCATCCTAAAATCGACTCCGACACCGGAGAAGCCTTTGCGTTTCGATACGGCCCAGTTCCTTTATTTTTAACCTACTTCAGGTTTGATAAAAATGGAGTAAAACAACCAGATGTGCCCATATTCTCCATGACCTGTCCTTCTTTTTTGCATGACTTTGCTATAACAAAGAAGTACGCAATATTTGCTGACATACAAATTGGGATGAACCCATTGGAAATGATAACAGGAGGGTCTCCTGTGGGATCAGACCCATCGAAAGTGTCGAGAATTGGAGTGATACCTCGATATGCAAAGGACGAGTCTGAGATGAAATGGTTTGATGTGCCTGGGTTCAATATTATACATGCTATAAATGCATGGGATGAAGAAGATGGCAATGCAATAGAGATGGTTGCACCCAACATATTGTCCGTGGAACACACCTTGGAGAGAATGGAACTTGTTCATGCGTTGGTGGAGAGAGTGAGGATCGACCTCAACACAGGGATTGTAAAAAGGTAAGTCAAAACTAACATAGTACAATATTTTCCTTGGAACAAAGTTTCTCTCCAAGTTTGGAGAGAAACTATTCAAACTTCTTATATATTTCTTTTTTGGGTGTGAATTTTGAAAATCTAACCGTTAAATTTCATGTTCCTTGTGTTCTTAACATACATATCAAATTTCATTCAAATCAGATGTTATTTACAATTTTATCGATTAACCTATTTTTTATATAAAGCTTTAGATTACAAAAACTTGATGTTATAACATTTATTTGATGACATAGCAATTGATCTTTGATTTTCTTGAAATTTTGTAAGTATTAAGGATGTAATAAGAACATGCAATCTAACGGTTTAATTTTCAAAATTCACACTCAATATAAAAAAATATGATGAGTTTGTAGGGTTTCTTTCCAAACTAGTTTGGAAATAAACTTTATTCTTTTCCTTGAGAGTAAGTCTAGTGTCATAACTCGCCACATGGATGAATTGTGGCACAAGTATTATTCATGGCATTTTCATAATAATTAAAGGAAAGTTCAACTTTCTCATATCACATCCCTCTTAACATCATCTTTTTTTTTAATGGATTTTTCACATCACCTTTAAACTAAGTTAGGAATAAAATTAATCTTTGTCATGACAATTTTTTTTTTTTTTTGACAAATTTTTCATGTCAATTAAACTCAAAGTAATCGGTTAAACATAAAAAAATAACAATAAAAAAAATTATTTATGTCCTATTTTTTTTACTACGTTAAATACTTAACATCTCAATTCCTCTATTAATATATTTTTTCTTACTAAAAGCTTTATAACTCAACCGGCTGGTATTTCTTGCTATATCTATGACATATAAAATTCAAATCTCTCATCCCAGTTGTAATTATCAAATTAATTATCAACAAAAAAAAAAATTTAAAGTAAGATGTGATGTGAAAAATAAATTATATTATAATATATTACATTTTGTATGATGTTTACATTATAATATGTTTATTTCTTCTAAACATTTTTTTTTTCCTAATAAGATATACAAAATATTTATTTGACCCACAAACAAAAATCAACAACCCCTAAATTATGATGAATGAAAATGATTAACCTTTGAAAAAAATAAAAGAGTCTCTAAGTACGCGCATACTTAGAAGCTAGTTTTTATTATTGTCAATTAATTTTTCTCTCAATATTATCCCTCGAACTAAAATCATGATTCTGTCACTAAAGGTATCCCATATCAGCGAGGAATCTAGATTTTGCAGTGATAAATCAGGCATACGTGGGGAAGAAGAACAAGTATGTGTACGCAGCGGTGGGCAATCCAATGCCAAAGATATCTGGGGTGGTGAAGTTGGATTTGTCTAAAGGAGATCAACGTGAGGATTGCACTGTGGCAAGTAGAATGTATGGGGAAGGGTGTTATGGGGGAGAGCCTTTCTTTGTGGCAAGAGAGGCTGCAGAGAATTTGGATGCAGAAGAGGATGATGGGTATGTTGTGTCTTATGTGCATGATGAGAATACAGGAGAGTCAAGGTTCTTGGTGATGGATGCCAAGTCTCCCAATCTTGATCTTGTTGCCACCGTGAAGCTTTCACGCAGGGTTCCCTATGGGTTTCATGGATTATTTGTCACGGAAAGTGACCTCAACAGGATCTAGCAAAATTATAGAGAGTACAATAATGTCAAACCATCTCATATGAATAGTGAATCTCATTGATTTAATTTAATTTTTATTAGATTTTCAAAAAAAAATTTAATTTTTATTAATGAGATTCACTATTTATATAAGATTTATTATAATGTGAGAAGGAGTTTGACAATGTTATACACATAATAAATTTCACTAATTGAGGTTGTAAGTTATGATTTGTATAACATCTTTCACAACAAATTATATTAATTACTTATATCATTATTGTAATATACCAGTTACAACCATAAATGAATATGAGATTTATTGCTTCAATAAGAGTCTAACAAGTGGGGCTGTTTGTGCATGATGTGAAGGTAGAAGAGTCGAGGTTTTTTGTGAGATGGATGCTTTGATCTCCCAATCTTGAAGAAACCTTGCGTGGCTATTGTGAAGCTGCCACGCAAGGTTTCTTATGGGTAACATGGATGGTTTGTCCTGGAAATGAAAACGACATCAACAAGCTCTAGTAATTTGGTGTAATTTTGCCAAATAGCATAATTTTAAGAAAAAATTAGGAGAAATGTATCCAGATAAATTTATTTAGTCATATAGCACTTTTTTGAAACTAAGTTTGTCAAACTAGATTTCTAAGTATTATGTTTAATCAAATTGCCATGCTAGCCCATAATGCTTGGAACTCAAGTTTGTTAAAATCGAGTTTGTCAAACTCAAGTTCCGAAAAAGTACTTTTAGTAATGTAGCACTTAAGTGCTACATTACTAAATAAGTTTAGCCGAATGTGTTTCTCCTAAATCTTTCATAAAATTATGTTATTTGGAAAAAAAATAAAGCCTGGTAAGTTGTAAGTAGCAAGTAGAAACTAGTAACTTCCCACCACCAAGTTCCAAGAGTTAGAAATAATAAAAAAATACTAATGAGATACATATTTTACATTATTTCTCACTTATGACTTATGACACAACATAATAAATTTTACAATATTTTCGTAGGCTTGAGGTGTTAGCTCAATGTTAGGGGTGATTACAATAAAGAGTAATTCTTCGGTACTCTCGGAACATGAAAAATAGTGTTCTCTCCTCTCACATTCATAGTGAGATCTACTCATTAAATTTATAACGTGGTCCACCATAAATGTGAGAAGAGAGATCACCATTTCACTATATATACTTCGAAAGTACCTAATAATTTTTCTACAATGAAAGTGATATTGCAATAAATTGTCACATCAACCAGTTGGGAAAATTTTGGTGAAATTTATTTTGTTTTTAGTATTGTTTTTTAGGTCCTGTTAATGGATACTTTATTAAAAAACTTTCAACCTAAAGTCATTTTTATTAACTTTTGTTATTTTTAAATATAGGTAGGACCCATCATAAGCCTTCTTAACTATGATCAATTAACAAAATCCTTGTTGTTTTTTCATACTACAGAATTATCAAATTTTTATTGATTTTCATATGATTTACAAATAACATCACTTTATTATCTGTCATTATCACAATAATTTTTACAAAATATTTCATAACTATAGAGTTGTCATTAGATAATAATGTGATGTTAGTGGTCCCAATTTTAGAGGGTTTTATCAAACTGGACTGGTACCCAATTCTCGATTGAATCAATCTATCTGGTTTGGTTTTTAAAACTATGATAAAAACTCATAAAATTTGTCAACTCAGTCATCAAGAAAAATATCACCTTCATAGTTCTTGAGTATTTGTGAAAAATGTTATGACTTTATGCGTATGCTTAATTCATTAGAGTATTCACATCTGAGGTTATAAAAAATTAGCTTTCAGTACCCCCAAAAAAAAAAAATACTTTATTTATTTTAACATCTCACTTAATAATACACCATAAATTTCATGTTCTATTTTAACATGCAAACCCAATAAAATAATATAAACAACTCAATAAAATAATATAAGCAATACAATAAAAAATTCATTTAACTATGAGAGAGAGATTCTCCACAAAAAAAAAAAAAAAAAAAACTATGAGAGAGAGAGGGAATAAAAATAAGTAGCAAACCAACTTATTCATACTGTAGCAACTTGTTAAAAAATTTAACTTAAACAACTTGGATGTAATTAAATAGATTTATTGTATTTGTGTGCAATAAATAACCATTTTCAAATGAATCATTGTCAATATAACTTTTATTTACACAACTCACATAAATCATAATTAATATCACTTTTTTTTTTTTTTTTGAGAAACAATATCACTTCTACTTTTTCTTTTCACCGAAAGTTGTGTAACTTCATATCATGTGTCCCTTGACTGACACGAAGGGCTGTTTTTTTTTTTTTTTTTTTTTTTCAACACTCTATGTATATGCATGTGTCCAAGAATGGTAATTTTCAATTAATTTAACTAGTAAAATAGTATTTGATAGTTAAATAAGAAACTTGGTGACATACACCAAAAATCAATTGATATCTTCGTGAGTAGTTATCATCAAGAACAAATACCATAAATTAAAACTTTCTTTATCTATCATCAAGATTCGACACTATTAATTAAAACCCTGTAAAAAAAATTGGGGTCGCATCGCTACCGACAAAACATTAAGTACATTGCCAATAATACAAAAACACAAGTGAAGGAGTGGTGGGTCTGGTTGCCCAAAATAATATCTTCTTGACTTTATGATAACGATTCCTTTTGTGATCACATGTCTACAGGTTATGGTTGCAGTACAGTGGGGACGCAAATTCCTGGCACCACACAAAGCAGTATTTGATGTTTCCTGATATGTTTTATGAACACAAATATTTTTTTGACAAAGTTTCCGATAAACGTGCTCTCTTTATTATAATATCAACATACCAATCAGTTTTATTTCTGAATAATACTAAAGTTACATAATTTTTTATAAAAAAATTTACAAACTATTAAAGTGGTAAATAATTATTAGTAAATAAAAAAATGATATTCATAATAGACTTAGATAAAAACCAATAAAAAGTTAAACACATTAAGTTGTAAAATAGTTTGTAACTATAGCATTACTCGTCTGGTTAATGTATGTCTTATTTTAAAAAATATTTTATGAAAAAAGGAAAAAAGTTGGCAAATCTTTTTTTTTCCCCATAATTTACTAAAATGGCTTACTAATGAACTAACTGAAACTCACCTATAAAAACACAAATCTCAATCTTATAAATTAATCAATTTAAACATGCGCGCATTGATAGTATTCACATTGCTTATTTAATATCATAAATTCGGTTTTACATTTCTTAATTTTAATTTTTAAGGTGGCGTTTGTTTTAAAGGAATAATATTCCATGGAAGTCTAAATTCTCAAATATGGGATACATGAGAATCAAGAGGCCGGACTGTCTATATACTATATGTAGTGGGTCTTCTGTTTCATTTATTCTTATCAATTTTATAAGAGTTATATATTCTTCCTCAAATATTCTTAGGTTTATAACTACAATCTCAAGTGTATTGTCCGTAATGAATTGGGTTAAATTTTCTAAAATGTAATATTTTAACATTAACAAATACACAAAGTAAATCAGTATTTTTTTTAAAGAAATGGTTTATGAGGACACCAAGCCATGTCAAAAAGTTATTTATAATTCTTAAAAGACAAAAAATTCCATATAGTAGATAAAAATCAGTGTAAAAATAATAATCATAATATAAAAAAAAAATAAATAAAAAGAGCTGAATACATAGTTTTGGGGATCCAAAAACACCAAGAATGAAGCACAAGTTGATGAAAAATGATCGACACAACTAATTTGTAAGAAAAGAGAAGATAATCTACAATGGAAAGATTTGACAAAAAAATTGAAGATCAAGATTGATTAGCTTACCATGATTTACTAAAGAATGGCCTTAGATGAGGATTGCAAGTTGAATTCTAGCTACTACAAAGAGCTCTATATTTTTCTTCAAATTAATGTAAAGGTGACTATTACTTTGGGCTTTGCGTCGTTTTCTTTGTGTCCTTGACAAGAATTCTAGGTCGAGGTCTCATTCTCTGCAATATTGCTGAAGTTTTTTTGGGCTAAGGGATCCTCGGATTACTTTGGCTAGTAGCTCAGGTCATTCTGCTCATCTTGGGCCTTTGGGCTTAGGATGTTGAGGCTTGGGCCCAATCCCACCGTCCTAAGTTGCTACTCCAATAGTCCTTTTTCGGCCCACAATCCACGTGAAGGAGACACCTACCCCCCACCCCCTACGATAGCATAATCACTTTATTAAAATAACTGTATTTTAATTAGTCAGAAGTGCTTCTCCAAAAAAAAAATTTTAAGTCAAAGATATTAAATTAGGATTATAAGTATCACTTTAAAAGAAATAAAAAGCTATAGGAATGTGGATACCACCTGTTTATATTAAAATATATTAATAACCATTTTATTTGTAAAATTTTCTTAATTTTAGCTTATTTATTTATTAAAAAAAACACTATATACACAATTTTATGAGTTGGAGAATAAATTCAATTGATATAAAGTTTGGCATATAATAAGCTTAATAAAGAAAAGAAACCATACAAACCTAATGATGTAATTGACAAAATAGTAATAAATAAAAATATAAATATAATTGACATTTACAAGTACGAAAATAATTTTAAAAAATTCCTAAAGTTCCATCACAAATTAGCACGATAAGTTCCCACAAAAGAATGTCATGATAAATAAAGCTAGTAATTTAGACCATATTTTTTGAAAACCGAACCAATCAATTTCCGAAGTGGGAAAATCTAGAGCAAACCCCTATTTGGGAGATGAGTTCTGGCAACTTTTTTCATATTTTAAACAACATTACTCACATTTTCATACACTTTTTCACCCGCATGTATATTAAAAACACCCAAACAACATAACTTAAACTCCTCTCCCAAACTCCCCCAAGTGTCTTAGTTCATTTTCTTTGACTTTTTGTCAATTGGATTAGAGCACATTGTTCATTGCCCAAAGTCTTCTCCTTAGGCCTATAGAGTATGGGACTATATGGTTAATACCTACTACACAAAGGGTGCGTTTGAATACCACTTATTTTATTGAAAACTGAAAACAATAAAAGAAAAAAATTTCGATTACTGTTCACACTCATAAAACACTGTTCATTTGTCTATTTGCGCTGTTCATGGGACATGAACAATGCAAGAGTCCCATGAACAGCGCAAGAGGCACTGGTCATGGAAAAAAAAAAAAAAAGCATACTTGGATACCACATGAAACGCAGTATCCAAACGCTCACAAAGTGGTTATTAAAAAATGGATAAAACTTAGGTACAGTATTTTAAGTACTGTTCCTCAGGTTCTTCTCTTAAGATTCAGTCATGTGTCTACTTAACTAAAAAATATACTTCTGTTTCATGAGAAAAAATTCACATAGCAAAATCTTATAAAGAGAACTTAAGGAACAACACTTAAGTACTGTACTTAAGTCTTACTCTTAAAAAATAACCCACCAAACCTAACTACTCAAAGCCCAACCATGCCTCACAAAATTCTATTCCTTCTTGTCTAATCCTAGGAGACTAAAGAACACAAAATTCTATTCCTTTAATTGGATTACTATTAGTAAAATTTTTTTATGATTGAATAAAAGATCTGAAGTTCAATTCTTACCTATACTAAAAATCAATTGGTATCTTGGTCGAATGAAAAAAAAAACTATCATCAGGAGCGGACGCTATAAATTAAAACTCTAAAAATAAATAAATAAATAAATATATATATATATATGTATGTATGTATATATTGAATCACTCCTTTTCAGTGATAGGAAGTCTGAGTTTGGCAGGAGGAGGGGGCTCATTAGAGTGTCCAATTGCACATGGTTGAGAGCATTTTCAAGGGCAACTGGCATTTCAACCAGCTTTTACAGCTGAATTAAATTTTTTTTTTTTTTAAAAGGTCAAACAAAAAAATTAAACAAAACATGTAGGACCAAAATGAAAACTTTTAAACATGTGCAGGCAATATAAAAACAAATCAAACATGAAGGGCTAATGATAAAAAATTTGAAACATAAAAGACCAGAGTGAAAACCACCCCAAATTTTAAGGGTCAAAAGTGTATTTTAGTCTTTTTTTTTTTTTTTTTTCATTATCTTTTGGATAACTACATTTAGCCCAAAGAGAGTACAAGAAGAGAAATTGTAATATGATTAATTATCTTTTGGATAAATACTTACTTCTCCAAGAAAAGATTAGGAAGAACCTGCATTGTAATGAAATTGAACAATGTACATATATTTCATGTATAAGAAGTGATTTGTGTATATCATTTTATGATTACTCCCCAGGATTCATCTCTTCAATCAAAGAAGGGGAGAAGTACTAGCAACTAGCAAGTGACAGCTAACTCGAGTCTAATCTACCATGATATGAGGAATAAAACCATTCATCTTTGGTCCCATCAGACAAATGTTTCACCCAATAATTGTCAATGGCTTTCCCTGATCGAAGGTTAATACAATTGGATTTGGAGGGGCTTCAAAAACTTAACTGACAGGAGTGGCACAACATGGAGTGAGTGAAAACCATGACCCAGAATCCCAAAGAGCTAGCTTGTTTAAACTGGGTAATTTGTGAAAGAATATCTGATTAACGAGTGCCAAAATCTCTGCTGAGCAGAATCTGTTGGAGTCAGTGATCAGACCAGCACATCATTAGCCCTACAATAATCCTTGGAAAAAATCCTCTACATGCTCGTAGCATGTAGAACACACACACACACACACACACACACACAAGGGAATGCTTTAAGGATCAAGAATTCAAGATGAATTAACCCATTAAAGAAATTAAATTTAAATTTTTTTTGTTAGTTAAGGTTTATGAGAGGCACTATCTTCGTTTATAAAAAATATTTAAAAATATCTGGATGCAGCTGAAGCAACATTCATGGTGTGAGTTGAAAATGGAATTTTTTAAACCTTGGACAGTGAGTTTCATTTTGGAAGCTCTCTTTTAATTGATATGACTGAGCTAATAGATATGTTTCTCACACGCAAGAGCAATTTATTACTAGATGAGAGGTTCAAGCAGACCATTTCATTTATTATATATTTCGAGCATTTTTTTTTTCTTTGGATAGTTATAATGGGGGAGGGGAGATTTGGACCCTAAACATCTCCGTTGGAAACAACAAGAAGTGTCAATTGACTTACAAGGCTCTTGACATAGCGAGCGTGTTAGAGAAAAGCATGTAACAAAAGAAAATACCTGTGTCAAACTAATTCTCAGCTGAAGTGGGTTTTTTTATATGGTACAAAAGAATGGCTATAATTGAATAGGTCAAGCAAGACTTTCTAAGGAGATTTTGATAAACTGGTTTCTATTAAAAGAAATGTAATTTGAGAATGAAAAAAATTTAAGTGGCCATACCAGAATTTCTGGATAAGCATGCCCTAGACCTTCACCATGTGTGCTTCCGCTAGAGAAGAATTAAGGTCTTCTCGAGATTGTGATCTCCGACTTTGAAGATGCATCTGACTTCTGTGAGGGGGCCGGAAGGAAGCCATGATACTACCATCAATCTGGCCCAAATTACTTGAGGAGTAACTATGTAAAACACTGCTACTTGATGAGTACAAGGAGGAATCTATGAGCTGGATGCTGCTGCTGCTGCCACCGCCACTGCCACTGAGACCATGTCCAAAGCCAAATGGTCTTTCTTGGGCTGTTGGACTCAGCGGCATCTTTCTTCCATCTACAAGAACACAACATAACAATAAAATAAATAAGAGGTAAATAATCTACAAGAACACAACATAACAATAAAATAAATAGTTGAAAAACTGTCAAAGATGAATGGCCAAATCAACTGAAAATAAAATCCATGGAAATGACAAGAAGCATGTATAAAAAAAATATAAAGCAAGACCATAATTAAGTATGCTTAACAATGCTTTGCAGAAATGTATAACAAGGTTAGGCCAGTCGGAAGAGTTAAGAAAGTAAAAAACTAAATGTTAAATGGAAAAAGATAGCAAAGACTTCAAAACCAGGAAACTATACTGAGCCTAGCTTTCAAATTTCGTTTTATCCTCCCTTGCAAGTAAACATATGTAATGTGTGTAATCAGTTCACCATAGAATATTCTTCTTGGACAGCCCTTAATTTCTCATGTTTCCATTAAATTCTTAAACAGTCATGTAAAAAGGCAAGCACAGTTCGTCCATTAAAATATATAATCATGTTTGTCAAATACTTGGTGCCAATTTCAGCGTAAAATTAATGTATCAAGTTTCAGAATAGCCTCTCCCCTTAAGGTATAACTGCACACATAGATAGTTGATCAATAGAATTGCATCGCAATCTAGCAGAAACTTTAAATCAATTAAAACTAAATATTACAAAGCTGGGCTTTTCCCTGATTTTCCCTCAAAATGTGAACAATCAAATATAAATTTTCATCCATGACCAGCAGAGTGCAAAGAAATTTGGAGGGATAGTAGTCCACCCAATAAAAAAATAGAAGAAAGAAAATCCTATTTCATGCAAAAGCTTACAGTGTCCTGTTTGATGGAGAATTATATTAGCATAAAATTAATATCTTAACCATATTCTTGTTTAAATTTCTCTAAGGAGTTCTTTTTTTTTAATAAGTAAAAATTTTCTCTAAGGAGTTGGGATGATCTTCGTATCCAAGAGACACTATCAGATCAAAATAGTTTGTCATATTAGTATACACTCGAAAGTTAGAACAAAATGATGTAACTAACAAGTTATACTCTTATAATTATCCATGCCTAAAAGATTTCGTTCATAATGAATCTTGAGACATGCACAAGTTTTAAAATAATTTGAGCAACCTCTAAATCCTTTCATGTAGTTGTCATCTTACATCAAATTGATTGTGCCATGACATTGTCCATAGTGTCAAGTACAAAAAGATTATTTCCAAAGGAAAGATTACCAAAAGCTGGAGAGTTAGAACGTAACTTTTCTCATCCAAAGCAAAAAACAACAATGCAATCAATAGTCATAAAGAATAAGACATACTTCAAAATGTGCAACATATATGAAACAGTATTAATTTTAAAACATTACAGAACTATGCACAGATCAAAAATCTTGTAGAGGAGCTTACCAGAACTGATGGGACTCCAACGCTGGAATCCGAAAGGAGATGAAATATTCGATGCACTATTATGCCTGAAAAGTGGGAGATATGACCTCCGGGAAAATCTTGGCATCCAATTGCCAACACATGATAACGTACAAACTAGGAGAACCAATGAAATAAACACAATGGCAATAAGAATTATCGGGTTTATCTTCACTTGAAATATCTCATAACTACGTAGCCGCATTCTTGATGAAAATGCCTTGCCAGCTTCCAACAGGGCAACTCCAAGAGTCCAAGTAATACTTCCAGAACCAATAATGATTTTTCTATCTGCAATGTGCAAGCCCTCTCTTAACAGTGACACAATATACGGAGCCCTAAAGCAGTACTGTTCAATGAAGGGCTGAGGTGCAACACTTTTTCTTGCAACTTCCCAGGTCTTTTCACAGAACTCCCGACCCTTTTCCAAAACATCATCAAAAGCAGCTTCTGAAGTCAAATTAAAAAACCGATACACCACAAAAAAGCCAGACATTGCATAGAACTCGCCATAAGGGCGAGGAAAACTATCAGGAAGAGCACAAGGCTGCAAATCACAGTCAATGCCTGGATTTTTATTTGACCATTCAGACAAATTAACTGCAACTTTTGCCAGCGCACTACATTCCTCCCAGTTCGGAGCACCAACAAGTTGCACGGCAATGCCTGACTTTCCTCCTTTACCCAATTTTTTCCCTGCAATCACAGGGCTCCCAGTTTCCTTGTAATGTGAAGCACACTGAGAGCAGATGTATTGCTCCCTGTACCCAGAATGCAAGCAAGGATGCTTTAGTTCTATTTTCTTGTTAACTAGATCTCCCTTAGTGACTTCTGGAAGCCTCTTAAAAAGTTGAACCACAGACTTGTCAAATGCATCATTCAATCCATAACCCGCGAGAGAATAGGCAGTGAGATGATGATTAACAGCTCCTATTCTAAGTTTTAAGCTAGTCCCGTCATGTACAGGTCCCTTGCTCTCATATGTAACCTGCAATGATGAGCCGCCCAAGTCGAGTGCACCAAATGTTGGTTTTTTTGGCGTGACCCCTAACATACCCGTGCGATGATTAAGTGCTATCCATCCAAAATAAGCCTCCTCTGCCCCACTGATAATTTTAACACAGTTTTTCTCACACCGGAAGGGTGAAGTTTTCAGTATGGACCGTGCATTGTCTAGAAGCCATTCTGAATCAGCTTTGGGCAGCCTGCGAACCCCTGCTGTAGCATAAAGGAAGAGAGAGGTGGACTTATGTGCATTCCTGGGGATTTGCTTCTCTGCCCACCGAATAAGCGGTTTAATTGCACCTTTCAAGCCAGTCACATTGTGCACTAACTTATGAAACCCAGGCTCAGTCTCCATTCTATCATAAGCCCGTCCAATCTGCGAGCTAGGCTTCTTACGAATACCTTCCGTAAACGATTTCAATGCAATAGGAAGTGTGCCTGCACTGTTGTGATCAAAAGATGCCTGATACACATAAACTCTAGTTCCAGTACTTCCACAATCAAGCACAACATAAAACTTCGATTCCCCTCGAGACCAATACGAATAAACATAAACATAAACAGAAATCATATAAATTAAAACACCCAACAAAACTAAGCACAACATGAGCATGAAAAGCCGCAAAAACTTGCTACGCTTGGACGGGGTTCCTCCTCCCACTCCCCTCTCCTTTGAAAAACTCGCGACAGCAGCATTGTCTCTATGCAACAAATGGGGATACTTTACATGGGCGGCAGCCCTATTATCAACATTCGCAATGGCGACATCATTATCAAGCGGACGATAAGCTGTTAAATCCTGGAGAGACGACGATAATCTGAGGTTGTTCTTGTTATTACTAAAAGGCATCTGAGCATACATATAGGCAACACTACTGGACGACGAAGAAGAAGAAGAAGACGCGGCTGCTGCCATCGATGATGATGATGACGGTTGCCCCGACAAACGACTTGTTACAACATCAGCAATTCTACCAAACATCTTAAATTGTTTTTTGAGGTTTCTATCTTTAACTTCTTGGCCTATGGTTTGTATCTGTGATTGCAATACACATTTTCTACAATCCTGATCAAATATAAATAAAATACCCACAAATTAAAACATTAACAAACACAAAAGTAAAGATCAGAGAGTTTTTTTTTTTTTTTTTTTTTTAATTTATAGTGAAAGAAATGATAAAAAGCAAAACCCAAAAACAGATCAGAAATTATAATAACTAAATTGAAATAATTTTCAAAAAAATAAAATAAAATTAGGGTTACCTGGGTGGAGGAAAATGGGTCTTCAATCTTTGCTTTGATTAACAATTTGTTGTGTTGTAGGAATTACAAAAACTCTTGATCTTCTTTGTAAGTACTAAGTTGTAATGAGTAGTTGTTGTAAGACTATGATTTTTGGGTATTTGTATGTGTTTGTTTAGAGAGAAAGAAAGAGATAGAGAGAGAGAGAGAGATTCAGATCCAATCCAACAAACAATGAGTCTGACATGAAATGGTCTTTTTCGACAGCAAGAGAATGAAAGAAAGAGAGACCCTCATTTGTAAATTCCTTAGTACTTTACTTGGAACCGTTCTGTTTCCACTTTCTATTTACGTTTTTTTTATTATCTATCTATTTCTTTTCAATCCCCATATTTTCCTCAAATACACTTCTGTACCCTTTTTTAACAAAATTATATATAATTCATTTTCTTCTCTATTTTTTGCTGAAAAAAAAAAATTACAATGGAATTTCTGAATGTTAATGTAACTCATCATCTAAAATAAATTTAATAGATGAACTAAACAAAATAACATGTTTGATATATTTAAATATTTGGAAAAATTATGTAAAAGTTATAAATTTTATTTTCTGTGGATGAAAAAGTGTGTGAGAATGTGTGTAATATTGTTTAAATACTGAAAATTGTTGTTTAAACAATAATACCAAATACCCCCTAATTATGTCTAAATTCCCAAATTTATGGACACATTTCAATTTAAAATTTTCTTCTATTCTATCTACATTAAATTTTTTTTTTTTTTTTTTTTTGTTATTTTGGGCAGTAATGGAGTAGCCAAAGGTGGGAAATTATTAATTAAACAATGTGTTTTGCTTAAAGTTTATACATAAATAAGTTTTGATAACTATTGATTAAAGAGAGTAAAGAGAGAAAGCTTCTAGAAGAAAAGTCTGGCATAAAGTGAGAACATGATTCCCAAAAATTGAAGTTTTTTATAATTTTTTTAAGAGAAATTGAAGTTGATTACCCAAGTGAAACACAAAGTTTTACAAACAATCTTCCATTTTTCTCTATTTAGTTACTACGTAAAATAACAATATTTAATGACCAGGATGGATTTTGGGGTTTCAAATTGAAACAATTGCTTCATAAGTTTGGGATTCTAATGGCCAAAATTAAAATTTTGAAATCCAATCTAAAATAATATATAAACTTTGGGTACTTTTATGTAATTGTCCCCTATTTTATGGATGAAACTACAAATATATTTAAATTTCAGGGACAAAAATTGAACATAGATAAATTTTAGAAAAAAAAATACAGTAGCATTTTTTAAAACTATACAAACACCTCATATATCCTAAAACTCAAACATCACGGTATTTGTATTAAAAAAAAATCATGGGATATAAAAATTTAAAAAAATAAAAATAAACACCCAAACAAAAATCTATACTCTAAAAACGTTGTTATGATAGCATGTTAACTAAAGTTTCTAAAAATCCTTTTTTAGGGATTTTATAAAGGGTTCGATTATCGAGTAACAAAGTATATTGGTTCAATTTGAGTCTTAAAATAGCTACACCGCATTAAGGCATTGAATAAATTTTGTTGGCTCATATCATATTTTCAATGTTTACACTCTAGCTGCATAATATCATGTGTACCGTTTATATCACCTGTATGGGGTAGAAATCCAAGGGTTAGAGGATGATTGGGCTTGGATTAAGGCCCATCACAATTAATTTGTAGAGATGGGTTCACGGACCAACACTTTGACTCCTAAATGATAGATTATGTTAAAAAAAGAAAGTAAAGACAACAAGATTGAGTTTAAATAGGTTATTCGGGATAAAAAAAGTTAAATTTATCTTCCTTGGAATAGCCGAGTAGCCTTTACACTTGA
Organism: Quercus ilex subsp. ballota; assembly: GCA_032727855.1. Lineage (NCBI taxonomy): Eukaryota > Viridiplantae > Streptophyta > Magnoliopsida > Fagales > Fagaceae > Quercus > Quercus ilex. The sequence continues at coordinate 3,587,365 of CM064919.1, forward strand.
TGGATTACAAAAGTAAGTAGTTTTCTGCCTAATGTTTTGAATTCGATCCTTGTTCATTGGGGATCTCTTCTCCTTTATAGTGTTCTTGTTTTGATCCTGCCCCTCCACCTAGAGGGTTGTTGATCTTCCTCTAGGATACTTGTCCCATCCTTCCTTTTGAGGCCATGCTAAATAGGTTATAGGCTGTGTTGGCACTATTCAGGTGTCATTCAGTCATTAATGCGGCTGGCATGGTTAGTGCAGTGCATTCAATGCAGAGGTAATGGGAGCTTCTCAAAGAAGTTTCCCTTCATCCTTATCCACACTGGTCACTATTGTCTTCTTCGAATCATATACTCTGGCCCTAGGTAGTCTTCATCTTGCTTTCTTTACGCGGTCCTCGTCCGAGCATCTTCCTCGGCTTAAGTGACTATTCGGTTTAAAGACTCCTTTCTCATTCTGCTTGGGCTTGCTTAGGTCAAATAAGTTGATAATTGGGCTTTCATACTCCTCGGACTGAGCCCAATGATGCTAATTTTACTGGCCTTGAAAAAATTTGAAAAAGTAAGAAAATGCAAGAAAAAATGAGGTTTTAAAAAACTGTACATAAAAACTAAAATCTAAAGTTGATGTCAAACAAACTCTAATGAGTCTTTTAATTATAAGTTAATGTTTAATTTAGCCCTCAATTAGTAATACTATTAGTTTCTTTTCTTTTCTTTTTTGTATAATTAATTTAGTTTCTTAAATTTCTAAAATAAGCTAGTTTTAACTGGATTTATAGATTGGTGGTTTGGCGGTGGTTGGTTAAATATATTGCCCTCTACCTGCCCAACCTGATTCATGCACCCTCCTAACTATACCAGCTAAACCATTTGCCTTCAAAGCTTCATTTGCTTGCTAACAAGAAAAAGAGATTAGTCCAAACCTAAAAAATCAAACTCTTCGATCAAATGTTTTATTATTATTATTTTTTTGATATGTTTCAATGAGCCCAAGAGACTTTTGGAGCCCAAATGTCCAACTTATTATGAAATTGATTTTTTTTTTAGACATATATTATCAATAATTTGTAATTTATGGATATATTATCATTTTTTTGATATAATAACTAATGAAACACCCTAGAAATCCTATGGACCGATAAAATTTAATATAAAATGCTAAATTGAATTTCATTGTCTAAATTAAGGCCCCATCACTCAGATACCCTCATGGAAGGTATCTTATTTACAAAATCTAATATAAATCTATATAAATAAATATATTCTTATACATATATAATATAATATTATATACACCAGTCTAAATATATATATATATATTTAAATCAAGTCTTATACTCAAATTTTTTTTAAATAACACATTGTTTAATAAAGTTAGTGGCATACATAATATCACAATATTCTTAAATTAATCTACTATCTCACACATGGGCTCACCACAGTGTACATTTTAAAATTTTTTCAATGCCAATTTGAGGATGAGGTATATCATGCTTTTAGTGCATGTATCCCTCCTCTCAAATGAAGGTATAGAGCAGTGGCGAAGCCAAGATTTGAGTCTAGGGAGGGCAAGATTAAAAGACAATATTATAAAAAAAAATTTAAATATATTAATCCATAACAATGACAAACTAAATTGTAAATAAACAATTGTAATTACAAGTATATTTTTCTTATTGTTAAAAGAAAGAATCAAAAATAACCAATTCATAATTACTAGCAGTTGACAGGAGAGATTAATGTAAATCCATAAAGTTTTTTTTTTTTAGAAGAATAAGTACATAAAGTTTAGACATCTAATTTGATTCCTTAAAATAAATTAAGAAAAAAATTCATCTATAAGTTTTTTATTTTATTTTATGAAATCTAAAAATATTAAAAATATAGCAAATACTTGTAAAGTTGTATATATGTCTTATTGTCTGACTACTTCTTAAAATATGTAAAATTCAACATTTATTTCTCTATCATTCTAAGTATTTAAAATTTAAGTTTATAACAAAAATTTAGATTTAAAAATTGTAAAAAAGTTAAGAAATAACGGCATTTCATCATTCATTTATGGGATAAGTTATTTATGAGATAAGCAATAAAGGTAAGTGCTGTGAATAGCGAAATAGGTAAAAAAAAAACGTGTATACAAAATAAAAACGAAGAAAAAAAATAATATGAGGTTAGAACTTAGACATATCAGAGGTTAGGACTTTGGTCTGATTCTTTATGGTGGGATTGGGGCTACTTTTTTATTTATTTATTAGAGAGGTCAAAGTGTCAAACTTTTTAAACCAATACAGTAACTTTTAAGGCATTTCTACAGAGTTAGGGGGGGCAAGTGCCCCCCCTTGCCCCATGTTGCCTCCGCCCCTGGTGTAGGGTCCTCCTCCATGTGAGAGAGTGGAAATTTACACCGGATACATAGTGTATTTTCTCTAATTTGAGAATGTTTGTGAGTATGACTTAACACATTATTACATTTAAGCTTACTTTAATTAACAAGACTTAAGCCTAGTTTAATTTATATAAAACTCTATTATCTAAGTTTGAAGAAATTTAAAATATATTTTAAATTTATACATGATTTTTGAATAAACCGTTCACGATCATAATACTAATTAAATTAAAAGAATAAAATGAGATATCCATACCTAAAATTAAGTTTAAAAATCAATAAAACTATGAGCTCACATGAAATTAAGAAATTAAAATTAAAATTTTTTTTTTCAAAATAAATCTCTAAATTTCAATGGCATTCATGTTCATTGTTTGGTTAGAAAAAACTAATTTGTTTGATTAAATTGAATTTAATTATGGGTACTGTAGGGTCAATTTTTGTAGCCCAAGCCCATGAGATATGGAGTATGAGCCTTATGAACCCAAGACAATGAATTTGTAGAGCGTGAGTGAAAGAACTGGGCCGGATATGAATTAAACAAGAGTTGATTATGGTATTTGTGAATAAACAAACATGCAATCACGTGAAAACAAAGGCAGACATAATGTCCGAAGAGGCATTTTATTAAATGAAGTTGGGTTACAAGTCTTAGCGCTACGATAAAGCTGTTTTCTTCTTCCTTTTCCTTTCCTTTTTTTTTTTTCCTTCTCCTTTTTCATCAGGGGCTCTTCTTCTTTATATAGCCTCTTTCATCATCATCCCAGCCGTCCACTTATCCTCCATCTGCGTACATACTTGAGTACAGGTCACATCAAGCATCTTCTCTAGCTTTTTGGGAGTGGCGGTAGCTGAGGTTGCACTGTTCAGGGGTCTTCTCCACATAAATGCGGCCAGAAAAGTTGCTGCAGGGCATTAAATACGGTGGTAGCAGTTTTTCCTTGAGATATTTCTTCATCCTTATCATCCCCAGACATGCCCAGAGCTTATCTTTGCCATTGAAATTGCCAGGAAGGTTATTCGGACCTTACATACGCTTATTTGATCAAGGCTACTCGTATCCGAGGAGTAAAACCTCTTCGGACAAAGGGTGGCCTCTTCAGATTGTACTCTACCTCCATCTCCGGGTTTGTTGCCTCCAGATGGACTCTACCCCAACCCGTTATTACTCTTCGAATATAAAATAATCTCAAAAACAGGGCCCCAAGCCCAATAGGTAGATCTGGGCTTTTACCCCCCCACAGGTACTATTAATGGTGTCCTTAGACAGTATTTCCATAAAAAAAAAGTTTTTCCTAAAATTATTTACTAAAAAAAAAAAAGTCACAAGTGATTTTAATATGAGTGTACATTCCTATAAAAGACATATATATAACATGGCAAATGATTGGATTTGGGTCGGGTCATTCGGGTTGCGGGCCAAAATGGGCCATTTTAAATGGGTTGAAAATGGGTTGGGTTAGGCAAGTCAGGTTGACTCATATTTTTCTCACCCCAAAAAAAAAAAAAAGCCAATTTTTAAGAGAGAATGAATCAAATCAAATAATTAGATTATTTGTTACTAATTTACTATTATACATGTAAAGGGAAAAAAAACAAACAAACCAAAAAACATAAAGATTTCCATATCCTTGCAATTCAGACAGTTTTGACTTTTGAGCATGACTAAAATTATTTACATACTTCAAATTCAAAGTTCACTAATGATATCATTCCTATAAAAGATCCAATATATATATATATATATATATATATATATAAGAAGGTTGATAACTTGACATGATCCATGACATTTAGTTATGCCTTCTTAAATGCAGATATTCCCATTGCATTTAAAACAATAATAAAGTTAGATTATAAAGAAAGATAAAGTAAATAAAAAAAAAACATTTAAAAATAAATATAACAATTTAAGTAAAGAATAACAAGTAAGTATTTTATATCTCAATCTACTCAACATTGGTAGTAGATTCAGCACTATAAATGTTCATACTTGCAAATTGTAGCTCAAGTTGGTCAATTTCATTAGTATCTTCATTTACAATACAATATTTTAATATAACTCAAGTGTATAATGAAAGCAAATCAAAACTTATCAGTAAAGAGTTAAAAATGTATAATTTCTATGACTCTATTAATAAATTAAAATACCTTCAAATTCATATAATCAACTTTTAGCACAACTTTTAGTAGTCTTTGAAGTAGAACTTAGTTACTTAGTAGTTAGTAGTCTTAGTTAATGAATGTTACAACTAGAAGTAGAGCTTAGTAGTTAGTAGTTAGTGCTGCTTACTTAGTAGTGTAGTTTTAGGCTTTAATTTTCCTTTTTTTTTTTTTTTTTTCATTTAACTCTTTATTTTTTTAATAAATAGGGGGGCAAAACACACAAGTTCATTGTGCCTTTTATGATAATGTTATGCACCTAGGAGCAGTCTAGTTGCACATCTTGCCATGTAGTTTTAAATATTTTTTAGGGGAAAAATAAAGTTAAAAAATGGGCAGGCCTACGGGTCGGGTCGGGTTAGCCTGCAAAAAACAGGCGAACCGTCAATTGGCCCATATTTAATTCGAGCAAAAAAAATTGGATTTGGGTCAAGTCCAACAGGTGAGTTCGGGTCGGGTCAGCAAATTTCGGCCCATTAGGCCATATATTACACATTAAAATTGATTTATCTTTTTTTTTTTTTTTTCATAGAAAAAATTGATCGATATATTACACACATGATTTTTATTTGCTAAAAAAATGGAAATAATATCATATTCCCTTTCACCACACTGCCTTGGTTTTGTTCAAATCTCTAGTCTCTCTTCTCTAGAGTTTCGACCGACCTAGGGTTACGTACGGTTTCTTTCTACCAAATCCAAAACCCAATTCGAAATCCCAACAAATACAATAACCTCAATCTCTAAAACCCTAATTTTCTTCATTCTCTCGCTTAGCCCTAGCTTTCATCTCTGTTCAAAGAAATGGACCCAGAGATCGCCAAGACTCAGGAGGAGCGGAGGAAAATGGAGCAGCAATTAGCCTCCATGACTTCCCTCACCTTCGACACCGATCTCTACGGCGGAAACGACCGCGACTCTTACGTCACCTCCATCCCCGTCAACGAGGACGAGGACAACCTCGATTCCCTCATGGACAACGAGGTCGCTCGCAAATTGGCCTCCTACACTGCTCCCAAATCCCTCCTCAAGGAGATGCCCAGGGGTTCCGACGAGAGCGACGACGTTTCGGGCTTCAAGAAGCCGCAGCGAATCATCGACCGCGAGGACGATTACCGGAAGCGGAGGTTGAATCGCGTCATCTCGCCGGAGAGGCACGACGCTTTCGCCGCCGGTGAGAAGACTCCGGATCCTTCCGTCAGGACTTACGCCGATGTCATGAGAGAGGAGGCGTTGAAGAGAGAGAAGGAGGAGACTTTGAAACTCATTGCTAAGAAGAAGAAGCAGCAGCAAGAGGAAGAGGAAGCCGCCCCCGAAAAGCCGCCCGCGGATTCTTCTGCTGCGGCGGCGGCGGCGGCGCCCAAGAGAAGGAACCGGTGGGACCAATCGCAGGACGATGGCGGTGCCGGTGCTGCTGCTAAGAAGGCCAAGACTGCGTCTACGTCGGATTGGGACTTGCCGGATACCACTCCTGGGCGTTGGGATGCGACACCGACTCCTGGGAGATTAGGCGATGCTACGCCGTCTGCTTCCGTGGGGAGGAGGAATAGGTGGGACGAGACTCCGACGCCGGGGAGAGTGGTGGATTCGGACGCAACGCCGGCAGCAGGCGGTGTTACCCCGGGGGCAACACCGGCAGGTATGACTTGGGATGCCACACCAAAGCTATCGGGTCTTGCCACGCCGACGCCAAAAAAGCAGAGGTCGAGGTGGGATGAAACGCCGGCTACTATGGGGAGTGCAACCCCAATGGCTGGGGCTACGCCGGCTGCAGTTACGCCCGGTGTTACTCCCGTCGGTGGGCTTGATCTGGCAACCCCGACTCCCGGGGCAATCAATTTGCGTGGAGCAATCACGCCGGAGCAGTATAATTTGTTGAGGTGGGAGAAGGATATTGAGGACAGGAATAGGCCGTTGACAGATGAGGAGTTGGATGCAATGTTTCCGCAAGAGGGGTATAAGATTTTGGACCCGCCGGCATCCTATGTGCCAATTAGGACTCCGGCGAGGAAGCTGCTCGCTACCCCAACCCCGATGGGGACTCCTCTGTATGCCATTCCGGAGGAGAATCGTGGGCAGCAGTTTGATGTGCCCAAGGAAGCGCCTGGTGGGTTGCCATTCATGAAGCCTGAGGATTACCAGTACTTTGGAGCATTGTTGAATGAGGAGGAGGAAGAGAAAATGACTTCTGACGAGCTGAAAGAGAGGAAGATTATGAAGCTTCTGCTTAAGGTTAAGAATGGGACACCACCGCAGAGAAAAACGGCTTTGAGGCAGCTTACCGATAAGGCAAGAGAGTTTGGGGCTGGCCCGTTGTTTAACCGGATTCTGCCATTGCTTATGCAGCCCACTTTGGAGGACCAGGAGAGGCATCTTTTGGTGAAGGTTATTGACAGAGTGCTTTACAAACTTGATGAGTTGGTACGTCCTTATGTTCATAAGATTCTTGTTGTGATTGAGCCTTTATTAATTGATGAGGATTACTATGCACGTGTCGAGGGTAGAGAGATTATTTCTAATCTTAGTAAAGCTGCTGGTTTGGCTACTATGATTGCTGCTATGCGCCCGGATATTGATAATATTGATGAATATGTTAGGAACACCACTGCAAGAGCTTTCAGTGTGGTTGCTTCTGCTCTTGGGATTCCTGCTCTCTTGCCCTTCTTGAAGGCTGTCTGTCAAAGTAAGAAATCGTGGCAAGCTAGGCACACTGGGATTAAGATTGTTCAGCAGATTGCCATTTTGATTGGTTGTGCCGTGCTTCCTCATCTGAGGTCCCTTGTGGAAATCATTGAGCATGGTTTGCTTGATGAGAATCAGAAGGTGAGGACAATCACTGCGTTGTCCTTGGCTGCTCTTGCTGAGGCTGCTGCCCCATATGGTATTGAGAGCTTTGACTCGGTGTTGAAGCCTTTGTGGAAGGGGATCAGGTCTCACCGTGGGAAAGTGCTGGCTGCATTCTTGAAGGCAATTGGTTTTATTATTCCGCTCATGGATGCGCTGTATGCGAGTTACTATACTAAGGAGGTGATGGTCATTCTGATTCGTGAGTTCCAGTCACCAGATGAAGAGATGAAGAAGATTGTTCTGAAGGTGGTGAAGCAGTGTGTGAGTACGGAGGGTGTGGAGGCTGATTACATTCGCAGTGATATACTTCCTGAATTCTTTAGGAATTTCTGGGTCAGGAGGATGGCTTTGGATAGGAGAAACTATAGGCAACTTGTGGACACAACGGTGGAGATAGCAAATAAAACTGGTGTTGCTGATATAGCAGGTAGAATTGTTGAGGATCTTAAAGATGAGAGTGAACCTTACAGACGAATGGTTATGGAAACCATAGAAAAAGTGGTTACAAACTTGGGTGCATCTGATATTGATGCTCGGTTAGAGGAGCTTCTTATTGATGGAATCCTTTATGCCTTCCAAGAGCAGACCAGTGATGATGCCAATGTGATGCTTAATGGGTTTGGTGCGGTTGTGAATGCACTTGGGCAGAGAGTGAAGCCTTACCTACCCCAGATTTGTGGTACCATTAAATGGCGGTTGAATAACAAGAGTGCAAAGGTGAGACAGCAAGCAGCTGATCTCATTTCAAGGATCGCTGTTGTCATGAAGCAGTGCCAAGAGGAACAACTGATGGGTCATCTTGGTGTTGTCTTGTATGAGTATCTGGGGGAAGAATATCCTGAAGTTCTGGGGTCGATTCTGGGAGCTCTGAAAGCAATTGTCAATGTTATTGGTATGACAAAGATGACTCCTCCTATAAAGGATTTGCTTCCTAGATTGACACCAATTTTGAAGAATAGGCATGAGAAAGTCCAGGAGAACTGCATTGACCTTGTTGGACGAATTGCTGACCGCGGTGCTGAATTTGTTCCGGCGAGGGAGTGGATGAGGATTTGCTTCGAGCTTCTTGAGATGCTTAAAGCCCACAAGAAGGGTATTCGGCGAGCCACAGTGAACACCTTTGGATACATTGCCAAAGCCATTGGACCACAAGATGTCCTGGCTACCCTGTTGAATAATCTCAAGGTGCAAGAGAGGCAGAACCGTGTGTGCACAACTGTGGCAATTGCCATAGTTGCAGAAACCTGCTCTCCCTTTACGGTGCTGCCAGCCTTAATGAATGAGTATCGTGTGCCAGAGCTTAACGTGCAGAATGGTGTTTTGAAATCCCTCTCTTTTCTGTTTGAGTACATTGGTGAAATGGGAAAAGACTACATCTATGCTGTGACCCCATTACTTGAGGATGCCCTCATGGATAGGGATTTGGTTCACAGGCAGACTGCAGCTTCTGCTGTCAAGCACATGGCTTTGGGGGTTGCTGGTTTGGGTTGTGAGGATGCTTTAGTCCACTTGCTGAACTACGTGTGGCCAAACATATTCGAGACTTCCCCTCACGTGATAAACGCTGTCATGGAAGCCATTGAAGGAATGAGGGTGGCCTTGGGTGCTGCTATTGTTCTAAACTACTGCCTTCAAGGGCTATTCCATCCTGCCCGTAAGGTTAGGGAGGTCTACTGGAAGATTTATAACTCACTGTATATTGGAGCACAAGATGCACTTGTGGCAGCTTATCCTACGCTGGAGGACGAGCAGAACAACGTATACAGTAGGCCTGAGTTAATGATGTTTGTCTAAAGTGCAACTTCATTGTACCTTAGAGAGCAGATTTTTCACATGGGGACTGATGTTATCATGATAGGCAATTTACTTATCTTGGCTGATGTAGTTTCTTTAAATCAGTTTGTTAATTAAACTATATTGACTCTCTATTACGTCTCTGTGGGTACTTCCACCTTGTTTGCTTCTTAAATTATCTGTTATGTATGTAGGAGTATTCCAACTAATTGTTATTGATTCTCATACTTCTTATGTTCCTTTATGTGTTTGAAGTGTGTTTTTCTATACTCACTCTTAGATTTCCTTTCTGTAGTGGTGGTGGTGGTGTTGTTTGTTTTGTGTGTGTGTGTGTGTGTGTGGTATTAGAATCTAGTATCAACAATCTGCAGGACTACAACCTCATTGAACTTATAGAAAGACCTCGTAAAGTTAAGGGCTGAGAGAGAGACAGAGAGATTAATCATTTGGGAGTGAGGGTTAAGGTTTCTGTTTAAGTCAGAGTTGGATTAATAAATTGGGAGTTAGCATTGGATTTTAATTGCAGTTCCTAGTTCTTTTTGTTTCAAATATATCCTTTTGGTTCTTGTTTCTTTTCTAGAAATCTATTTGGGGTTCTCTGCATTTTTACAGGCTGGATACACAGGGCATATTTGTGGATATTGGACTAGGATTCCTTGTGGTTAACCTGGTCTGAAGGTTTAAATTGTACATCACAAAGGGAAGAAAAGTTAGCCAGGTTTACATTATTTCTGTTATAGCTCTATAAAATAAATAAAAAATAAAAAATTCTGCTATAAAAAGTTATGCTTTAATTGCTTTCATCATTTGTATGCTGTTTACTCTTATATTTATGTGTCATTGTTACTCTCTCTCATAGGATAACTAATTTTAGAAGTGATTCATGCACCACTGAAGTTTATTTGGCTAAAGTATATTATGTGCTACTATAATAAAGAAAGAGATTCCTTTCTCTGTCCTGATTGAACTGTCAAGATTCTTGAATCTATAGTTTTCTTTACCAAACTGCAAGTCCAAGCATATTGTAATTAGTAATTTCATGAATTTGATGTCGATGCTTCACTGAATTTGTGTTAAATTGTTAACGGAAGTTCAAATTGATAAGCTTAGTCCATATGATTGACCTTTTGAAGGATTGCCTGTATGGTGTTTATTAGAATGATTGTTTGCTTGGCATTTCTCTATTGGCTTATGCTGTTGCTTCTAGTGGATGGGTGTACGGTGGTGTCATTTATGGTGTATCACCGTATTGTTTTAGCTGTGTGGTGCTCTATAGGAGGGGGGTCTAGAAGGGGGAAAAGAAAATTTTGTATATAAAGCTTTGGCCTGAATGAGGTTTTGTAAGAGCATAACTTGTCTATTTGGCCGCATGATTTTGCAGACCAAACACGCTAGTTGTTGATAAATGTGAAAAAGGCAACTGTTTGAATCTTTCGTTTTTTTGCATTTGTCAATAATCTTTGGTGGTGTTGTTGATGTGAATCCAGATTTTCTATTAAGGTTAGATGCTTGAAGTTAGGTTTCTCTAAAAGTTGGAGCTTGTCTAATACAATGTTATTTTATTTTATTTTCTTTGAAGTTAGATCACATGCCAAAAATCCGTCACATTAGCATCAATAACCAAATGATCAGTGGTGCATTGTTTGTGGTTTATTCAATGGTGAATCTTGTTGCATCCCCATGCACACTTCTAAAGATGAGGACCTGATTTCTATAAGAAAGTCATTGGTATTTTTCTATGAATACTTGAATGCTGTCTTAACTTTCTTTTTGTATTGGGCGTCACAGGTGTGGAATCCTATTCTGTTTACAGATGTGGAACTGCAACAACTAAGGCTCTGTTTGGTTAATTTTTTTCATCACTCCTCACTCAATTTTCGTAATTCATCACTCATCACTCAAAATACCCCAATTTTTTATACGCACCCGATTGGCACACATTACTCAACTTGTCATTACTCAAAATTTTCAATTTTTTGTGAGTCCCATACCTGTAACTTGGTCAGAGCAAAGATTTTAGTCTACCCGCGGAAGGTTTCATTCCCATTTTTTCTCATTTCTCATTTCCCCTTCCCCCTTTAGCCCACATACTCTCCCAAAGCACAAACTTGAACCCATAACTCCAGAAGAAGCTCCATGGCTGTAACAAAGGAACAAGACAAAGAAACAAAGGAGGAATAATACCATGGATGTTCATATGGCTGTAACAAAGGAACAAGACAGAGAAACTTCTAAAAAAAAATAAGAACAAAAAAAGAGGCATAAAAGCTATACTTGAGTAGAGAGTAAAAAAAGAGGAATAAATAAACAAGCATTCACAGCTAAGTGGGCCAAGGTCTCAGTAAACACAACACAAAAAATGGAGGAACATGAAAAAAACAAAAAATATCAAAACAAAACCCAATAGCTTCGGGCATGTAAACAGATGGAGGGGTTGAATTTGGGTCTCACCGAAAACAAACATCGGTGAACAGAGTTATGAATGCTTGTCTCGGGTTGAAGGTGCTGATCGGTGGAACTGGAGCTCTGCTTCAGTTGTTTTGGGTTTGGGAGAAGGAAAAGGGAAAGTGAGATGAAGAAAGTGAGCTTGGGTAGTTGGGAAAGTTAAGCTAAAATATCTGTTGGAGCTTCTGTGGGTCTGCAGTGATGTAACTACACACTGCCGTGGGACCCATTTGGAAAGAAAAATTATGGAAATTGCCACTGAGTTAATAAACTCATAACTTGAAAACAAGCTTTTGGTGTTTCTGAAATTGGTAACTCAAAATTCAAAAAACTCAATTTTGTTAACTGAGTGAACAGACAAAAAATCATCCAAACAATGTTTCCTTATGTGGGTCCCACGGATTTTGGGTTATGAGTTAACAAAACTCAGTTTTGTTAACTCATTTTTGCAAAATCCAAATAAGGCCTAAGTCTCATAATTGTTCTAAATGTCGATGTTAGTGTTTTGGAGAGGGACTTGTGCTTCATACCACAATGGTATTTGTAGAGATACTTTGTGATTTAGTGGATGGTGATTTTTTGTTGCCTGAAAAAATATTAGAAGTAATTATGCCAAATAATCTTTGATATTTTACGCCCCACTGAAGATGCTTGCTTTCTTGAGATTGATATTTCACCTGTGCTCATTTAATTGTTAATCAATTTGAAAGAAGAATCTTTATTGCAAACGATAGCAAATTGCAGTTGTGGTCGCTCTAAAATCAGTTCAAAAAGTTCAAACTGCTGAAAATGTTTATATGTATAATATATATCTGGTTTGTTCAACTGGTAAAGTCTCTTGTTGTCGAATAAGAAATTTGGGGTCTGATTTCCGCATACACTAAAAACTAATTGTTGTTTTGATCTAATGATAAAGAACAATCATCAGGAGCAAATGTCATAGGTTGAAACTCTCTAAATAAAAAAAAAAAAAATATTTGCAGAACAATATGAATTATTTTTGTAGTTTCTTGGCTGTGCTTATGCAAAGCTTGAAGCAGATGGAGTTGGATGACAATTTTAATTATGCTTTTAACTTTTTACTTCACTCTTTTTTTTAGAAAGGTCCTCACGTTTGTAAGCCCAAAATGATTTCAAACATGTGATTTTATATTTAGCTAATTTTTCTTTCTCAAACTATTAGATACATACTCAAAAAAAAAAAAATAAATAAATAAATAAACCACGGTTACTCCTCTGAGGTCACTCCTCTAAGCTCACTACCAATAAAGAGACTGTAAATTAAATAATGTTAAGTTAAATTAATACATTTTTATCGGTACTCCTATAAACTCACAACTGGAGTATAATTTTATCATTTACCAATCACAACTTGTCACATCAACAATTATGAAATGTTTTTTGAAAATTATTATTGGACTCCATAGTTATAGTTACTTACTGTTGCAAGTTTAGGCCACCAAGGTATGCATTATTTGTTGTTTGTACTCGTGTATAAATGGTACATTTGAGAAGCTAACTAAGAATGACAGCACGATATTAAAACAACCGCGCCGCGTTTGCCACTTTTTTGCTTTAAACCTGATCAATTTACATAGCCCCAATATCATTGAGAGGATTCCCCAATTTCCTGAGTAGCCCAAATGGCTATCAGTGCACAGGTCCAACTGGCCAAGAGAAGCCCATCAATACTACCAAGGTGTGGGAAACGTGGACCCATCATATATATGAACAATTGAAAATTTGAAAGATTTAAACCCTATCAAAATAGAAAACATAGAACATGTTTTTTCTTGAACTTTGTAAGGAGATACAGAATGAATTATGAGAACTTTATAAGATGATGCTGTTTTATCTGAACAAAGTCTACAGTAAAGAGAAGAAAATTATAAGAGCTCTACATCACATCTCATCATAGGTTGGCTTAATCTGAAGATTTTGGCAATGCGGTAGAAGGCCCTGAGAAAATGAGACTCCTCTGGAATGGGATCTTGGGAATAGGTGAATCCTTGTGAATGAGCGGCTCCGCAGGACGAATAACATGAGGAATATTCCCCATAGCTGCTTGTTTTTCTCTAAAAGTAGCCCAGGTCACCAAATAAAGACCAGCTATAATTAAAAATCCCCCTAAAACACTGTTTCCACAAGTAAAAACACCAAGTAAGCAATCATTCTGACAAAATGCCAAGTTCTAGTGCTACAAAAATTGGAACAATAGCATTATAGTACATTTGACAGCAAAATGAATTTTTTTTTGGGGAAAGTTTTGGGGTGGGGGGGGGGGGGGGGGTGGGTTAATGTAATATGATTTCATTCAGTAAATCAAGGCATCTTCACACTGCAGCCATGGTAGAGCAAATGATAATAAAATTTTTTAATGGTAGTGATTTGAGCAAACCTCCCCAAATAGACAGGGCTTCCCAGAAAAATTCTTGACAGGAAGGCAGAAGCTGCAGGTTGGACTGGATTGTAGAGAGCAACCATAGCAGGGCCCAAGATTTTATTGCTCCATGTTAGGAGTCCATAATTAAGAGCAGATGCAATAGTTCCCTGAGAAAAAAAAGGACTAATGTTCTTAGCCATACTTTATCCTTTCAAATAATAGATTTAAAAAAAACGTGAAGTTTACAAAGGGAATACATACATATACATATATGTGTGTGCACACATGAGATCTCAGATTATTAACAAAGTCATTTGTATAACCAAAAAAGAAAACGCAAGACATTTGTGGCAAATTTCTATCATTCCTTTACTTGCAAGAGGATTACAGTGACCACCCTACAAATATGCATGCAACAGAGTCAGCATCCATAATTAATGGCATTTTGTGCCTTATTCTGAAATCTAAGGAAGAGTAGGCTCCTGCTTCACTGCATCCCAATAGCTTGTGTGTGTGCGCGCGTGTGTGAATATAAGAGAAGAAATATAAATCCGTTGGCTTCACCACTGTATGGGTGTTTGGATTCACCAAAAAACGCTGAACAAAATCTCTGAATTATTCTTATTTGTCCAAAATGCACTACCTTAAAAAATGTCTGGGGGGCCTCCTTCAAATGGGCTCCCAAATACAACCATAGTAAATGTCATAATTGCAAAATCCCAAACAGAGTCAACTAATACAAATTAGGAAATAACTAAAATGCTGAAATACCTATAAATAAATAAATAAAGGCTGAAATAAAATCACAATAAATCAATGCTCGGTGCATGCATCAATATGTATATTAAACCCTGACAATTTAAGAGACTCAATTTATTCTGAACAAATTACGATTTTGACCCTTGAGTTGTGTTGAATTTCAATTTCGTCATTAAACTACCTATTGTGTCAGTTTAGTCATTAGAGACTTGAAAATGTTTCAATGTATTCTTTCGATTGCTTGACTATTAACGGCCCATGGCCAACATTATTGTACCCTATCATAAAAAATGCTAACTTTGATGTGTGTTGATGTTGCAAATTATCAAAATTAAAGGAACTGAGCCAAATCAGCATCTCAAAGCCAAAAATGATCTATCACGACCTAAGGAAGAATGTCTAGCCACATCTATGCTATACTCCAAAAGGATTAATCAAGTTACATTTAGGGCTCCTTATAAATCACTTATATATCCAAGATAAACTAATTAAAAATCCTTGTTAGGAGCCGCATTGTGCTACATTGATCCTAAGCCACGTGGTGGTATAAAGTTGACTCTGATATCATTTCTCACAACCTATGGAGCCGCTAACCACATATGTGCTATACCTCAAAAGGACTAGTCAATTTACAATTAAGCTCCTCATAATCGTTTATATAGCCAAGATCTACCTAGTAAACATCCAACGTGGGAATTAGCATACACTCACATATCACTAGTGACTTAAATCATACACTCACATAACACTCATATAATCCAATCCTATATGGGATATCATATGATCCAAGTCAACAACACCTACCAGAACTTAAATCATATCAGCACCCATTTGACTTCATAATCAAACTGCGATGAAAAGGCAAATTGGGTACCAAATTCTGAATTGGAGTTAGGGCTAAGAGGACCATTTGGGGTTTTTTATCCTCATGAAATCACTCAAGTTCATGAAATTGAGTTTAGAAATGAGTGCACGATGTATGAAGATGAGGTCAGATTTCAAGACTTTCTGTCATGGTGGGGGCAAAATTGAGAGTTCCAGTCATTGATGATGCCTTTAGGCAGCTCCTCTCTTTTGTTTTCTAACTGTTTATGATAAAATTTCATCCTCTTTCTGAAAGAAAAAATTGTGATAGAAGGAGAAAAGAAATTTTAAAAAATAAAATAAAAATTGATCACCTCCACCTCTTTTCCTTCTCCAGTGTAAACCTCTTCTCCTCCGGAATAATCCTCAAATGACCTCCACTTCTCTAGTTGAATTCCCACTATCTACATTTTTCTAAACACGTGATCACTAACCACACATCCTCCAATTATTGCACTCTAAGAAACACAAACCCGCTTAGGCTTTTCAATGAACACAATCCAAGAAAACTTGATCACCAACAAAACTACAACACAAGGTGCACCAATCCACAACGCAAAAGCACACGTGAACCAACTAAAGCCACATCCAAGAAAAAAAGAAGGTTTTGAATCTCTTGTTTTAACCCAGGCAAATGAAGAAAGTGGAAAATAAAAATTTACACCAAAAAAAAAAAAAAGAACAAAGAAAAAAAAGAAGAGAACTACCCTGGAATGGAAAGAAACAAAAG
Source organism: Quercus ilex subsp. ballota (assembly GCA_032727855.1). Lineage (NCBI taxonomy): Eukaryota > Viridiplantae > Streptophyta > Magnoliopsida > Fagales > Fagaceae > Quercus > Quercus ilex. The sequence goes on from CM064919.1 coordinate 3,603,723, forward strand.
GCTGTTGTTGGCCAAATCTGTAGTATTTCAGAACATTGTAAGGGCAATGCATCACGCTCAAGCAGCAGTGAAGATAGGCAGCTAGGTCATCGTAACCATTTTTTATTTTTATAGCTAAGGTCATTGTAACCATTGTCTAGCACGGATACACCAGCACCTCCATTCCTAAGCAAGGCATATGATATGGTGGCGGACCCAAAAGTGTTGTGGAGCCCCATTGACTACAACTTTGTGGTGCAGAACCCACCCCAAAGCATGCAGACAAGGCTCAATTTTTTGTTGGGGTTGTTTACTAGGATTACTTTGGCCTAAGGATGCTGGCATACCTGTGTTTTTCAAATTTTGACACCATGTAACATCAACATGTGCCACACCAGCATTTTATTTGGACAGATGTACAATGATGTTAGTCATGCCAGCTATTTCTGTTGTTCCATTGATAGTCTTTTTTTTGATAGGTAATAACAGACTTTATTGATAATAAAAGTACAATGAATTTACGATAGTAAACTCATTGCACTGAAAAGAATACAAATCAATCAAAAAGAGAGACTAACAGAATTAAGAAATTCAGACAAAGAATGACAATGCGTAAAACCCCAAATACGAGACCACTCAAACAAAGTCCTAAGTAGCAAAGACTTCACACAGTCTACAAGTCTCTCAGTATCTTCAAAAGTTCGGGCATTGCGCTCCTTCCAAATTAACCACATAAGACATGCAGGAACCATATTCCACACATTAGAAGTGTGACTTCCCAACCAATTCCACCATGCAGAGAGAAGAGAAACAACACTCTTTGGCATCACCCACTGAACCCCAAACAAACGAAGGACTTCACTCCACAAGGTATGAGCATACTTACAATGGATCAATAAGTGATCCACAGTTTCCTCTTCACATCGACAAAGGCAACGCCAATTGACAAGAGGTAACTGCTTCTTAACAAGGTTGTCTATCGTAAGAATCCCACCCCTAGCAGCTATCCATAAGAAAAAAGCTACCCTTTTAGGTACCTTAACACACCAAATACTCTTCCAAGGAAAAGACACCATCGGGGCTGCTAGCAATGAAAAATAGAAAGAGCGCACATCAAAAACACCACTACGATTCAATTGCCATATCATGGTATCATCACCCCCTCTAGGTAGCTTGGATGAAATATGCTCAAAAAAATCATAAAAGACCCCTGTCTCCCAATCTTGAAATGCACGACGGAAACGTAAGTTCCAACTTCTACCACCCCCATCCGGTGTAACATCAACCATATCAGAAATCATAGCTGCCTTATCCACAGCAATAGCAAACATAGCCGGATATAAATCCTTCAAGGCAGTAGGGCTACTCCAAGGGTCATACCAGAATCTAATATGAAAACTCTCACCTGCTGCATACAGCACATGCCCAAAAAAGCTCTCAGCCCCCTTCCTAATGTTCTTCCACATGCCACATCCATGTGTCCCTCTCACAACTCTAGTACACCATCCCCCACTGGCTTCCCCATATTTGGAAGCTATAACTTGCCTCCATAAATGGGTGACCTCATTCCCAAATCTCCAGAGCCATTTCCCAAGCAAAGCTTGGTTAAACAACCCAATCTTCCGGATCCCCAAGCCACCTACCTCCACTGGCCACACAACTTTCTCCCAAGCAACAAGTGAAAATTTAAAAACATCATTAGATCTCCCCCAAAGGAAATTCCTCTGAATCCTCTCTAATCTGTCCGCCACGTGTTGTGGAATAGTGAACAAAGATAAATAATATGTAGGGAGACTTGATAAGGTACTCTTCAATAAAGTAAGTCTACCCCCTTTTGATAAATATAGTTGCTTCCAACCTGCAAGCCTTTTCTCCATCCGTTCAACAATAGGGTTCCATATGGAGGAATCCTTATAATGTGCCCCCAAAGGCATACCCAAATAAGACATGGGTAAACAGCCTACCTTACAACATAAAACACGAGCTAAGGCATCCAAATTCCCAACCTCACCAACCGGCACAATCTCACTCTTGCCAACATTTACTTTCAATCCTGTGATAGCTTCAAAGAAAATTAGAACCATACGAATATGTAATAATTGTTCCTCAGATGCATCACAAAAGAGAATAGTATCATCAGCAAACAAAAGGTGAGAGATATGCAAACCTCCACTTGTATTGGGATTTGCTTGGAATCCATTGAGAAAGCCTCCATCTTCTGTCTTCTTCAACAACCTACTCAACACCTCCATTACCAATAAGAATAGGAGTGGAGATAAAGGATCCCCTTGGCGAAGACCACGAGAACTGCCAAAAAAACCAGCTGGAGACCCATTAAAAAGTACTGAAAAACGGGCAGTAGAAATACACATTTTCATCCATCTTCCCCACTTCTCCCCAAAACCCATCCTCTCCATAAGATAAAATAATGCACTCCAATTCACATGATCATAAGCCTTCTCAATATCCAATTTAACAATCACACCCGGAATACCACTCTTCAATCTGCTGTCCAAGCATTCATTTGCGATTAGAACATAATCAAGAATTTGTCTTCCTTCAACAAAAGAATTCTGGGAATTGGAAATAAGTTTATCCAAAACACAACGAAGTCTATGTGCCAAAACCTTTGAAAGTAGCTTGTACAAACTACCCACAAGGCTGATAGGGCGAAAATCTCTAATATTGACTGCACTAATCTTCTTGGGTATCAAGCACAAAAATGTGGCATTGAGAGATTTTTCAAAGATACATTCTTTGTGAAAGTCTGCAAAAAAAGCCAAGATCTCATTCTCAAAAACACACCAGCATTTTTGAAAGAACGCCATCGTAAAGCCATCTGGACCGGGGGCCTTATCTCCCTTAGCCTCCCGTAGGGCTGCTATGATCTCCTCCTTCTCAAACTCCCTTTCTAAAGTAACCCTATCAGTTTCATCCAGATTTGCAAACTCTAAACCATCAATAGTAGGCCTCCAAGATTCAGTCTCCTGGTACAAAGACTTATAAAAACCCACCACTTGATCCTGAATGGCAGGCTCATCCTCATACAAAATGCCCTCAACCTCCACAGCTCTCATAGCATTTGTACGTCTATGAGAATTAGCAAGCCTATGAAAAAACCCAGTATTATTATCCCCTTCTTTTAAGTACAAAGCCTTCGATTTCTGCCTCCAAGAAATCTCCTCCAAAGAAGCTAAATGCTCAATAGCAGCCTTTATCTCACCTCTTCTCGCACTATCTGCCGGTGACAAAGATTGCATCCCTTCTCTCAAATCTAAGTCTAAAAGCTCAGCCAGCAAGCATTTTTTCCTAAAAGACACATCCCCAAAAACATGTTTATTCCAATGCTTCAAGTCTCCCTTGAGGGCCTTTAATTTGCAAGCTAGAATATAACTAGGAGACCCCACAAAATGGTATCCATTCCACCAACCTCGCACCAGATCCACAAATCCCTCCACCTTAAGCCACATATTCTCAAATTTGAAAGAAGTCTTTCCCCTCGACATTCCACCTGCCTCCACTAGAATAGGACAATGGTCCGAAATCACTCGAGGAAGAGGCCTTTGAGTCACATCCAAAAAGTGATCCTCCCAATCAGCGGATACCAGCACTCTATCAATTCTAGACATAGAAGGGTTCTCTGAGTCACGGAACCATGTAAACTCGCCCCCCACCAAAGGTATATCAACCAAAAAATTCCTCTCAATAAAGTCCGAGAATTTGAACATTGCTGGACTAAAAGAAGTGCAACCAAGACGCTCTGTTGGGTATCTGATGATATTAAAATCACCGAAAACACACCAAGCTGCATTCCACCTCCCTCTCACACTATCAAGTTCAGTCCACAAAGCATCCCTAAGACCATCAACATTCGGACCATACACCCCTGTACATATCCAAGCAAAACCGTCTACCACACCCTGAAACAAAATAGAAACAGAAAAGCACCCAACCAGTACATCCATTTTTTTAAATACCCTCGTGTCCCAAGCCAAAATAACCCCTCCGGCTGTATGAATGGCATCCAAAGCTACCCAATCAACAAAAGGGCTGCTCCAAAGACTCTTCACAACAACAGGGTTGACAGAATCCATTTTAGTTTCTTGGAGACACACTACATCACACTTCCACTCCTTGAGTAAATTCTTCACCGTATCCCTCTTTTGAGGATTGTTTAATCCTCTCACATTCCAAGATAAGAGTTTCAAATTCATGGACAACTAACTGAACCCACCCCACAGGAATACTCAATCCCTCTGGTTTGTCGCCCAGATTGCCCCTCATAGTTGACGGAAGAAACTAAATTCCTCAATTCCCTCATACCTTTTTTAGATGAAGAGGTATTGCGGTGCAACCTACCTGCCGTAGCTTGCTTTTCCCACACTTCCTCAAGCTTTTGAAAGAGAGCAATGCATTGCTGCTCACAGGAATCACTAGGAAATCCCACATATTTACTAAAGCCTTTAATCTTCCTCTTCACCCACACTGAAGGTTCCAGATTCTCCCCCACAAGGAAATCATCTAGTACAGCCTATGCGGTGAGAACTTAAATATGGGGTAGACAAAGGGTTTCAAGATCTCCAAACACACTCCCGCTGGTTTCCATTGCTAAAGCGCTTTTGCAGCTCATGAAAAATCTTCAATCATTCACCTCATCTTAGCCATCTTTGTTGCCTACCTTTATTTCCTCTACCCTCACGATCTCTACCTAGACCAACCATAGCTTAAAGTTGCAACATTTGACTTGTGAATTTTGTGGCTTAAATATAGGGTCTTTTGCTTTGATAATGATACCGCTTGATGTAGTCAGAACTTAGATATGGTGTAGAAGAAGCATTTAAGAAAAATTTCAGCAACAAACAAGATTAAATCAAGTTTTTTTTTTTCAAAAAAAGTTTGTAGCTTGGGACAATCATATATCAATTTCTAGCCTCAAGGAGTTTAAAAAAATATTCAAATAATTTTTTTATATATTAATAGATAAGAAAAAACTACCTATGACTCAAAAGATTATATTTATAAGAGCCTTTAGTAACCCTAGAATCCTAAACCTTCATCTTACATATAACAATTAAATCCTAACCATCCAACTTCATTAAAAAGTCACATGTTATTCACATGATCTTTCATAATACTTGAGGCATAAAAAAATTTAACTTAGATAAATAAAAGACAATGGAATAGTGGACCTTTTTCCTTAGGCTTAGATTCTCCTGCATCATTAGATGGATAGATTGTAAATGATATGAATCATAGATTGAGAGTGAGGTGAATAAAATGGAGAAACACAACAAAAGTATTGTGTGGTCATAGAATACCAATACCTATTAAGTTAAAGCAAAAGTTTTACAAGATTCACAAAGTCTGGCTATGTTATATGGTCTTGAATATTGGGCTATTACAAAGAAACATGTTCATAAATGAGCAAATGAAATGGATAAGTGTATACAAGGAAAGATAGGACATGATGGAATTTGTTTAAAGATAGAGTGACTCCTATTAATGAAAAGATGAGGGAGTAGCTTAAGATGATTTATTCATGTGCAAAAGAGAGCAATTAATACACCAATGAGGAAGATTAATCAGGTTTAAGTAATGAAAAAAGATAAAGGAATACTTAAAATACCACTAGGATAAGTAGTAACAAATGACATTTTAATTAAAGTAACAGACAATATGACTTTAGAGCACTCACATGGGTTTAGCCAAAATTATAGGAAAATCATAGAATAAGAACCTACATTTTATGATGCAGGGAGCACCAATTTGGTGCTCCCTGCATCATTTTTTATTTTAGCTAGACAATCTACACCCGAATTTCTATTCTAAACTCTATTTCATTTGTTTTTTCTTAATTTCTTTTAATCTTTCCTTCTTCGTTTTTCCTCTCTCTCCCACAACCCAATCTTCTCCCTACCCACGCCCAAATCAAAAGCCACTAAATCCACAAATCAACCACCACTTGAATGACGATGCAGTCCACGAAGTCACACCAGAAAGTGGCACTAGCCATGGTCACGGCCATTGTGTTTAGCCAGTTTGCAAAACAAGGCTTTAACCTCAGTGAATGAGCTAGTCTATGGTCATAGGCATTCTCCCCAGGGAACTCTGTCTGAGCAGCTGAGTCACTGAACCACCCATAGTCATGTCTTCCTTTCTCAAGATCATTGGTGTGCTTATAAAGAACTAGATGTTGAAAAAAATTAGTAAAATAATGATTTTGCTAAACACCCCCCCCCCCCCCCCCCACCAAAAAAAAATGGGGACTAATGCTTTATTTTTGTTGTACTAAAAGTACACATCTATTTAATGGATGACTATTTTGACATAGAGTGACGCAGGACAGGAGCTTTAATGGTCTCTGATACCAATTTTAGATCTTTTAGAATTTTTTCTTTTTTATTTTAATATTTATAGATAACGTAAAAATTTTCAGAATTCAACTAAATTTGATTTCTGGATGAGATCTTGAAGGGTTCTTGAATAGGGTTTGATGTTTAAGGGTTTACCTAAGGTTTAGGTCATAAAAGATTGGATCTTTAAAATGTTTGGTATTGACCAGTGAATAGAATGAAAAATAAAGAAAGATAAAATACTAGGAAATCACACCTAGATAGGAGAAGGTAATCACACAGTCAATTTAAAATAACCTGTTGGAATGTTATTAAAATCGATCTCATTATGACTGTTATTGACTACAATAAAGCCTTTATATAGGCAATTGCTAAATCATTTCCTAGAGGGACTAGTACTCTAAATAACCTATTCCTAAAATGAGTTGGACTACTAATAACAAAAATAAAAGCATTAAAAAACTTCAAAACCAAGAAGGTAAATGACTCAAAAATACAACATAACCTATTCCTAGAAGGACTAGGACTACTAATAACAAAAATAAAGCATTTAAGAACTTCAAAACCAAAAAGGAAAATACTCAAAATACAAAATAAGATTCATGGGCCTTTGGTTCACCCAAGGATAACCCATTCCAAAAAAATCTAGAATTTGCCAGATTATTCTAATAAAACTAAATTAAAACTGAACCAACAACTTTCTAGAAACTTAATACTAAGACCAAACTATGAAGGGTGCTAAGAAGGCCCAACATCCAAATTCCAAACTATACCACACTTCTTAAATCTTTTTATATTTAATCTTGTTTTTCCTGAAACTCTTTCCTGTCAGCATCATAGAATGCACAGCTAAATCAAATCAAACTATAAATCAGGAAATGAAGAGCCACATAGCAAAAGATTAGAGAAAACTGCACTCCATCTTACATGATTGGTGAAGGTGAACCATCACAACTGACTATAATCTCCACAAATTGAGAATGCCCTCTTTAAAAAAAACGGAGAATTACCACCATCACACATGGACTTGGAGGATAAAAAAACCACCAAAGAATTCTTTGATGTCAGATGGAATTATGGCAAGACTAGCAACAAATTGGCATGGAGAAATGTCAGAGGCAAGATACTAGCAAGAAACTTACAGCATAAATGACTGCCAAAAACTCAGAATCTGTCAAACTCCAGTCTGTCGACTCATTGGTCATAAAGAATGCTGTTATCACCATCAAGAGAGCCCCAAAAAGGTATGAATATGCTGTCACTGATAGGCTGGCAGGATACTTTGCTAGAAGTGGAGCCTGAAAATTTTCACAGCAATAGATTGAACACATACATAAAGTAACCAAAAAACAGATAAGACTAGAATATAACTGTTTTAAGAATTGAAGCAGCAATGTTTATCTTGAAATACATGGACTCATCAAGTATCTAATCATTGTAAAGCTAGTTCCCAAATTTCTTATAGTGTGTTTGTTATTATGAATCCTTCTTTTTGTTATTATCAGAGAAATTACAGCCCTCCTCCACACCCACCAAAAAAAAGGCGCTCTTCAGCCCTCTTTTTTCCCACCATCTGGCGTCCATTGCCTATTTGCCTCCCACAAGTGAAGGTGTTCATGAGATGTAGAAAATCTTTACTTAACTGAAAACCTATGAGTCAAGTGTAGGAGAGTGATAAGAACTGAGACATTCTTTTTTCTTTTGGGAGGAAGGGGCACAGGGACCATTGATAGAGTAGAAGTGTACAGAATGATTCATATAGAGCAGTACTAGGCCATAACAGTTTCAATCAACATCATGACTATAAGCAAAAACCCACTTGGGCCCACAAACACATTACATTTCTTGAATTTGATCAACTTCCAAATCAGAAACTTGAAACCAAAATCTCAATTACATCAGCATAATTGCTTATTATAAAATCATACTGCAATATGTGAAATATCATTTGTGTGTATGCAGACTCAATTGCTAGAAGTGTGTTCTAGTAAATTCTACTTGATCCCCCCGGTTCAATGTAGCAATAACATACCAAGTTATCAACATTCCCATTTAGTAATGCCCTTCAACACACAGAAACACAATATCCCATCATACTCTCAAAACCAGGACTTGAATACACACACACACACACACACACACACACACACATGCAGATACATAGTTATATGCAGTACAGTTAATGTCTTTCTTATCATCTAAATTTGTTGCTGTACAGTTTGTTACACGCACTCCTCAAATTAACAGGCTCGCATCTTTTGCCAAGACCCACTTCTATTTCATGCAGGAAAAAATAAATAAATAAACAACCATCACTAGGTTGTGACAGAGAAAAAGTGTAACAAGTTCAAGAACTATTAGCCAAACAAGCTCACCTAGCCAAGGCAACCATCTGCAAAGCCTTGTAAATCTAGTTGCAGGACTGCAGCTCACCTATGTGCTCTATAGTCATCTTTATAAAAAGCATAGATGACTTACCAGTAGTCACTAGCCTAGAAACCAAGTGAAACAGCAGCTGTTATATGGCCAGACAAAGCATGCTATGTACAAAGCCAAACCAGCCATACAAGGACATACAGAACAACCAGCAGCTGGTTCTTGAAATTCTTGTTAGCTAAACTATTAGCTAGTACCGATAGTTTTCTAGATTTATGTAAATTAGCAGTAAGTTGCTCAGAATAAAAGTAGTTCACAACTTACAGAGAAGAAGGGTGGCTGTCTCTAGCTGTCAGCTGCCATACTTTGAACTATCCTAGTAACTTGTGAGTCGTTTTTCATTGGACTATGTGAATACTTCTTCAGGAAGTAATCTTGGCTATAAAAGGATATAACTAGTATTCTTTTGGAGGTGATGATATGAATTGAAGTTGACTTTGTTTGAGTTTACTTGGAATCCCCCTGTCCCCCTCTGTCTCTTCCTTTCTAGTCTTTTCTATATTTTCATTTGATAAATAAGAATAATTGTATTGATAAAAAGTATCTGTATGGTATTTTTCTCTATTTTATCCTATTTTCTAGATATTTTCAGCAGCTTTTTCTCCCTTTGTTTCTGATACTTTCACTAGTTATTTCCTTTCCCCTTGCTGAAATTCTCAGTGTTCTCATCTCATAATCTCTCATAATTTGATTTCCAATCAAATCTGGCTATTCTCCCCCTCTAAGTAGCCACCCCAAGCTTCTATTCCTCTTTTCTATATTTTCCCTACTTATTCTCTCCACCTTTCTAGCACGACATCCCATTAGTTACAAGAACTACCCAACTGTCCTGCATGAACAAGGATCCTAACCCAAAATTGATCAGGATCCCAATTGAAAGTAATTGTGAATTAAGGCCTACCAGGAAAAGATGTGGCATACAAAGGGATTTTGTCCAATCTAGATTGGCTGGTAGTCTCATCAGTGATGTGGCAGAATATATTTAATTGTCTCATAACCTTTTAAAAGTAAACGAACTAATGATGCATTCAGCAGACAAAAAATGAAGAGAACCTTATCTAAATGAAAAGAATATTTTCATCTTAGCTATCTGTGTTTTCTTGTTTCATTGATGACTTTGTAGATCATTAGTTAAAAACAAAGATATATGGTCCCATACCTGAATGGCTAGAAATGCAGCCATGCACATACAGTTTCCTATTAAGCATAGAACTCCAAGGTGAAAATGGTCAATCCCATACTCAAGAAAACTGGACATCAACCATCCAGAAGGCTCTGGCTGACCCCTGGCACTTATTTCATTTTGTGCTGCAAATTCTAGTTCTGGATTTCCAATCAAAGCTGGGCCACGTAATAGAACCATTAGTATGGCACCGGAAACACATACAACTGTACCTCCAACCTTGGCCTGACCTTCAATTCTGAGCAAGTTCACTCTTTCTGTGCTGCATGAACAGGTCCAAATATGACATTGAACAAGTAAAATCCAATGAAATGAAACACGCATCTCAGCATATTTGCATAAAACAAATATGAGCCGAATTAGAGTTAAGCAAGAATTTATCAAACTGACCCCATCATTGTAGCCAATAAAAAAGTGAAGACTGGAATTGAAGGCTGTATTGCAGCAGCATAAGTTGGATTTGTGTAGCCAAGACCAATGAGAAACAACAGCTGATTGCCAAATATCCTAATTGAATTTAAAGAAGCAACAAAACAAAATAAATTTTTTGATAAGAATAAAACAAGATAGATTGATCAGTAAATAACAACTTTATATAGTAATCTACAAGCAAGAGGTTGGGCCTTGGTGAGATGGCAAGTGCCTTCCACCAAAAGCAACAAGTCGCTAGTTCAAATCCAGGAATCAGCCTCTCCAAAAAACAATTAGGTGGTACAATTGCCTACCAATCACCTCTTTAGACCCCGCAAAAGTGGGAACTTTTTATCTATACTGATAATGTCAAATATCGTAATTGAATTTGAGGTAAAACAAAACAAGATAGATTGATCAATCAATAATAAGATGATATAGTAATCTAAGACCCAAGTGGTCAGGCAGGGGCTTGCAGGCTTGCACCAAAAGTGACAGGCCATGGATTTGATTCCGGAAATCAGCCTCCCCCAAAAAAGATTGGGATAAGGCTGCCTACCGATCACCTCACCCAAACCTCGCAAAAATGGGAGCTTTGTACACTGGGTCCAACCTATAGTAATTTACAACTAGACAACTGAGACTGAAATTAAAGCACATGGAAACATACCCAGTTAAGCCAAGAAAGAAAAACGACATGAGGAGTCGTCTAGTCATCGGTAGTCGAATCCGTCTACAAACAGCACAAAACCAATGTCACAAAGATGGCAGTGTTTTGTATGTGTATTCAATATTCATACAATTAAAATTAACATAAACAATATCAGGGAATCATTCATTGAATAATGAAACATCAGTGATCTTATACTATGATCTATACTATGAATTTCATTGAATATGTAAAAGTCAGAAAGAGTGAGAGAGAGAGTACTTTTCACGAACATAGGCGATGGGGGCAAGGATGGCAAGGGCAAGGAGGTCACGGAAGACACAGAAAACGAGTTGATTCATCCCAACATTGAGTGCAACTTTTGTCACCACATGATACCCCCCATTGAATAGCTGAACCATTGCCATGGCTGCGTGTGCTTTCCATACATCTCCTCCTCCTCCTCCTCCTACTGTTGCTGCCGCCACGGCCATCACTCTTCTCCAGAGACAGAGACTACTATGGACAATTTTGCCTTGCCTTTTGATTGAAGTAAATGGTTTTTGGGTATGTGTGTGTGTTTGTGTTTATGAAAGTAAGAGAGAGAGAGAGAGAGAGAGACTCAATAGAAAATTCCCATATCTCTCTTTCACTGTCAAAGGTTGTTTGTTTTCATTCTTGGTTGTTAAGGAAACGAATGGAAAGCATTTCCTCTTGTTGGTGTACCGTGTACTTGCTGGTTATGGAAACGTGCTTTTCATGATACAATCATATAATAATATCAATCTCAATAATTCCTTTTGTTTTCTTTTGCATAAATTCTTTTGAGTTTTTTTTTTCTTCTTTTTTAGAAGAAAAATTATTTTGAGATTTTTTTTTAGAGAGATACTTATTTTGAGTTAATGATGCTAATTTTCAAGGTAGTTCTCACAACAATACTTAAACATGATTTGAAAAGAGTATATATCAAGTATGTGCAACATTAAGTGTGTGATAATCATTACTTGATTTGGAATTCTAAAGTTTTATCAAGAATACTATTGATCCATGAGATTTTTAGGTGTCTCATAAATAGAAAAAGGAAGTAGTCCAGCCGAGAGTTAGGATATTACTTCATTATATTAAAGTTTCACTCTTTAAAGACAGCCAAGTGATGAGCTCAATAGATTTAATGATACATTATAAATTTAGAACTCAAAAGTCATTGGCTACAGCTATTAGTCAATAGGATTTTCAGGGGTAGAGAGCAGAATAGTAAGCTTAAAGTTAGGACACTGGTTCCTTATATTAGAGGGGGGAAAAAATTTTATTGGTTCACATTGAGATCCACCGTTATTATCGCTTTACCATGTATTTTATTTTTTTAATAACTTTACCATTTATTATTTTATAACTTGTTCCCTTGAAATTTTGAGATATTTATGAAATTTTTTTGAATTCTTTACTTCTTTATTGTTATAGCAAAATTCTACAATATTTTTATAACAAATTTATATATCACTCTGAACCTATCATAAATCAAAATGAAATAAAATAAAATAAAGACAGAATATTTTAGATACATCCGACTCAAAACAAAATGTTATAAAATCTTGTTGTGTTTGTATACTTTGACTTTTTTTTTTCTAATTTAAATTATAATATCTCGGTTGAAACTTGAAAACACCAAAAAAAAAAAAAAAATCAATTGAGATATAGTAAAATTCTTTTTTGGACTTTTCTTTTGCCAGGCCGCTAATAAAGGTTTTTTTGTTTTTGTTTTATCATCTTTTATATTTTGACAAAGATGAGTCACTTGGATCCAAACCAAATTAAGCCCCACAAGCACAACACAACCACTAGTTGCCATTCCTTTTAACCCAAAAAAAAAAAAAACACTAGTTGCCATTTATTCGTAGCCAAATGAGCCTACCCCTCTTCCTTATCCTAAATCTTGTCGTCATTTAGTTATTTATTTATTTTTCTTACCAAAAGTTACAACTTTAAAAAGTCATCAACTTATTTATTTGATCTTTACATTGTTTTTGTTTCACAAAAAGACAAAAAGTTTGCGTCACCGGAATACAACTGAGCATTTTTCATCACATCTTTTGAAATTTAATCAAATTTAAATAATAATAATAATAATAATAATAATAATAACCAATTTTTTTTAGTCACCCATTTTTCGAATGTATATCACATCGTACTCCTCTTCCTTAAAAAAAAAAAAAAAAAAACAAGTGTCTCAATAGACATTCATAACCCCATAAAAAAAAAAAAAAGACATTCATAACAATTTCACCACACCAATTTGTCTATTACAGCACACCTAGGCCTACCACAATTTGTAATTTAAAACCCTATGTTAGGTTTCCCAATTAAATACATAGTTGTTTACTTAAAAAATAAAAAATTAGACATATAATTGCATTGAATTTATCGATACTTGAAATATTTTAATATTAAAAAATTCATACAAAGATAACACATCCATTATATTTAACTATTGTATAATTGGTACATATGCACAGTACAATTAAAAACAACACAATTATACATATATGAATTCAAATTATACATTGTTTAAGTTATAGATATATACATGAGTTTTACTCTTTCTTTCTTATTTATTTATTTATTTTAATTTTTTGGATATACACATGAGTTTACTTTTTTTTATTGGGTTTTTAATTTTTTTTTAATTTTTTATATTAGACTCTCCGTCTTTTGCACAAAATTAATTCACCTAGAAATTAAATATATATATATATATATATAGATAGGACATGTAGCACAAAATTAGATAACAATTAGAGTTCAATTTGAAATTTAATTGGATTTTCTCTTAGTTTTACCTATTAATATATGTGTAGACTAGTGTATAACTCCGTGCATAATTTGTACATATGCATAGTATATTTAAAACCAATCACAATTATATATATATATATATATGAGAGAGAGAGAGAGAGAGAGAGAGAGAGAGAGAGAGAGAGAGAGAGAGAGAGAATCTAATTGGATCTAGACTTTTTAGTTTTTGCACCCAATAATTCACCTGCCACAAAAATTAAAAAATTAAATGTGACACATGGTACAAAATTGAATTTCAATTAAAATTCAATTTAGAATCTAATTGAATTTAGATTCTTTGATTTTCGTATTTAATAATTCATTTGACACAAAAATTTTAAAATTAGACAAGACACATGGCACAAAATTAGACATGATTTAGAATCTAATTGGATCTAGACTCTTTAATTTTCACACCCAATAATTCACTTGCCACAAAAATTAAAAAATTAGATGTGACACATGGCATAAAATTGAACTTCAATTAAAATTCAATTTGGAATCTAATTGAATTTAGGCAATTTGATTTTTGCACATAATAATTCACTTGATAAACAAATTTAAAAATTAGATGAAACACATGGCACAAAATTAGACATGATTTAGAATCTAATTGTATCTTTGTATCAAAACTCTTTGGCTTTTGCACCCAATAATTCACTTGCCACAAAAATTAAAAAAATTAGATAGGACACATGGTACAAAATTGAAATTCAATTTAGAATCTAATTGAATTTAGACTTTTTGATTTTTGCACCTAATAATTCACTTGACACACAATTTTAAAAATTAGATAAGACACGTGGCATAAAATTAGACTCCAATTTAGAATTTAATTGTATTTTCTTTCAGCTTTGGCTACTAATATATATATATATATATATGGAATCTAATTGAATTTAGAATATTTGATTTTTGCATATAATAATTCATTTGACACACAAATTTAAATATTAGATGCATGACGCAAAATTAGACTCTAATTTAGAATTTAATTGTATTTTCTCTTAGCTTTGGCTATTAATATATATTAGTCTCATCACACGCGCTCTGCACGTGCGATGAGGCTTTTATTTATTTATTTAGAGTTTAATGTAATTTTTCAATTTGAATTTATTTATTGTTATTGAATTTAGACTCTTTGATTTTTGCACCTAATAATTCACTTGAGACACAATTTTAAAAATTAGATAAGACACGTGACATAAAATTAGACTCCAATTTAGAGTTTAATTGTATTTCCTTTCAGCTTTGGCTACTAATATATATATATATATATATATGGAATCTAATTGAATTTAGAATATTTGATTTTTGCATCTAATAATTCATTTGACACACAAATTTAAAAATTAGATACATGACGCAAAAATTAGACTCCAATTTAGAATTTAATTGTTTTTTTTCTCAGCTTTGGCTATTAATATATACTAGCATGTAGTCCGTGTTTACGCACGGAAATATTAACAATTGTGATGATAAGATGTTTATCTTGATAGATTCAGTTTCCACATTGAGCATTATGAATGGAGGTAACTTAACACCAACATTTAAAAATCAAATTGGACACATAGCACAAAATTAAACTACAATTAGAAATTAATTTGATTCGATTTGAATTCTAAAATTGAACTTCAACTTAATATAATATATATGATTATATTTTTGTCCACTTTTAACAAATTAACAAAATCTTAATACAGACACACTAAAAACTATTAAAAAATAAGAACTGATCATTGAGCTTGAAATCTTCTTGGAGGCGCCAATGAAGCGCTAATGTATGAGAGTGGGAAGTAAGGAAGAGTGGGACTGAACATTGTGTTTGAACCTGGCCTTGCTCTGAGAAATCCGTAAGGAGGAGGAGAGGGCAATGTGTGGATATAGTTGGTAGAGGTTGAGAGAGGAGGAGACATGGGATGACAATATGGAATTAGGAGAAGATGATGTTTTACTTTTATAGTCATTCTCGTTGGACTCCTTGGTTCTTGTTGTGAGATTAGAAGAGCTCTAAACTCTATTGAGATCACTCATAAAAGTGTGCAAGTGAGATATTCTTGCTTAGGCCAATGAGTATTATCATTGTGGTTTTCTTGGCTTCTGTGTTAAATGTTAATGCATCATTTATTTGGGCACAAAAATTAGAAAATTTAGATAAGATACATGACACAAAATTGGAGTCAAATTTATAATCTAATTAGATTTTTTTTTTGAGTTTTGGTTAGGACAAGTGGCGCAAAATTGAGAATCCAATTGAAATCTAATTGGATTTTCTCTCAGTTTCACCTATTATTATATATATAGATATAGATTAGTTTCATCACACGCGCTCCGTACGTGCGATGAGACTCTTTTTTATTTATTTTGAGTTTAATGTAATTTTTCAATTTGAATTTATTTATTGTTATTGAATTTAGACTCTTTGATTTTTGCACCTAATAATTCACTTGGCACACAATTTTAAAAATTAGATAAGACACGTGACATAAAATAAGACTCCAATTTAGAATTTAATTGTATTTTCTTTCAGCTTTGACTACTAATATATATATATATATATATATGGAATCTAATTGAATTTAGAATATTTGATTTTTGCATCTAATAATTCATTTGACACACAAATTTAAAAATTAGATACGTGACGCAAAATTAGACTCCAATTTAGAATTTAATTGTATTTTCTCTCAGCTTTGTCTATTAATATATATTATTCTCATCACACGCGCTCTACACGTGCGATGAGGCTCTTTTTTATTTATTTTGAGTTTAATGTAATTTTTCAATTTGAATTTATTTATTGTTAGTGAGGTTATATAGGAAGAAATTTTTAAGAAACTAAAATTTAACATTTGAAATGGAGTAAATTGCTGAGTTTAGTGTGCGCTAGTTTTTAGAAGAAAAAAAAATGTATGAAACATGCGTAAGATATATTTAAATAGAGAGTGTGCCAATTATTAGGAAAAAAGTTTCTTGGATAGTTTTTTGTTTTTGAATATTGTTGAATTACAATTTTAACCCCATTTTTTATTTTTAAAGAATAATGATTATCTAATTAAATTAGGGGTATTTTGACATTTTTTGAAACCATAACTAACTTTATAAATCCTCTTTATATATATAAGCCGTGTTGTAATTTTTTTATTTCCAAAATTTTACTTGTAAATCTCATTAATGATTTTTAGTAATTAGATAAATCTCAACTGTACTTTATGTCAATTTTTTGTTAAACTAAATAATGCTTAAATTATAACAGTTTTTAATCATATTAACCATTTATAAGTCTAAACTTTTTGAGTTAACTCGAGAACAATATCAAATTATGGATTTATTATTTGATTATTTTCAAATTTTATTGATTATATGTTCAATTTTATGAAAAATAACATTTTATTATATAAAGAATTTAATTTCTTTAACACTTTTGAAAAGTAACAGTATATTGTTGCTCTTAAATTGAATTGTTGCTTCTTTATTTTCATTGTTTTTCACTTTTTCTTTTGTAATTTTTGAACCCCAAAAACATTGATAAGATAGAGGTAATTTTCTTCATTTTTTTGTTTGTTTGTTTGTTGTTGTTTTTATTTATTTATTTATTATATATAATAATGAAACTTTGCAAATAAAAGGAGGCAAAAAAAGAAATCAATAACCAGATCAAGGACATGCCAACGAAGCCTGAATATAACTTTATAAAGGTGTATGTTTACATATTAAAAAAAATTTTTGAAGATGTATGAGGTTCATTCTTCCTACACAAGCAACATTAAGAAGTTTGGTGTACCAAGTTTCCATTTAGATGGAAGGGGGCTTTTCAACAACTTGGAAACTCACTTAAAATAAAAATAAATTAAATAAGCATAAAACATACACTACAAAAAAATGGACTATTGTGGTGGGCCAAAATCGCTACAAAAGCCCAAAAAACACCGTTAAAGGTCCATTTGGCCTATTGCAGCGGTTCCACACGTTAGTCTTGCACTGCCACAATAGCTCTATTGCGGCAGTAACAAAAAACGCCACAATAGATTGGGTCATTTAGCGGCGCTTTTGGCCTATTGTGGTGGGCAGAAAAATGCCACCATATGAGGTTACCATTCGGGTCAAGTAACCTTTTAGCGGCAAGATAGACCCGCCACTGTATGTGACAACTTTTAGCGGCGGGCATTAAGCGCCGCTATAGAGTTTATTAAACAACCGACTTTACGCACCTTTTAGCGGCGGTTACGCCCACCGCTATATGTGCGAGGCTTCAGCGGCAGGCCAAAAACGTCGGTATAGGCCTCCAATTATTTCATAATTTTAGTCCTTCAGCGGCAGTTTTTGCCCACTGCTATAGGTTAATTTTTCCCCCCTCCTGGGTTCTAAAACCATGTATCTATTACAAATAACCTGTAGAAATTTTAGCTCTACTAAGACAATACCACAAATGTAACTAGATAACACCACAAATGTCTTCAAACTAACATTATATTAACATAGAAATATTCTATTACAAATAACCTATAACAATTTTAGCTCCACTAAGACAATACCACAAATTTAACTAGATAACACCCCAAATGTCTAAAAACTAACATTATATTAACATTGAAATATATTATCAAATACATAACATTGTCTATAACCATCATCATAAAATTAACAAAAGAAATATGTGGTCCTTTGTACATAGAAAGTCCTTCAACACTTAAATTAAACTAATACCATAATCAAAGTTTTAAAGTGTTTCAAAATATTTTTCAACACTTACAAAAAAAGTGTTTGTTCAAATGTGGTTCTTTGTACACAAAATGTCCTCAAACACCAACATAAAATTTATAAGTTGTTTGGTTGATGGGATGCAACTAATGATTTTTGGAGAGCTGGGGGTTGTAGGATTGGAGGAATGTCATACATACAAATTAAAAAGGCAATAATTAGGACACAACGATATCAAATATTGGAATCCAAAATTGCTTTGGTTGTCATGTCAACATGTATAGGTATGAAAGATCAACAAACAATGCAAGTAATATCAACATGGTATCTATTGAAAAACAAAGACGTGGGGTATTCTCAGCAACTTATTCTAAGCTCTATATGACCATATCTCAAGAGAGTGGCTTGGAATGCTAAATTTATTTGGAAAATTGTAATACTAAAATCTACAAGCAAACTCTGAGGCATGTTGCTTAAGAAGGAGTGAAACAAACAATACTCAAGAGATCACGGAATCAAAATGTGAAAATACTGCAAGTTAAGTCAATGGCAGTGGCTGATTACATGATGCACAATAAAATAAGAAGAACAAAATGTGATATACATTCGACTCCAATGGCAGAACCATTTATAAACAAACATACTCACCTGTAAACCAACCAGGAAAGGCCACCACAAATAGTTAATAACACAAACAAGTTATCAGTTAGTTGCTAAGACTTCAGCATTTTAACCTAGTCATTCAAATTCCACTAATTATGTCTAAATTGCAAGAGCAAATAACTGAATAAATGATTTTCATTGACTACCACTACTAACAACCAATTAGCAATTGCATACTCCTTTGTCATTGTATTCATCTCCAAGACCAAGTAAAAACTCTTTACTTCAAAAAGGTCCAAATAAACTTTTTATTTTAAGGATTTAAAAACAACCTACCTCTGAGATCTACAGCAAACAAAAATAAATCAAAACATAGATTGAAAATAATGAAAGAAAAATTTTATTTATTTATTGAAAAGATGTGGGTCTTAAACCAGGCCCTCAAATTAAGAGAAAGCATCAGAGAGAGCAAACATGTTGACCCATGAATTCAATTTCCATGTACACTACCATGCTTCCTTCATTCTTTTATAATCCAGAGCATCGGCTTATTGTACACGGCTCTACCATTTCATTCTTTTCCTAACAACAAATGATTAAAAAGACACCACATTGCTCAAGCTCTGCCATCACACATTGCGAGATACAAGGAGTGCCTTCAATCCACAAGGTAGGTGGATTCAATAAAATCATAATTAAGAAAAAGATCCTCATTTTATTCCTTAAGCATTCTCATGGACATCCACACAACCAATAGTAATATTTTGATAAATATCATTAAGCAACCAACACATATTTAAGTGTTTGCCAATGATACATGGCACTCAATGCTTGTTATAAAACCACATTAACAACTATGATGAACTTAGGATACCTCATCAACACGGCACAACAATTCTTGTAGCAAATTAATATTCATATTAAATTGAAGAAACCAATGATTCTAAACTCACATTTTGCATATAGGCAGTCCATCATTCCCTTCTCCAAGTACAGCTACACAACAATGAAAGAAATTGCATAAGTTAGGATTATAATGCAAAGTTACCAAGTCAAAATACATAAAGTTATTATTTTTATCCATGCTTCCAGAACATATCCTTCAATGCATTAATGGGAAGAGAACAAGCTCTAGAATTGAATAAGGATTTCTATCTCATTCTTAGATTTTTTTTCCTTCTCAATTGGTAATTACACACATTCAGTAAGTCATGAACAATAAAAATTTCTCTCAAACTATGCATTTTTATGAACCAAACCCATTTAAAATAAAATGGAATAAAACTACCAATCACTTACTTTATTCTGGATAGAGAAATTGATGAAGTTGGTATCTACCAAAACCCGATATGGTAGTCCCAACGAGGTGTTGTGATTGAAGAAAAGTGCCGATGAAACCTTCGGCCTATATCATACAAAATTAAACACGTTACAACACAATATAAACCCTTACAAATCCCAAAGCTCCTATACCCAAAATTTAACACCAAAAATCTATATATATGTGTGTGTGTGTGTGTGTGTGTGTGTATGTATATATATAGGCTTTTATAAATACTTAAAAAATTCATAGGAAAACTAGATAAATAATAAGGGATAATTACACTTTACCCACCTGTGGTTTGCCTCTAATTTGATTTGCCTACCCGTGGTTTCAATTTTGACACTTTACCCACCTGTGATTTCCTCCGTTAAGGCTCTGTTACCCACCTCTGTTAAAAAAGAAGGTTAAATATGTATTTTTGCACAATTTTTATGTCTCTCTCCTCCCAAAACATAAAACACATAAAAATTCAAGAGAAAACAAGATCAAAATGTGCTATTGGTAAAAAATATTATGCAATTTCTTAGAACTTCAACTTGTATTTGAACTTATCGTCTCAACCACAAATAAACTAATTATACATCTGAAAGCATGATAAAGCCGTATGAGAAAAATTATATAAAAATTAAAACTCCTAATCTAACTCAAGAACGTTCAAATAAATCAAATCAAATCTCTTGCTCCTCATGTCCAAAAACTAGAAACCCAGAAAAGTAGAAAATCCAAAAAAGTTCAAACAACAAAAATTGAAACTCCTCATGTCCAAAAACTAGAAACCCAGAAAAGTTTAAACTTTTCTGAGCTAAGCTGAACTCGTTCACCACACAATCGAAATCATCAGAAACACGAAAAAATGTTAAATAATCATTACTGCATTTACACAATTGAATTCACTACTACATTTGCACATAGAACACCAATTCAACAAAATTACACCTCTTCTAGTACACGAATTTGGATATAATTATTTTCTGTTGACAATTTTTTTTAGCAATCATAATAACAAAAATCTCTATCACATCACATGGAAATGGAAATAATAATGTCGATAGTAGTGGAGAAAAGAAGTTATATATAATTACTGATTATTTATTGGGTATTGGGTTTTGGGTTTTGGCTTTGGCTTTAGCTTCTTGGGGTGTGTTAGTGACAATAGAAAGGATGTGTAGACTAGAGTGAAGCTCGTCGGCAAGAGCATCATAGACCAAACGATGGCGTTTAAGGAGGCTCTGTCTGTCGAACTTTAGGGAGACGATCTTGACGTTGAAGTGAGTCTCACTCTGGCCTTCTGCAGTGCTAGCTCTGACAACGGCATGCCTGGCGTGTTGGTACGACACGTCATCGATCTCCAATGCGGTGGCTTCCAGTGCCGATTGCAACTTCCAGAAAAGTTTAAACTTTTCTGGGTTTCTAGTTTTTGGACATGAGGAGTTTCAATTTTTGTTGTTTGAACTTTTCTAGGTTTCTAGTTTTTGGACATGATGAGCAGGAGATTTGATTTGATTTATTTGAACGTTCTTGAGTTAGATTAGGAGTTTTAATTTTTATATAATTTTTCTCATATGGCTTTATCATGCTTTTAGATGTATAATTAGTTTATTTGTGGTTGAGATGATAAGTTCAAATACAAGTTGAAGTTCTAAGAAATTGCATAATATTTTTTACCAATAGCACATTTTGATCTTGTTTTCTCTCGAATTTTTATGTGTTTTATGTTTTGGGAGGAGAGAGACATAAAAATTGTGCAAAAATACATATTTAACCTTCTTTTTAACAGAGGTGGGTAACAGAGCCTTAACGAAGGAAATCACAAGTGGGTAAAGTGTCAAAATTGAAACCACGGGTAGGCAAATCAAATTAGAGGCAAACCACAGGTGGGTAAAGTATAATTATCCCAAATAACAATGATAAACAACACAATAAGGCTTACACATTTCTTGGGAGCTTCTTTTTGTTGTTATCATTCTTTTTTGGGAGCCACTCCAAATGCCTTCCACCACTAATATATATATATATATATATATATTATTTTTCACTTCAAAAAAAAAAAAAAAGAACAATATAGATAATAAATATATATATATATATATATATACAAAAATGAATTCTTATCCAAAACAGCAACAAGAAACTCACGAAAACTCACACACAATAAACTAAAGAAGGTATGTCTGCATTAAAATGGCCTCTAAGTTCAGTTAGTAAATTAATTACTGAAAAAAATAACAAAAATGTATACTTTTCATGCAGTTAAATGAATGGTAACCATTGAATAATGAAAACTTCTTACCTTGAATTGAAATACCATTGAAGATATAGACTAAAGATTTAGAGTTTCAGTCTGTATCAAGCTCAGTATACAAAATGTTTTATGAAAACTACAAAACAGTATTTAAATGTCAATTGCGCTTTTGGAAACAAGTATCAGTTTGTTTCCTACCTCAATGTCTTTAAGGAGGAAAGCATCTCTAAAACCATGATTGTACCAAACTTGTTCCATTTCAATGCTAACTTATAAGTAGGTAAACCCCCCCCCCCCCTTTTTTCTGTAAGTTACATATGTTTTTGAGGGTCAAAACATAGTTGCAGAAGCACCCTAAGTATGTCTTACAACCGTAGTACCATACCTATTTCCTTTTTGAAACAAACACCAAAAACAAACAAACAAACAAACAAACAAAAAAGCATTTTACCATATGGTTAACAAGAACTATAAACATGCAATCGTTGCCTTGAATCATTGGGATATAACTCAGAGTAGAATGTCACCCAACCATCAACTCTAAATTTTCTAATATAGCCACATCACATGCTCCCCACCACCACAACCCCCCACCCCCCCCCCCCCCCCCCCCCCAACAACAATATCCAATATATATAATGCATAAGAATCATGCACCTTTAAATGACAATCAACTACAAGTACATATTTTAATCTAATAAACTAAGAATTATTCCAAACACTTCTAGAACATTTTCATCTATTAAAAACCTAGGAGAACTGCTTACATTTTTTTTTTTTTTGGGGGTGAGGAAATGAGTATTCAAATTAATCATAACCAAATATAAACCTATGCTTTAACTTACCAATAAATTATCAGTTCCTTCATTATGCCCATAAATCTCCCCAATTAATAGTTCTTGTTCAGTGGGGCCACCATACTCCCAACATTTCTCAATAACATTTGATGCAAATTTATGTTGGCTCAGTTGTACAATATGTTTTAACAACTTGCTTATAATCTGGCTTCTTTCATGAGGCTTTCCCCTCTCCAATACATGCTGATGTAAATCAATAAAACCATTGCATTACCATCCAGCAAATGACACATGAAATATACAAGATAAGGGGTAATAGTTCTCGTTATGTCCAATAGTTCTCGTTATGTCCTGACAACTTGCTTATAATCTGGCTTCTTTCATGAGGCTTTCCCCTCTCCAGTACACATTGATGTAAATCAATAAAACCATTGCATTACCATCCAACAAATGACACATGAAATATACAAGATAAGGGGTAATAGTTCTCGTTTAGTGGGACCACGATACTCCAAACATTTCTCAATAACGTTTGATGCAAATTTATGCTGGCTTAGTTGTACAATATGTCCTGACAACTTGCTTATAATTTGGCTTCTTTCATGAGGCTTTCCCCTCTCCAGTACATGCTGATGTAAATCAATAAAATCATTGCATTACCATCCAACAAATGACACATGAAATATATAAGATAAGGGTTAAAAGAATTTCAGGCACACACAATTTAAAGAATAAAGTACATCCTAGAAAGTCAAATGGCAAGAAGCATTTTTCATTACATACGCCTATAACATAAGGAATACCTGAACCAATACAAGCATCTCAACAATTGCACTAAAAAGAGTCCTTGCATAAGTAAAATAGCTATAGGAATATCTACTTAACTATTCCAATTCAAATTGCCAATATATTTTATTTTCCAAATTCATAGGAATCACCTATTTTCTACTTCACGAATATAATATTTTTGGCATCAATATCAAGCATTACTCCTGTTTTGTAATTTTAAATTTCCTTGTTAGCCTCAATCAGCGAAGATGCTCTCTCTATTAAGATGTGAGAACAAATGTGCTGCTTGATCATCATGCATGCATGTAAACATTCATATATCCATCCGTGAATTAACTAATAAAAATATAATTGTATTTCTGTTTTTAATGAAAAACATTATAATGGCACCACGTCTGAAGTTTATTTGATTATTTGAAAGTGTGACCATGACTAGAAATCTAACATACCTTCTTCGTCTTTGCAACTCTCAACTCCATTTCCACTCACGCCCTCTCCATCCAAACCCCACGCGCCGAAACCTTCCCTTTCCTTCACGACCTAAGCCACCGATCCCCAATCTGAGCCAGAACCATCCGCGGCCTCCTCCTCCATTGGATCCGAACAGGACTCCTTCGAGAATCGCCTCTCGCAGGTCCAACTCCGACACCAGAGTAGGACTTGGAAGAAAGCAGCAGAGTGATCGGAATAGATGAATCTAGAAACGATCAGAGAGAGAGAGAGAGAAAAAATGAGGTTTGCTTGTGAGAAATGAGAAAAGAAAAAGAAAAGGATTAGGGGAAATGGGAAGGGCGGCTGAATGAGAAACATGTAGGATTTTATGTTGTGTTTTAAATAGAATCAAAATGACGTAGTTTTGATAATAGTAACTTAAAAATTGAAAAGGAAAAAAAAGGCTATTGTGGAGGTTAGAACCTTGGACGAGACCCTGAAAAACTATATGGCACATGTGTAAACCACTAAGGTAACTTACGTTCATGAACATATTTTACCTATATTAATATATAGTTGTACATTTCACTAAATATTTATAAATAAAATATTTTATACATAAGTATTTTATAAATAGTAATATTTAATATTTTTTTTAATATAAATAGTAATATTTAATATTTTATAGTAATATTAGTCAGATTTTGGGTTTGAGGGGAAAAATTCTATAAGTGAAACACGTTAGGAGGGAAACAAATTTTTGGGAAATTTTGGGTGGGAAAAATAAAAGAAGACAGATTTATTTTGAGGAAAAAATAAAAATAAAAGAAGACAGTGTTTAATTAATTACCATTTTTTACTAGGAATTACCATTTTGTTATGCATTTTGTAATTGTACATGAATCAAACACATCTATATATCTAAGTGAGTTAATGAGTACAAAATATTAAGAATCTAATATTAATGAGCTATGAAATAAAATTTGAAAACAAAAAAAAATCACATATACTCAATAAAATTCACCACACAACTTTCTCAAAAAAAAAAAAAAAAATCCACACAACAAAAATTATCACATGTTCTATCTTATTAAAAATTAAAAAAAAAATGATCATAGCTATTATTAAATTTATGTAAAAATTTTAATATGTGACTAATTACATTTACTTTTTTTTTTAAAAATAATATGACTAATTGGGTGGTCAGATTGAGAGAACATAACCATACAAGTACACAACACATGTCCATTGCGCACCATACTTAGATTTAAAATATAACAGTTGGATTTGAAGAGTGTAATGAAAGGTTAATTCTGGTAAATTATGATAACAATCAAACGATTGGATTTAGATAAATGTGCGGTCAAAGTTTAGTCAAAGTTGGTAAAACCCGGTCAAACTTAATAGATGGTCTCTAGACCACTGAACTTGGTGAAATTCATATTCAAATCTTGATTATTAGGATTGAAGAGTATGATGACATATTGATATTGGTGAAATTTGAGACCAATTGGATGGTCAGATTGAGAGTATATATAGCCATATAGGTACATAACACATGTCCATCACGTGCCATTCTTAGATTTGAAATCTAACCGTTGGATTTGAAGAGTATAATGAAAGGTTCATTCTGGTAAATTATGGTCACAATTAAATGGTTGGATTCAGAGAAAGGCGCGGTCAAAGTTTAGTCAAATCTAGTCAAACTTAATAGATAGTCCCGAGACCACTGGACTTGATGAAAATCATATTCAATCTTGATCATTGGGATTGAAGAGTATTGTAACATATTAGTGTTGGTTAAACAATTGATTGATAACATGGCTATTAATCTTTGATCACCTTGAAATTTTGTAAGCATGAAAAATATATAAAGATAATGTAATCTAACAGTAGATTTATCAAAATTCACATTGAATTAAGAAATATAGGGTTGAGTTCAAATTACACCTGATGTAACTCTAAAAAAGTTATACCAACCAATAACTTATTATTGAATTCATATTTTGAAAATCCAACCGTTGGATTACATTTTCTATATGTTCTTAATATGCATGCCAATTTTCATGCCAATCGGATATAATTTACAATTTGATCTTCAAACTCATCTTTTATGCGTTATTTTAAATTACAAAAACATGAATTTAAACAATTGATTGATGACATGACTATTAATCTTTGATCACCTTGAAATTTTGTAAGCATGAAAAATATATGAAGATAATGTAATCTAACAGTAGATTTGTCAAATTCACATCGAATTAAGAAATATAAGGCTGGGTTCATGTTACACCCAATGTAACTCTAAAAAATGTTACACCACCCAATAACTTATTATTGAATTCATATTTTGAAAATCCAACTGTTGGATTACATTTTCTATATGTTCTTAACATGCATGCCAATCGGAAGTAATTTACAATTTGATCTTTAAACTCATCTTTTATGCGTTATTTTAAACTATAAAAACTTGAATTTAAACAATTGATTGATGACATGGCTATTAATCTTTGATCACCTTGAAATTTTGTAAAGATGAAAAATATATGAAGATAATGTAATCTAAAGGTAGACTTATCAAAATTCACATCGAATTAAGAAATATAGGACTGGGTTCATGTTACACCTAATGTAACTCTAAAAAATGTTACACCACCCAATAACTTATTATTGAATTCATATTTTGAAAATCCAACTGTTAGATTACATTTTCTATATGTTCTTAACATGCATGCCAATTTTCATGCCAATCGAATGTAATTTACAATTTGGTCTTTAAACTTATCTTTTATGCGTTATTTTAAATTACAAAAACTTCAATTTAAACAATTGATTGATGACATGGTTATTAATCTTTGATCACTTTGAAATTTTATAAGCATGAAAAATATATGAAGATAATATAATCTAACAGTAAATTTATCAAAATTCACATTGAATTAAGAAATATAGGATTGGGTTCAAGTTACACCTAATGTAACTTTAAAAAATGTTACACCAACCAATAATTTATTATTGAATTCATATTTTGAAAATCCAACTGTTGGATTACATGTTCTATATGTTTTTAACATGCATGCCAATCGGATGTAATTTATTATTTGATCTTTAAGTGGGAAGGCGAAAAAAACAGAAGGAAATTTTGGGGTTAGGAAATTTAAATGTCTATTGCGGCGGTCCAACCCGCTGCTATAATTAAGAAAAAGCGCTGCAAAAAGGAGTACATATTGTGGCAGTTTTCTATACCGCCACTATAGTATCTGCACAAAATAATATATTTATTGCGGCGGGATTTCGGAGCGCCGCTATATTTAAGTTACCACTGCTAAAAAATTATATATTGCGGTAGTTTTATGTCCCGCCGCTGTAAGACACCGCAAAATACTATACCTTTAGTGGCAGTCCCAAAAAACGCGCAATATGCGACATATAGCGGTGGTTTTTGCACCCGCCGCAAAAAAGCCACCGCAATAGTACAGATTTCTTGTAGTGATAAAAGCCCAGATAGTAATAAAACCTTCATTTGCCAATCGAAAGGTCACGATATGTCATTAACATGAACTTAAACATTTGATTAACTAAAGGGTATATTAGTTTTTCCTGTTACTTAAAAGATTCAGCTTATGGACAATCACTAAAGAACAAAACAATGATGATATTGCAATTCTCACGGCTTCCATAGAAATGAGTAAATGACATACAAATTTTCTCCATGATAGTGGAATAACATGGAATGTTTCATCCATGTCTCCCTTGCATAATAAAGTAGGGAAAAATAGTAAAATACACAAACTCCACGTAATTTCTCCTTCCTAAAACATGGAATTCTCTCAATTTTTAAATAAGGGTTTTGTTAACAAGTGCCTAGACATTTAATAATAGACAATTTTAAGAAAACTTTGATACCATTTTCATGAAAAATATAAAAAGATGTCAATAATAATAATTTTTTTTTCTTTTCCCATAAAAAAAAGTCTATAAATATTTCCTAAACAAATATCCTTAAAGTATCTATTAACTTTTCCCTTTACATAAAACTCTTAACTTCTTGTGGTATTGTTTTATACGTAAACCATTAAAACATCCATTAAATAAACAATGCGTGAACCATTAAAACATCCATTAAATTAAACAATGAGTTTCTTGTCTAGTGACATATGTCCATATATATTGCATTTTCACATAAAACAATATCACATAGGGAGGTTTTGTACTACACTACCCAAGAGGATTAAGCGTTATACAATTAATAGTTCATACATAAAATAACACTGCGGGATTAAGTGTTACACTTAAAACTTAATTTCAATAGGTTTCATGTTTTATGAAGAAATCATAAGGGGATTTTGTTTATTTTTCCCAATAAAATATCATGGTTAACATATTCCAATTAGGCCTGTCCACAGATCGGGTCGGGTTGGTTTTGGACCTAACCTGGACTCAACCTGCTGACGTTGGATGGAGGGCAGAGGAACTTGAAACCGACCGCCGGCATCAATTGGTTGAGTCAGTTTCGGGTTTGGGTGGGGGTCAATCAGTTGTTGAAATCTGCAACATATTGCCGGAAACTACAGAGTGTTGCCGGAAACTACATTTTTTCGTCGAAATCTACAAAATTTTTGCTGAAATCTACAAATTTCACTAAAAATGATTTGGCCAAATTTGGCTAAATCCTTTCAGATTTGGTTGAGATCTCGCTAGATCTAACTTGATTTTGCCAAATTTGGCCAGATTTCTTATATAGCTCTAGTTGGGTTTGGGTTGCTTGAGTTTTAGAGAAGCAAACCCGCCACTCGACCCATCGGCATTGGTTCTTGGAATCGGTTACCCATCGCCGACCAATTGGAGCTTCGGTTTGGGCCAGAATCGGGTTGACGTCAGGCGGTTTGGTCGGTTTTCCGGGCTTCGGTCGGGTCTGGACACCCCTAATTCCAGTACTACGACTATCTCACCCACACGAATAAGGATCTTTGTGTAACACTCACAATACGTAAAGCCCATAAACTACAATACTGTAGCAATAATTTATATGACTCGACCTCACAATAAAAACACTGCCATATGATGCATACTCAAAACAATAATAAGCGTGCATACCTCTCAAGAACTAACTTTACAGTGGCTTAAAACACTGAAATTATTCGGCGCACCCGGTATACTACACCTTCATCTCATATAAAGATGGATACTACAAATATGTGTAAGACAGACAATACACTTGATGCACCAAGTAATCTCTGCTAAAACACAGTAACAATGTAGTACGTACTGACATTTGAGTTACGAGTTCCGTCTGAAAGTGAACCAATAGCCTTTACCTGATCCATTTGTATACGAGCAATTTCTACTAATAAAAACCATGACTTATGTTACGCTAGTTTTTCTTTCCACCCCCGCCCCCGCACAAACGTTAATTGGACCATCTATTCTTTTGTGTGCATTACAGATTTTCAGCCGAAGAATCTGCTTAAGAGAACTGGAGTGACTAAATGGAAATGAATTTCAAATCCATGGGAAATTTGTGCCAAACATAAAATGAGTTGGGAATAGAAAGTGAGTACAAGATTTGAGAAAGAGAAAATGAGTACAGCGAAAATGAATACATACCCAACACGAACCAAACAACACCTTATTATCCATCTACTGAAATTTGTACCAGCAACATCTAACTAGACATCTATCAATCCCATTTATAAAAACATATAAATGACCCATTTATTAATTATGTAAACTACAAATAAAGAATATTAATACGGTCGTATCAACAATAAGACTATTATGTTGAAGAAAATAGTAGCATCAGTCTAGTTATAATACAAAGAAAAACACATTTTTTATAATGTAAAAACCAAAAGAAACAAAAAAGAATTATATAAAAAAAATTGCGCTTTTATAAAGCTTCATATTCCCAAAATGGTCCTAATCTGATCTGGAGGGTGCCTTGCCAATGACTTGGGGTCTGGATAGCCATTTGCAGGATCCATGATTGCCTTGTACATAAGCTCATAAGCTTCAGCCAGTGATTTAGCCACCTGGATACAAGCTTCTGAACGCAGCTTTGGAACCTGCATTTGCTCAAATTCCGGCAGAGAACTCTCACTTCCCAAAACAAGCCCAAAGAAAGCCTTCAAGCACTCTGAAAGAGAGGCTGGAGCTGTGTCCTCCAACTCTGCTAATGGGGCCCTTGTATTGCCAGCCTCCTTGTTGAGTGAGTTATGGAAGTGAAGCATCTTTTGTGACAAGCCACACCTTCTTAGGATGGCCTCAACTTCCTTTTCCACAAGGACACGCATGTGATTATCTATCATTGCTCCCAGGTTCTTCACATATTCAGCTGCAACCTCATGTCCATATAATGGTTGTTGGATGGCACTCAAGCAGTTGATGAGAAAGATCTTGGAAGGAGTTTCATTATTCTGCTCAAATACATGATATCAGGAATTTTAATAAAGAAGCAATAAGGAAAACTTCAAACAAGATCAATTTATTACATCATATTATTTTGTATGTGCAAAACAAAAAGGTTTTGTCAACAACCAGGATACATACATAAAATCACTTTGTGGATAGTTACAAAATGCATGTTTATTCAAAAAATAACATGCATCTTCATTCCATCCATAAAAAATTACAATTTACAACACTAGGAGAGTTGAAAACATCTTAGGATTAGCATGGGAACATTTTGAAATCTAGCAAGCAGAAACACAGAGGACACAAGCACCATCAAGACACAAGCACAAACCTGGGAGGATGGAACAGAACTGCTGCTTGACAGGAGAGCATCAACTGATGATTTACTTGTTTTTCCTGGGTCAGAATTCATTCTACTTCTTCTTGATGAGAAACCAGCACCTTTGGATTTGTGGGCCTCTGCTGCTTGCTCACACATCTGCAGTGAATGCGAAGTGAAAATTTTCATTTTAAATATTGCATATACCAAAGAGATAATAATGGTTCTAAAATTTTGAACTGAAGTGATAAAACAAATAAGAGAAGATTGAAGAACTAATAACCATATGTAGTGCTTCAGCTTATTTTACATTATCAAAACAGATTTTGTAAAACTGAGCAACTTAGTTCAACTTGTATCAAACCCAGAATACAAAGTTATATGAAGTAATAAGAAAAAAAAGTTCTCATTGCATCATTTGCATTACGATGACATGATCAAACAGATTTTAGTCCAAAAGTTTGGCTCAAAAGTCTCAGCATGCAAACATGAACCTTGAGTGAGCTCTGCCACTTACAGGGAGCACTTTTTTGCA
Organism: Quercus ilex subsp. ballota; assembly: GCA_032727855.1. Classification (NCBI taxonomy): domain Eukaryota; kingdom Viridiplantae; phylum Streptophyta; class Magnoliopsida; order Fagales; family Fagaceae; genus Quercus; species Quercus ilex. Next base: position 3,635,722 of record CM064919.1, read on the forward strand.
GGATTATACTATGCTACAATGACAAGCTCCTGAACATTTAAAATGTTCTCTATGTAAGATGACATTTTAGAAAAACACCAAGTACACAGAAAAAATAGCAAGCATATGGCATTTACCAGAAAATATGGAAAACACACCTGAATAATAGGATCAAGTAAAGCAGATATCACTGGACCAAAATCAGGCTTCTTCCCTGAAGCTGGAACCATCACACTGTTATGGGTCTCAATTATTTCAAGAAGCACAGAGACCCCTTCTCTCACTGCTGGTGGAGGGGAAAGATCAACAGCAACTAGGGGGGGATACCGTAAAAGCTTTTCTCCTCTACTTTTCAGAATATCAAAAGAAGTTTTCTGAGCAGCATCCTTCAGTGCCCAAAGAGTATTACAGAGAGCTGTTTCTCTCCCAAGTAAATCTGAAATCTAGACACAAATACATAGTTATAACAAGGCATCTGAGACAATTAGTATATCAATAAAAGAAAAGAGCTCAACTCACAGTGTAGCTGTAGAACTCCAGCGTGTTACTGAGTTTATATGAAATTATAAGACTAGGTTGAGATTGTAAAACTTGTTCGACTCTCACTTTAAAAGGCCGGCAAACTCCTTCAAAAATTCTATCCAGAACAAATGTCATGTCAGACTCTGTCTTCCCAGAATCACTCTCCAGGCTCATAGAAAATCTCTTTGCAGTTGGTCCAGTATCTACCACAGCATCAGGATCTAGTAACACAAGAACAAGTTCTCGTTCAGATGCTAAGGCCTGCATAGAAAGCAATAAAACACAATTAAAAACTTTTTTTTTAAAGGCACCACTAGAATAGGCCAGAACCAAAAATCAGATGGCATTAATATCACACCTGATGTAGCCAACCTAGCATGTCCCCTACATATCGTAAGGGATCATGAGCATGCACTTCAATAGGCCGAGGCAATCCACCAGGACCTCCACGCGTAAGAGCACTTATAAATCTTCTAAACAATGCATTATGCCTCATATTTGCCACCTGTAAAAATAATGAATACACATATTTTATGACAAGCTGCTAGAAAACCCATGAGGTATGTCATGTTTTTGAGTTACTGATCAGCAAGCTATCCACAGAATCACCTCTTCTGCACAATACTTAAAAAGGACAGGCCGTTCCTTGAGGCAGCGAACTGCTGTCTTCAAAAGCTCACTAACTTCAGGATTATCAGTGTCACCTAATTTCCTACACTCTCCCTGAAGCCACCTATAAAAAAGATATAAGAGATATATATGTATGATTAAATCATTCCAATCACTTCATGCAGAAGCGCAAAGAAAATTTTATTATAATTTAGTCTTGTTTAATTTTACAAGTCAATTTTATTTTTTTGGTCCATTGGATTTGGATTTTTAGTTTAGGTATTATTAGTTAATTAGGTCATTCATAGTTTATTTAAATTTCCTAGAGTCAAGGCTATTTTTGTAATTCAATAATTTGGTTTCCTAACTCAATTATGATTAGGATTTAATCCAACTAGTCTATATAAGCACACTACTGTACTTCTATGGAGACAGTTTGCTTGAATAAAATTTCATTTGGAATTTTCCTAATAGTGTGATGTTGACTCCAGCCAACCTTAGGTGCTGAGTCCTAGGTTTTTTACTTTTCACCTTTTCTACTTTGTTTCTTTATTGCAATTTTCTTTTAGTATTTGTCCCGTGTCAAGTTTTGGTCTTAGAGATCATTGTTCTACATCAATTTTAGAGCAAACTTCAATCGGCCACAACCACCACCATCAACACCCAAAGATATCTACCAAATCTGGGTCACCCAAAACCCTTCATCCATCACGTATGCTTCCTCAACATTGCACCGCCATCACCTAAATGGCTCCTTTGTGTCCAGCGTAGTCACCACCATCCTCTCCACATCATCGTCCCCAACCTTTAACAATGCCAGACAACTTAATCAGCACCTTGACATTACAACTCTAAAGAAGAAGGTATTAAAAAGAAGAAGAAGAAGAAGAGAGAGAGCACTATCGCCATCACTCATGCAACATCCAGATCCAATCACCACCCATCACAACAAGACCCAACCCATGAGCCCACGACTCAAACTCTTCAGCGGCAACCATCAAAGCTCAAGCTTGGTTTTTTGATCCTACAGCTCATATTAATGGGCAGCCTGGATCAGATTTAATATGGGTCTTCAGCCTTAAAAGACATTACTTCGATGCAGCCCGCTGAGGAGGCTGATTCGCCACTACCACCATGCCCCTCAACCCATTTTTCTAAACACGCCTCAATCAGTTTTCTAGAGTTAAAGGCCTGCACCCAGATTTCTAAAGATCACAACCAGAACCATCAAAGAATCCACAACCCCTTCAACCCTTACTATTTAAAAATAATCCCCTTCAACTTAGCCCAAACAAGTTCACATCAGATCAACCTAACACAACCAGTTTTGATTAGGATATCAAGGAACAAAAACTAGCAACTCCCTTGAAAACCATCCAAGACCTAAACCAAGAAACTGCAAGGCAAAATACCCAATTAGACAAAATAATGGCTTCCATCCAAAAACTACTCAATAATCTCAAAAGTAAAGCTTCACACATGGTAGGAAATAATGTTGACACCAATTTGTGTTGAAGTGGAAGTACAAATCCCAATAAATCTTGCTACAGCACAAAAAGAACATAATGCAAAGTCTGATCAACCAGTTGAAATACCTGAACAAAGTATAGTAGACTTAGTACAGCCTATTGGAGAGTCAAGTATAATGCTTATATATGACAATGAAGATTTCCAGCTACATGGTGAAGAGAAAATTTCAGCAAGAGAGTAAAGAATTAGCGAGTGCACATATTGCAAATGTATTTTTCTTCTTCTAATAAACTCTCTATGGTGCATGCTTGATGAAGCAGGAAAATTTGACATAGTAAAGTTTCCTGAGGATCAAGATACAATCAATAACATTTACAACAATGATTCCACCTATTGATTTTGTCATTCCAGACAAGCTCAATGGTAAGGTGGAACAAAAAGCTTCTTTGTTTTTATTGCTACCAAAGATGATTGAAGAGTTGGTGCATGTATCCAAAGCAAAAATTCTTATCCTTCAAAACTCGAGTAAAAGTTGTCTTCAACCAAGGGACAGTGATGTTGGAAGCCCAGAGAAACTTTTATTTTAATTTAGACTTGTTTTATTTCAGAAATCAATTGTATTTTTTTGGTCCACTCAATTTTTAATTTAGGTATTATTAGTTAATTAGGTTATTACTAGTTTATTTAAATGTCCTAGATTCAAGGGTATTTTTTTAATTCAACAATCTGGATTTTCTAAGTCAATTAGTTTTAGGGTTTAGACCTAGTAGTTCATACAAGCAAATTATTGTACACCTATGGGGACAATCTGCTTGATCAATAAAGTTTCTTTTGGAATTTTAAATTTTCCCAATGGTTTAGTGTTGACTATAGACAACCAGAAACATTACTGTCACAGTTAGACCAAAAAAATCATATGCAAAGCAAGAGAGAGAGCTTTATATCCAATCATTTTTTAAAATACCTTAGGGTCAAAGAGAAACAAAGCATATAACTGGAACTTTTTAAAAATAATAATAAGTAATGAAAACTTTATTGAAAAGAACAGAAAAAAACATGGCTGCCTCCGTGTACACAGGCAGTTTACTAAGAAAGGACAAGACTCAACAGAAGGTACATAAATCTAAAAACTCTACAACAAAAGAGATGGAAGAACCACCCATCATAGCCATCCAATCATACAAAGGACACAAGAAGAAAAAGCATATAACTGGAACTGTTATTGAGAACAAAGGAAACAACAATGACAGATCAACAATGAAACCCTAAGTCAAGTCAGAAAAGATAAACCCCTATAAGAGAAAGCCGCACAACCAGAGTTACACTTACCATACAAAGAAGTGGGGGAAGGGGGGCTAAGAAAGAGAGCATTTTCAGTATATGAAATGAAGCACCAGCTAGCAGCCTAGCACGCTAAGATCAACTACTTGGAGAGCATGAAGCCTTCTTCCTTGGTCATCTGTCTTAATATAAGTGGATCCAATTCATCCAGTTGCTCTCAATTTTTTTATACGAGATTCAGATATTTTTTTATAGGTAAGATTCAGATCTTGACATACTCCGGATATTCAAGATGATACCTTTCATCATGAAGTTACTATAAGTAGGGATGAACTATGGGTTGCCTACTCAAATTCCAAGCAATAATAGCAAATCTGATATTCTACTATCCTTCTCATTTTCTTCAGTTTCCTAAGCCTCTAATGTCCCAAGATTCTATAACCCACTCGTCCTGGTGATTTGGGTTCTCCTCCACATGGTGCATAGTGCATTCCCATTTCTTCTACCCAGAATAAGTTTGATCTGCGCGCCTGGCCTGAATTCCTCATAGGGCAGACTCAAATTTTCATTTTTGTTGAACAATAACAAATCAACAATGAAAACCAGTCTCAAGTCTTTCCAACCAACTTGAATGGGTTAAATTCATATTCAAACAAAGGAGGGTCTAGATAGTGTTCCCAAACTTCAAAACTCTTCCACGTAGATCAAGGGCAGTTTCTGCTAGCAATGATCCACTTAACTGATAGAGAAGATTCAGTCTTTGTTTAGGTGGATTAGGTTCCTAATGGTCAAACCCAATGGCAATAATAATTAAATCTTCATAGTTTTCAAGAGAATGATTGAGCAAAATGTAACTATTCCTTGACGTTTCTGAGTAGAATATATCACACATTTAATGCAACCAAGCAAAGAACCTTAAACCAAAAAAGAAAAGCACCTTCCACATTTCCACCAAAGAAAACTAAAATGACAATCAAAAAGCCAAGTAAAACACTTGAAGAAACTAGGCAGAAAAAGGTGCAGCCAGCTAGAAAAAAGCTCCAATTGGTGAAAGAAATCTATGCTTCAGTGGTTGTCCATAAAAGAGAGAATATCAACTTGATTATGAACCAAAGACCATAAATATAATACATTCACTTTTTTCCATGAACTAGAGATCTAACGTTATCAAAAAAGAATCAGATCCAATTTACCTCATTCCACCAATTTGGAAGTGCAGAAGTAAAAAATTTATAAAAAAGTATACACATGTTTTTTTATATAAGAAATATATATATATATATATCTGTGTGTGCGTGTGTGTGTTTTACAGAAGCTTCACCTGCACAAGCGCTCATATGCTCCTTCTTGGTACACAGCCATCATATCCATGAGCTCCAAGCCAGCACGCTGTGAATAATTCCTCATGTGAATGGTAATTATCAATATATTTAAGCTGATTCAAAAGCAGGAAAAAAGAAACCTACTCTCTCATCCAAAAGCATGGAAACAAAAAAAGAAATTTAACCTCTCACAAGTTAAAAAAAGAGTGAATCAGACAACAGAGGCACATTAAATCAGAAATTAACCAACAACACGAATACTAAATCTCCTGGCATTCAGATCCATCTAGGCTAGTATCTCTCTTGTCTACTCCACAAGTACTTGGGTTTTGGCCCTTTTACTTGGAGGCATTTAGATCTATCTACTATCTAGGATTCTAGCAATAGTGCCAAGAGCCTTGTAGCTTACTGACATTTCCTGCTCTCCTTTATTAGGAGAACCAGGTTTGAATTATTCCCCCCCCCCCCCCCCCCCAAAAGGCATTCAGATCTATCTACTATCTAGCAATAGTGCCAAGAGCCTTGTAGCTTACTGACATTTCCTGCTCTCCTTTATTAGGAAAACCAGGTTCAAATTATCCCCCCCCCCCCCCCCCAACCCCATTATTGTAACTATTGAATTATCACCCAAAACATTATCTCGCAACAGTAATATCTGAAGTCAATTCTTCATAGCAATAAATTACTAGTCTTATTATGGTTATGGACAACTTAAGCTGAAAAAAACAAGACCATAAACAATTTGTAGACATTAGTAGATACATTAAGAACAAGAAAGCATTACAACTAATGCGCACATGAAACGGTTGTCATACATTTTCATCTCAGGAACAAGAAATACCTGGTGATGTGTCCTAAGCAGTAATTTGCAGTTGGCATGAATTTCTTGAACATGGGAGAGTGCCTTGAAAAAATTCTCGTTGAGATCTTCCTCCCTCAGTGCATTTATCTAACCACGCATTAAAAGCAAGAATTAGATAGACAAGTCAACAACAACAACAAAACCTTAATCCCAATTTTTTTAAGGATTGGCTATGGATTGTCAACATGGTTAACATACTAGTCAGAGTTGGCCACATGTATTTTTTTCCTTTGTTCTATTCTATCTCAAGCCATAACCTTTATTACTTCATTTATTGAAATGTAATGGAATAATTAGACAGACAAATTGAATTGAAACTTGAAAGAAAGGAAGCAAAAAGTCAGCAACAACAGAGCCCGAGTCCTAAATTTTTTTTTTTTGGGGTCAGCTATGGATCATCAATAGATTCGTCAATGTCAGCCACATGTATTCTTCCATATTCTATGTTACTTTGTTTCGTTAATTGAAATGTAATGGAATAATTAGATAGAAAAATTGAATCGAAACTTGAAAGTGATGAATTCTATGGGGGTTCCCAAACACGAAAGCTTATAGAGTTACACGAAATTCTTGTTTGAATTGAACCATGCATAAGCCGAAAACCAAAAATTGAACACAAGTTTTCAAAACATTGGCTCAAGTGTCTATTATTATGTATTCGCAAACGACAACACAAATCATTATTCTTCAATTGTTCCTGAAACTTCCATATTTTTAAACAACCCCGTTCTAATGAATTTAGAAATGGGCTCCCAACTTTCTATGTGATTCCCAAATTAATTCACATTCAAAAACATCTTTTTGCAACAGGCATAACTTGTAAAGCAATTGAGCCGAAGAATTATATCCAAAATTCAATCTTGTTCTCGAGTTATTATATTTCGAGATCACTTGCATAGTTATGGCATTTGAGGTCCACTATGAATGCAAACATGTATTCGTTTCTTCCATTCTATTCTATCCAAAATCATACTCGAAGAAAGTAAAGGAAAAAAGTAAACCCAGATCTCTTATTCGACGACAAGAAACTTTAGAAGAACAAACCTCGTCGTTAGAGAGCTGGTAATCTCGAAGAAAGCACGAAACAATCTCTTGCCGTTGGGTTGTGATTTCAAGCTCCTGCTTCAATCTCTCGGTAGTACTGATGATGTCTCCAGTTTTGGCACTGCAACTGTCCAATGCTTTGGCGATCCTATCGCAGCAATCGGAGAGCGCATTGACCTGCTCCTCCACGCGATCCAAGGCGCGCTGAGCAGGATCGGAGGCGCGGAGGAACTCGCGGTTGATGTCGAGAGCGCGGGTCTCGATAGTGTACCTGAGGTTGCGGCGAGACTGAGGAGTGTTTTCGGCGTAGAACGATGATAGTGTGTTGAGGGAAGATAAGAGATCTGGCGAGTCCGTTCGGCATTCTAATACCTTCTTCAGCTTTCTTGACAGTCCCGGCGCTAGTCCTACCGTGCTGCTCCCCATTTTCCGATCTCTCTCGAGATCTCGAGAGAGTTTGAGTGAGTGAGTGCGTACCAAGTGTTTGCGAAAATGTCAGATCAGAATGAATTTGTTGCTTCTGCGTTCGATGATTTTCTCAAATCTGTTTGTTGGAAATGGAAATGAAGAGTGATGAGAGTTAGAGGAGTGAGTCTCTCTCTCAAGCCCAGCCCAATGTGGTTTGGTATGGGCTGGACCCTATATTACAAGTTTCCAAACCTAACGTTTTCTTTTTTCCTTTCTATACTTTCGGTTTCAAAAACTCTATCTTTTATCTCAAAAAAAAATCATGGGAATTTCCTAAATTAGAGGTGTTCTTTTCAACTTGATTTTTTTTTTCTTCAAATTTATAGTTTTTTTAGAATGACATATGAATTTGTAACTCTTTTGTAGATAAGATTTGTAACTCTTTTTTTTTTTTTTTTTTTTAAGAAACAAACATACATATACACATAAGGGAGAGGGAAGAGGTTTTGGAGTATCATTATTGGCGGTGCAAAAAATTTAGCAATTTGGTACTACAAAAAGTTACTTTACCTATTTTCTATCTTACTTTACAAAATACCCAACATCAGTGGTTTTATTTTAACATTCAATACAATAAAATAATATAAACAACATGATAAAATAATATATTTGCTACAATAAACAACAACCACCACCATCAACACAATAAAATAATGTAACTTTTAATAAAATATTTTTTTTTTACCATCTTAGCTATGGTGCACAACCATCTTTGGATGTGCACTGTAGCTCAACAGCCAAATTTTTTGGCTTTCCTTCCACCATTGCAACATGCTTTTTAGTATTGGTGGTGCTAAAAAGCCATATTGCTATTTTTAACACCACCAATGCTAATGCTCTTAGGTACACTTTAATTTCACTAAAAAATCATGATAACTTTTGGATAAGATTTGTAACTTAATTTGCACATATATACCAGTTAAAGGCCCATGCATTGCACGGTTTTATCATAAACTTAGAGAATATAGTATATTTTATCTTATAAAAAATAACGAAATAAATAATTATTATAATAACAAAATGAACAAATTGTATCGGTATAATAGCTACCAAGTATAAAAATGATAACACCTAAATAAAAAATTATTATTTTATAATATACCAATTGTGATTTAATGTGAATTTAGTATCTTTGGGAGATTGTTGAATACCTTTTTGTACACTATATTTTTAGTGTATATTTGTTTTTGTTTGTCATTGTTCTTTATTGAACTCTTTAGTCCTTCGGGGCTTGTTACTCGAGACAAAGCAACGTACAAAAAAGACTAAATCGATCGACTGCCTTCTTTTATACGTCAAAGTGTACAACTCTAATTAAAAGTCAGTTAGCCAAAGCTATTTCAATTAGGGAAAAAAAATCAAATTGTTATGAACAATTTATCATCAAATTTATATCAAGAAATGCTTATTAATAAGCTAAAAATAAGATTGTTCTTTAAATCAAAATTGAGAGGATGAAAGCAACATATCACCATTGGAACCCATGTCATAAAACACCAAAAAAAAAAAAAAAAAAAAATCATGTCTAAGCATATTTAATGATTGATTCTCAAACCATAAACATATAAATTGGATAAAATTTAAGGAAATTAGGTTTAAAAAAAAGACAAAAAATACACAAAACCTATTCAATTTAATGAGAAAAAAATTAGAGTAAACAAATACATATCCGCAAGGTTGTAAGTAGAAGAAGAGAAGAATAGAGAAAAAGAACCGTATGGCAGGTATTTGTTATGAATTATTCGATATATATATATATATATATATATACACACACATTTCACATTGAAGAAGTTGACATGAACAAAAAGTCTAAAGTTAGTCTAATTTGTGGAAGTGTGAAACTAAAATCTAAATCGTTAAAGAAGTAGCATGTTAACAGGATATTCAAGGAAAAAAAAAGTCATAGTGTGTGAAGAGAAAATTAAAAGCATTTAGTGTTTTATTTAATCACTAAAAGTAGTTGCTGTTTTTATTTAGTGTTTTATTTATTTTTAAAGTAGTTGCTTTTTTTTTTCCTTTCTTTTTTTTAACGTTGATGTTCTTTTTTAAGTGTAGTAATATAATTTTTAAAAAATAAAGAAAGAGGCTTTGTTGTTTTAGCTGGGCATGTGTTGTATATTTAAACTTGTTCTGTGGTGGTTTTACCCCTAGGTCCTACCCCGAAGTTGTTATCTTAACCATAAGGAGGGTGATGCCAAAGGCAAGCAAGTGATTAGAGTGAAGTCGTAAGAGCATTCACATTAGTGACTGATGTGAATGCTCTAACAAGATATCCATATTAGAAGGTGTTGCTAAATCACCTCATTTTTTAGGGAGAGTTAATGCTTGTTAGATATTTTAGTTTTACACTACTTCTGATGTCGCGATAGCCTAAAGAAAAGCAAACACGATGCTCTATTGATGAAATAGAAACTAAACTGTTAGTTCATGGGTAGTAAACCTCGAATCCACGAGGGGTTCCTTGAATTCACAAGGTGATAGGTTTGGAATCCACTAGAGAACACAATAGACACAAGTCTGAATTTTTATTGATAATAAACTATCAAAAACGTTTACAGACTTAGGGGCCTATTTAAGGGCTCCTTAAAACTTGACAGACAATAAAATATAATCTAAAATAACTCATAATTAATACCTAACAATAACAGGAATCAAATTTGACCTAAAAAACATTAAATGCACCTAAAAATAAGGAAATAAATCACCTAAACCTAAAATAACGTTTTTTTACATAAAAATATCAAAAATAATAAATTACAATAATTAAATAGTAAATTGTGTTCTACATCAGACCCCTCCACTTAAAATAAACTCGTCCTCGAGTTCATCTTTGAAATCTGAAATCTCCCATGCCAAGAGAACAAATACTTTGAATACTTCATCTTCTTTGTCTTCTTGCCAAACTTGAAAGTCATTAATTAGGCAACTTGATCTTCATGTAATTGACAATATTCACCAAATAAGAGTCAATGATCAAATCAAATCTTTCCACCCCAATAAAATCAATAAACTTTGTTTCAATGACTCCCAATAAAATAATAGGAGTTTGAATGTTGCAATCATCTAACTTGATTTCATCGATATCGTTGACAACTTCCTCTATAATTTCTTCTTTAATGGTCTCTACTATCTCAACCTCAAGATCTTTCTCTATAATGAGGTCTTCATTAATCTCCTCCACAATCTTGATTTCAGGTTCTTCTTCTATAACAAGGCGTTCATTAATTTCCTCAGAAATCTCTATATTTTCTTCTTTGACTTCATATTCTTCAAGAACGATATTTTCTTTAACATGTAATTCTTTCTTTAACGGTGGAATATTTGGCTCTTCAAAATAATTCAAGTACGAACTTCTTGGCCAATAATAATCTTGTATTGTATACGGCAAGATTTCTTCACAATCCAAAGGGTAAAATTTGATAGCAAGCATCTTTTTCATCCTTGGCCATGATCGAATTTTGTCTTTACCTTGTCGGATTCTATCAGATTGTACTCGTTCCCACCAACATAAGGCATACTTACTAAGTTTATACAAAGCAAGTCCAACTTTTCTCTCTCATAACAAATATTCTCATAGTCAAATAAATCCTCTAGATGAAGTAACCAATCAAGAAAATCTTCTTTTAAAAAATAACCATTAAAACTTGCAATTCTCTTATAAGGTCTATATGAAATTTGCTTACCAATAGGTTGCCCGTGAGTTATGTCTCCGCTGCAGTTATCCCTATTGTTTCCATTCCTCAACAGCGCCATCCTAGCATAGATATTTGTGAGCGCTTGTTGTACGTCATGTAATATTCGCTAAGTTATTTGTCGTTGTTGTGGTGATGGTTACCGTTTCGCCGGTTAGTAATCAGACTAGAGTAAGTCAAGGCTCTAATACCAACTGATGTCGCGGAAGACTAAAGAAAAGCAAATACGATGCTCTCTTGATGGAACATAAACTAAACTGTTAGTTCCTGGGTAGTAAACCTCGAATCCACGAGGGGTTCCTTGAATCCACAATGTGATAGGTCTGGAATCCACCAGAGAACACAATAGACACAAATTTGAATTTTTATTGATAATAAACTATCAAAAACGTTTACAGACTTAGGGGCCTATTTAAGGGTTCCTTAAAACTTGACAGACAATAAAATATAATCTAAAATAACTCTTAATTAATACCTAACCATAACAGGAATTAAATTTGACCTAAAAGCATTAAATGCACCTAAAAACAATGAAATAAATCACTAAAACCTAAAATAACGTTATTTTACATAAAAATACCAAAAAAAAAAAAATAAATTACAATAATTAAATAGTAAATTGTGTCCTACATCAACTTCATACCCAAAAAGAAGCAAGCTACATCTGGGTTAAACGAGATGAAATTCTTCTCTTGTTTTTCGACTGTGAAGACTAAAGTTTATGAGCTTATTGTCATAGTTTGTGTGTGTTGTTATGCAATTGGGATATGATTTTTTATTTTTATTTTTATGTTTATTGATTTGAAAAATTAGTGATGATGTTAACTTCAAAAATATTTAATTTTTAGGATAATCTAGTCCTACAATAAGTGTAAATATAATTTTATAAGTAAGATATTTTATAAATACAATTTGTGAAATATAAATGCAGGATTTTATTCTAAGTTTACAATCAAATATATGCATGAATAAGAATAGTTCTTTTATTATTTATTACTAACAACACATATTACTAGTTCTAACTTAATTTGCATTCAATATACCAGACACGCTTATGTCATTTGAAATGCAGGAAATCTTAATAGTTAGTGTGTAGTCTTCACTTTTGTTCGACTAATATATATGTCTCAAGAAAATTGTTGAAAGTTGAGGACAAGAACATAATTTCATGGTTTCCACTATGGCCCTTGATTTAATCTTCCAGTGCACTGCACATGTGACATTCATCTCTCGTGACTGTTAAGTTGCACGCTTATATTTTTCATGGAGTGGAAGTCTGGACTTAGGAGTTAAAATTTTTCATGGGGTTACATCGATATGATGCGTCTTGTGGAGATGAGTTTGGAAAACCACTTTCCTTTGACAAAGATAATGATGATTGGTGAGCCAATGGATTGCTCTGCTAACTAACATTAATTACATTATTTTCTTTTACTCCATCATATAGCATATATTCTACCAGAACTATGTCATATATAGTAGAGCCACTTCTTCATAAAAAAAAAAAGTAGAGCCACTTCATTTCATGTTGCTATGAGCCTCCCAATTTTCGTCACAATTATATAATCTTAACCATAGTTTGAAAAAAAGTTGTCCATATAATATTTTTTTTATTATTATAATAATAATAAATAAATATTAAAAAGTTTATTAATACCAATTTTTTTTTTTTTTTAAAAAGACAACATATTTACATATTTGACAAAGAAGCTAATATTTTAATAATGGTACCCGGGAAACATTTTTTTTTTTTTTTGAAAAAAGAAAAAGAAAAGATGTTTCATAGTTTAGTTGAGGTTGTAACTGTTATGGAGTTTTGTGATTATTGATTTTTGGGTAAATATGGAACTTTTACCAAAAAAAAGAAAAGAAAAAAAGGAAGATTGTTTTGGTAGAATTTGAAGCAATGCGGAGATTTGTTAGAAATCAATTTTTTTAATGTAATAGCCACAAATTATTGATATGGTTATAACGTTTGGGCCCGCATCTAATATCATTAATTCACTTACCAATAACTACTCACTATATTGGTAATTTGTAAAATAATTTGTAACTCTAGTATTTTTTTTTTTTCTGTAATTTGACTTTGTTTGCATTTTTTGATAGGGTACAAGGAAATTTATTCCTTATTAAAGAAGTAAATTGGTATTTTTTTCTTTTTAAGAAAGATATAATTTGTCCACTAACAAATACATAATGAAGTTTTATGAATAAAAAAGAAAAGATTTGGTGGCTTTGGCTTAAAAGGTTTTCTCATATGAAGAAAGGAAAGACTCTTAAAAGAATATGAAGTAAGTTTCTTCAAACTGTAACGAGTGTTTGTCTATTGTTCAAGTGAGAGAGCACAATTGGATGTATTAATCTTTCTTGATGCTATTGAAGTAGTTTGCGGAAGTTTTAGAGTGATTTTATTATTTGCAAGTGTTTTTTAAGTGTGTAAACACTTTCTATTCTCTCTTTCAAAATATCGTGATTTCATCTTAGTTGTGGAAAACTGGTCATATATATATATATATATATATATATATATATATCTCAGCTCCTATTGAATATTTGTTTGTGATCTTTTGCACAAGCCGATAATAAAAATGGAGTTTTGATTTGAAATTTCGTAATCGAAAAACATGATATCCACTTGTAGAACACTTAAATGTTGGTAAAATGCATGTACAAAAACTATTATTGATAAATCATAAATCCATAATAGAAGAGAGCTGAGGGAAAGTGGGAAACTCATGCAAAGAAAGCTCTGATAGTGGTGTTTTCCAAAAAGTTAATAGGAATTAATCAATAATGATGACAAGAAAAGGTATTAAATCTATAATTAACGTTGATTGTGGCTTATCTAATGTAATTCGCATGCTTGTAAAGAAGAAATAATAGATGACAAAGTTGAAACAAAAGGAGTTCAAATATAACCCACTTCCTAGTTTGAAAAGATATATTTCTCATGATGATTTTATGTGGGTGCATGCTTGATCTTTCAAATGAATTTACCTTCTAGACCCACATAATTCGCCAAGATGTCTAAGATCACAGATTCAAATCTTTACACAATCACTCATTCGATGTGTGCAAACCAAAATCTGATCAGCATGCGTGCCGTCCTTGTGTTTTTTTTGAAAAATCTACGCAATATCAGATTCTGAGGCCGAAAAGCAAAGACTTTGCGGTACTGTAAGTTAATTGGGTCACAATGCTACATACAATGTCTCTTCACGAGCATATATATTGGTATCTATGAGCATATGAGGACAGGTTGTTGTTAGATATTGTCTTTATTATGAGCACACGAGAAAGAACATTCAGTAGAAAATGATGCAAAAGGGTCTGCTAAAAGTGATTGGTATTTTACACCCGTGCTTTTGTCAGTGCAATTTTCTTAGAAAAGCAAGGCTTGGAATAAGAGCTAGATTCTGGCCTATACACACACACATATATATATGAGTGGAAATTAAAATGAATTCTCCTCCAACCCCTAAGAATATTTAGGTATAGCAGTATATAGTAGGTAGTCTCGTTAGTGTGATACACATTATATTTTCACAGATTCCAAATGATGTCCCTGCCACCATTCCAAGAGATCAGAGAGACAGAGAGGCAGTCAATTTGAAGTGGGATGATGTGGACTTGAAGAGAGTGAAATGTGTGCAAATTCAATGCAAATTGACTCAGCGAGTTACTTATTCATTTTATTAAGATTTTGTAGACAGCAGAACCCATAAAACCACGCGTGTGCCTCTCTCTGATCTGCATTCTTTTGCATATATCCATTAACTTTTACTCCTCGATCTCCCACCCACTTCAACTCAATCTATGAAAATTATTACTACTTCGCAAAAACGACGTCTAAACTCCCTACACACAATGTATAATTATTCAAGTGTCCACGTTTTATATTATACTAGCGTGGACAAAATTTTATGGGAAATAAAATAGTCATGGTTATAAGGAAAGTGCTGGCTTCAACATCAAATCTTCTTCGTTGATTTTGCAAATAAGTATAAAGATGATGTTATATATGAAGAAAAGATGGAGGTGAGGCTTTGTGAGTACCATTTTCCCATAATTCATAGTATTCGATTTTATTATCCTCGTTCAATTTTATCTTTATAATTACATAAATTATTTTGACTACATTCTTCATTTTTGGTAAAATATATATATATATATATATATATATATATGAAAAGCTTTTATTCATTTCATTGGCTGGACTAGATGCGTGAAGTCTACAAATATTAATACTAAATTTAAAGAGAGATAGAGAGTATAAAATGTAGAAATGAGACTAAGGAAAGATAAGTATTTAAGTATTGAAAAAGAAATTGAAAGTAATCCTACGACCACTCTAAAAATACAATTTGATTCCCTACGAACACTATCTAAAAACAGGTTCGTGGGGCACAATGCCAAATTCCATAAAAAACTTGAGTTTGTTTTGTTCATTATCAATTAGTTTTGAGGTAGAGTAACACAACTCACAATCTGACAAGTTAGTTAATCATCCTCATGTCTTGTTAGGGAGCTCAAGGAGAAAGGATGATACCTTTCCCCCTACCCAATTCACAAATCTAATGCAATTGATCATAGTAGTTGACAATAATAAATGCAGAGATTATAGTGGGGAAAGAGTGCCTGAAGTTTGTATGAAATCTTACACTATCCCATTAGTTTGACAAGGGCAAACCCCAAGCTGCACAATTTTAAGGAAGACTCTTTGGCTAACTTATATGGCTGAGAAAAGACTGTTGAGACCTTTCTAATGTCGTGGAAGTCTAAAAAAAACACACACACAATGCTCTCTTGATAGAACAGAAAGTAAACTATTAGCTTCTGGTAGTAAACCTCGAATCTCCGAAGGGTTCCTTGAATCCACAAAATGATAAATTGGAATCCATCAAAGAAAGAAAATTGACAAAACGTTTGTATTTTATTAATAATCAATTGTCTTGCCTTTGGAGGCTACAAAACATATAAATATTGAAAAAGTAAAACCCTAGGATAATTAGGAAACATCTGAAACCCTAATTTGCACCAATTACAAGATTAGGTGGCAAAATACCGAATTTTACCAAAAATGGTAAAATTGAGTTAAATGCAAAATCATAAACTACTGACCTTAAGAATCATCTCAAAACAAGCGGGGACCTTATTCTGACTTTTGAGCAAAAAGTTATTAAGGAAACAAAAATTACTAAAAACAACAAAATCACGGTTTTCAGAGGCTAAATGAAGGAATTCACCAAAATCAAGAGGTACCTCGTGGCAAAGCGAAGACTATTGTTTAGAAAACCGTTTCCCTTTAGCCTGCCAAATTTTATACAATTTCGACTCCGTCACCCAAATGGTTTCTACTAGTGTCTTTTTGCCTTGCGCGATTTCAGACACGCTTGATAGTCCAGGAAGGCCATGGCGGTCTGTTCTACATCACTTTCATCTTTCACTGAAAGAGCTATTAGTCAGAACAAAGAGTTCTCTCTTATTAAGGCGTGAGGTTAGAGTAAAAATCGCTTTGAGTTCGGCTTCCCTTTCAAACAAGCATGGTCAAATTTGGGCCTAATTATGTTCTAAGCTAATAGGCTCCCCGACCCATTGTTTTTTGAATGAGAGCCCAAAAGTATCTTTTTAATTTCCTCCTCAAAACTAAATTTAGTGTGCGTTTGGAACCCACAGAAAACGTGTGTTCCAGCATTTAGGTAAAACAATGGTGGGTCCCGTGCACTGTTCACGGGACCCGCAAGTAATTTTTTCAGAAAAACAACTTCAAAACTGGGTCTCACGACACTATTCACACATTTAAAAATTATTTTACTACAGTGTTTTCAGTTTTCAATTTTCGACAATAAGCAGTATTCAAACAGATCCTTAATAGTTAATACATAGAATATTAGAAGGGAAACCTTTAAATGTGATGTGATGTGTTTTTAGTTACATAACTTACATCTATACAAATAAAGCAATTTAGCAATAAATAGTTTGATATATGTTAATTTGGCCTTCTAATATATATATTTTTTTTTCTAAAAAGTGGACTCTTCTATTTTGCTAAGTTTTAACAATAAATTTTATTATTAGTTCTAGTTAGCTCAATTGATAAAGTCTTTTATCTTAGAATTAGAGAGATGAGGTTTGAATCCCATCTACACAAAAAATTGATTAATCTCTTAACTTGTGCTCGACATTTAAAAACAAAAACAACAACAACAACAATAAAAATATATGGGCTATAGGGAGCGAATTCTTGTTCAATATTAGACCAGGGATCAGGACAAAGAAGTCATGGACATGGGCATTAAAACTTTTTTAATGTGGTCAAGGAGGTATTGAAAATGCATAAATCTAGGGATCTTGGCTGCTGGTGGCACTGATAGATGTTGATAGGGTTTGTTTGTTTTCCAATCCAATAAATATTTCCAAAATGTGTGTGTGTGTCTGCAGTGAGAGTGAGAATGAGTGAAAAAAAGAAAAAAAGAAAAGAAAAGAAAAGCAAATGCAGTAGTAGTAGTGAATGCAGATCTTAGGTTGTTGTAAGTGGGAAGAAAAAATGATAATTGGAATCATTATGTGGCTTTTGAAAATCTCTGTCTAGTTATCTATAAAAAGTATTAATATTTTGTACTCCTTGATAGCACGCGCATGCATAATCCCATTCTCATTCCCACGTAAGCATGAAGCACTACTGACAAAACATTAGGTTTTGCTCTTCCCTCTCATTTCCATTCCTTAATTTAAGTGATATACTGAGTTGGGACCTATCATACCAGACTACCACTTAAGCCTTATCACATTAGCAGAACTGAGATATAAAGAACCAACAAGTACAATTTGCAATTTTAAAATTGCTACAATACCAAGTTGGTGAAAGTACATATATAATATAAGAACGTCATATTTAATGTACAAAACTCATATTTTTTTACGGCGCTCAAAAGATACAATTAGAAGATAGAAAGCAATCATATCTTTAATTTATACACTTTGTCTTCACACCGAGATAAACCTTTTAATACATAATAAAAAATCACGCTTGAGATCGCTTGCGAGGAGATAATTTTTTTATTATGTCCCCTCAACTTAGAATGATAAACACTAAGTATTCTCACCCAAAGATAAACAAAATTGAGATGAAATATGACCTCATCTCAATTTCTTTATTTGAGAAATTGTGTTAATGGCCTGTTGAGTACGTTACAATCATAAGCTTGGCACTATTCGGCGCACCCAAAAGTACAAAATTTGCTTGTCACTGTAACTATATATATATATCTAGCTACCTATCAAATCCAAAGATTATATGTTTATGATCTTGTGCTTTTCTCGTGCCAAAAGAAAAAAAGAAGAAGTTGTATTGATCTGTTTTGTGATATAATTTGCTTTAATTAAGATGAAGTGAAAATATAGAAACTAAAATTATAAATATATATGCAAGTGGGTAGAGCTAGCTATAGCTAGTAGTAGAGCACATCAGCACAATAGAATGCACCTTAGGAATGTGAATCATGCCAAATGATTAATATTAGACCCCACAACCCACCGTAATACGCATGATGTACGAAGTAGGACCAAGGTTTATTGATATTTATGGTAGAGATATTAAAAATGTGGGATTGGAGCAAAAAGACCAAACAAAGCTGAATTATAATCTCCCAGACTGAAAGATCGTGGTATATATATGCATGTTTACCACTAATCAACTAAGAATTATTGCTTAGTTTCAAAATCAAAATTCTGATTTGAGTTAGAACCCCTTTCCCTCTCTCTTGTGTGTGTGTATGTTTGTTTCTCAAAAAAAAAAAAAAAATTTCTGATTGGAAGGTGAAGGTGTTGTGTTATAATTGGTCTCAGCCGAAAGAGAAAGTGACTGGTCGAAATTTGCGTTTAGCCATAGATCGAGAACTTGGGATGGTAGTCAAGAGGCAATCATAAGGTTGTTAAAGCAGTAATCAATTACGAGAAGAAGAAAAAAAAGACGATTTTTGTTAAAGAATGCTCTAAGGGTACATTTAACTATATTAAAAAAATTTAAAGAAAAAAAAAATACACACAACTACAATAAATTTGTGCATGCAAATTAATGAATTATTGATACGTACATTTTATTTTTGAAAAAAAGTGTACTAAAATTTATAAATGAGCATTTATTATTTATTAACATGTGTCTTTTATTCGTTAATATGTGATGTGGAGAGCTTATTAATAGTCCAAATATGAGACCGAAAAAGAAGAATAGACAATAAAAAGTTGTAAAAGGACAGGACTTAGGAGGAAAGCATTATTAATTAGACAAAAACATTAATTGGAGAATGGAGTTGGACACATAGAGAGAAAAATAAAATAAAATAAAATTAATGGGGAGGTGGGAACGTGGGGGTGGTAGATAATGATTTTAAGTGGATAGTAGGACCTAAAATTGGCCCTCCACCGATGCCAAATGATTTGGGGAAGATCACGTTTCTAAACGTAATCGGAGATCATATATTTAATATTTTTATAAAAAGATTAAGGAGAAGCCAAAATTCTCCACTACAAACTGGGAGTGCGTGCCACGTGGCAGCTTCCCAACTCACTTTGTAAACTCAGTAAACGACAGCCTCAGTTCACCATATTACCCCCCCCCCCCCCCCCCCCCGCACCATCTCCATCAGTTTAATTATTGAGTGACTATATGTAATCATAATTATATAATAATCACTTCAAAGTATGGTTTAATGGTAGGAAATTCTTATAGCCCGTTATATTTGCAAAGTCTAAAAATTATAATTAAATTCGAGTAGCAACAAACAGTCCCACATCAATACGGCTCGGGCCACGGGCCTCAGGAAGAGGACCTTCTTCGCATTCCACCTAAGTTGCGTAAGAAAGACCCAAAGCCAATCCCAAGAAATAATGAAACTTCATAGGGTATTTCGGTCCAGATACAGCTAATCCGCATCTTCATAAACATGTCTATTTCACCAAGTCTCTCTTCGAGACAGTGTCCAGATCGTTACGTCTCTCGTGCAAGTCGAAACTTAGCCAATAAGAAATTTTGCTACCTTAAAACCGTTATAGTTACGGCCTCCTTTCACCTACGTAATAGAGTTTAAGTGGGCAGAAACAAGGATCAGATACATATGGGTTTTATTTTTTTATTTTTTATTATTATTATTATTATAGAAAGAAAGTATAATTAATAATTATATGATGTATACTATGTGATTAAAGAAAAATATCCTTATATGACACCAATTTATGCTTGGCACAAGTCTCACGACTCACAGCAACTTTAATTAGTTTATTATGGCGCATATTTGCACACTCCCAATCAAAGGATTCAATTTGGATTGCAATTGTGCTGCCAAACGTATATGGTAGGCCTTACATTATCAAGATCATTAACCAAAATATAAAAAATAAAATCATGTTATTATTAGGCCATGCAGTATTAAAATTATAATGCTCCTATTCTTTCTTCTTCTTCTTCTTTTTTTCCATCTAATATTGTTAATTTGATCACCAAGAAAAAAAAAAATATTTTTGAGAATACAAGAATAAAAACTTCAATTGCTTAAACTATTGCGTTTACTTCAAAAAAAATGTTGTAAGAGCATTTGCACTGGAACTTTCATATGCTATATCTTGGCAAATTTTAGCATTTTCACACAAAAACCAAGCTCCATCCGGGCTGCTAATTGTAAATTTTTTTACAATACCGCTACAGTACCATTCTACAAGTATGGCACTGTAGCAACTTGTATTCATTTTTTACTAATTTCTTCTCTCTCCTCTAGCTGTCTCACACTTCTCCGTCTCCCACATCTCTCTCTCATTTCTCTTCCTCTTCATCACTCTCTCTTCAATCTTCAGGCTTCATCACTTCACCACTTCTCAATCTTCACCGACCCATCTTCAGTCTTTGCCGAGTCGTCGGTGGTTATGGGTTGTTCGTGGGTTTGATGGGTTCGGGTCTAATGGGTTTCAGGATTAGTTTGTTATGGGTTGATCAGTGGTTATGATTTGTTGATGGGTTGATCTGTGGTTGATGGTGTTGGTTGCAAAATCAACATGGGTCAGTGGGTTGCAAAATCGGCATGGGTGGTTTTGGTCGTGGGTGATCGGTGTTGTTGGGTTTCAGCGTTGGGTTCTACATTTTTTATATATTATAATGCTCCTATTCTTTCTTCTTCTTCTTCTTCTTCTTTTCCATCTAATATTGTTAATTTGATCACCAAGAAAAAAAAAAAAAATTTTGAGAATACAAGAATAAAAACTTCAATTGCTTAAACTATTGCGTTTACTTCAAAAAAATGTTGTAAGAGCATTCGCACTGGGACTTTCATATGCTATATCTTGGCAAATTTTAGCATTTTCACACAAAAACCAAGCTCCATCCGGGCTGCTAATTGTAAATTTTTTTACAATACTGCTACAGTACCATTCTACAAGAATGGCACTGTAGCAGCTTGTATTCATTTTTTACTAATTTCTTCTCTCTCCTCTAGCTGTCTCACACTTCTCCGTCTCCCACATCTCTCTCTCATTTCTCTTCCTCTCCATCACTCTCTCTTCAATCTTCAGGCTTCATCACTTCACCACTTCTCAATCTTCACCGACCCATCTTCAGTCTTTGCTGAGCCGTCGGTGGTTATGGGTTGTTCGTGGGTTTGATGGGTTCGGGTCTAATGGGTTTCAGGATTAGTTTGTTATGGGTTGATCGGTGGTTATGATTTGTTGATAGGTTGATCTGTGGTTGATGGTTTTGGTTGCAAAATCAACATGGGTCAGTGGGTTGTAAAATCGGCATGGGTGGTTTTGGC
This sequence comes from Quercus ilex subsp. ballota, assembly GCA_032727855.1. Classification (NCBI taxonomy): domain Eukaryota; kingdom Viridiplantae; phylum Streptophyta; class Magnoliopsida; order Fagales; family Fagaceae; genus Quercus; species Quercus ilex. Next base: position 3,657,773 of record CM064919.1, read on the forward strand.
CGTGGGTGATCGGTGTTGCTGGGTTTCAGCGTTGGGTTCTGCGTTTTTTTTTTTTTTTTTTTTCCTATTATGACGCTGGGCATGGTGGAGGCACGGTGGTGGTGATTGGACAATGGAGGCGTGGGGGTATGGGTTTTGGCCATGGATGATCGGTGTTGCTGGGTTTCAGTGTTGGGTTCTACAATTTTTTCCCCCCCTGTTGTGATGCTAGGCATGGTGGAGGCGCGGTGCTAGAGGTTGAGGGAGGGTAGAGAAAATTGGGAAAAAAAAAAAAATATATATATATATATATATCTTATTGTGGAGATATATAATTTTAATGAGTAGAGTAGGAAAATAAAAGTTGAGATGCTGAGTGTATTGTAAAATGATATCGTATAAATGATAAAATAGGTTTTGAAAAGGTAAAATAGAATAGTTTGAAGAAACCGGATATGAATGCTCTAAGATGCGAGTAGCAATAATAGGTAATGATGACATTATTAATGAAGATAGTGGTGGACATGAATATTGTGGCAGAGATTACATACATATACTTTATCTTCACCTTTTTCCCCTTTTTCTTCACACTTTTTTATTATTTGCTTTTTGTAGTATTTTTTATTATCATATTAAAAGCAGGGATGATCTTGAACACCTAAAACTCCAAATATAGGAATGGCAATAGGCTGGGTTTGGGAAAGAATATCTTTTCAAAGGTAAATCCAATAATATATATATATATATATATATATAAAGTTTAGGAATTTTTTTCTCAAACTTGGACTTTTATAAACTTTATTATAATACTAGGAATATTTAATAAATAACATTTATAATTAACTCATCAGGTTCAATTACTCAAGATCTAAAAGACTAAAACCTAAACCAATATCGATCAAACCCATTTAAAATTTTAATCTAAACCTCATTCCAAATCATTTTTAAAAATCCCTAAAACATGTCATATATGGATTGAAACAAGTTGAGATACTCATCCTACTACCTATTAGGAAAATGGGATAATAATTAAGAAATATAATCAAACTTAATATTTGCTTTTAATGTGCAATAATTCACTGTCGTTAAGATGATATTTGCTCCCACTCAAAGAGATTGTTAATATATTACGAGCATATCATCTCCGAAGTCTACAATACAATAAAGTCTATGAATCCTACAAATAGCAATTTAGAAGAATCGCTTGGATTTCCCTATATTTTTAGTTTTTCAATTGAATATGAAAAAAAATATATATTTATAGAATATGAAGAGACACAAATCAAATGTCATGATTCTCAAAATACGACTAATAATCTTTATTAATTTTTAAAAATAATTCTAATTGGAACTCATTTTTCATTATGACTTCACTTGAGGGGGCTTGAGCTCGCTTGAATGAGCCACTAAAACTTGATTTTCTCATTTTAGTTTCTCTTTAGTCTTTTACTTATGATTTAAGAATGACCATATATTACAACCTACACTTGTGTGTGTGTAACTCATATTCAATTTAAGATTGCTTGTATCATGCATATATAAGCCGAATTGTTAAGGGAGAAAGTTTGTTACGGTTTTTTTTGGTGTCTCTAGCAAATTAAGCTCTTAAAACGAACATTGAGAAGAGATAAAAAGTCTTCTCTCATAGCTCACCTAAGTGAAGCTTAGTAGTAAATATTTATTTTCTTCAAGAAAAACAAATATATTCAATAGAACAAAACTAAAGGCTTGTTTGGATTGAGGGGGAGATAAGGGGGGTAGAGGGAAGTAGAGTAAAGTTGGCTGAAAATAAGTTAATTTTAGGCTAATTCTACTTTACTCTACTCCTCCTCTCTCTCCCTCGATCCAAATGGACCATAAATAAACAAAGCAAGGGTGAAGAGTTTAATAACTGATGCAAAAGAACACAAAAATAAACTAAGGGAAGCTATTGCATTAATAGTCCATTAGTTTGCTAAGGGAAGCTATTGCATTAATAGTCCATTAGTTTGCTCACCTAAGGGAAGCTATTGCATCCTCACTCTCCATGCAATCTAGGTGTGATAGGTTAGCCTACATTAATGATAAAAAAATAAATAAATAAATAAAAATTAGAATGATTTAAGCAGGACATAAAATGGGAGAAATTGAAATAATTATCCTTCAAATTGGTTTGGAGGGAAATTCTTTTACTTCAATCCACTATGCGGCATTCAAATGATCGATTATGCACATGTATATTTTTCATGACTTATTTAATAGTAATATAACTTGTTTAAATGATTTAATTGATTATGTGATTAAAATACATGTAAATACTTGTTTGAATCATCACAAAATGAATTTTTTTTCTTTTCGAAAAACAAACATACACACAAGGAAGAGGAAAAGCACGTAATGAATTCTTTGGAGATTTATGTCTTTAAATCGATTGTAACAATATATATATATATATATATATATAATTTGGAAACAAAAGGCTTCAAATTCAATATTTAATTCCAAAGGTCAACACATGAAATTATGCCTCAAAAAGCAGAAAGTTATTGATTGGATTTTTTCTCTTTACCGTTCTTTCGAGCCAAATTAAAAACATATCAAAATGGCAAACATGATTCGTTTAATTGACTGCAAGTGGCTAGTATTTAAGGCTTTACTAAGGAGAATAAAAAAAATTTCTTTAAAAAAAGGTTTATCAAAAGATGGTCAGTTGTAACATTTCACTCGTATGGTATGTGATAAATATATGGGCTTTCTGAGTAGGGACTGAGGCGAGATATCTATTGCCATTCGCACTTGATGACTTCATATATACAAGCACTAAGCCAAACAATCATTCAAGGGCATTTGTACTTCATCAATTCTATAAACCACACGGTTAGTTAATTGAAGTTTTGAAAGAAACTCATTCTCAAAAAAAAAAAAAAAAAAAAGTTTTGAAAGAAACTCCTTATTTTTATATTTGTGATTTGTGAGTGGAAGTCACACATGAAAAAAATAATTGAGCCTAAATCTATAGACTTAAAACGGTTAAACTTTTAGGTTAAGATGACTTTAATTGGGATCTACTCAAGGTATTCTCTCCCCCCAACAAGTGGTATTTGAAATTACAATACGCAGCAAGATTTCCATTTTGAATACTTCAACTATATGTGGTTGTAGCACTCAAAATTTTTTACTATAATAAAGCAAAGATTTTGCAGAGATATTGGTTTCACTAGGTTCCTTTTTTTTTTGGCAGTAAGATTGTATTATTCATACAGGGTAGTTCTTTTATTTTTTCTAATTTATTGTGAATTCAAGTTGTAAAGTTGTGATTTACAACTGTATTTTATGTTGACTTTAATTCCGTGTCAAATTTGATTGTAATTTTGTTCAATCATTTCCTTGTATTTTTGTGGGATTTAATGTAAGGGTTGTGTGTGAAAGTTTGGTGAAGATTCTATGAAGATGACGATTTCGCGACTAGCTCGCGAGTGAAAACCTGCGAAACAGGCCACGTGAGAAGCACATACTGGAATTTGAAGAATTTTTGACAAGCTGGATTTCGCGAGTCAGGCCAAGTCGCGAGTGACCCACGAAACTTTCTGCCTGATTATTTTGAGTGTGCATTTTCTCATACATTTACCAACACTATATAAATCCTCATTACCCATGAAATGTAAAGAAGAACAAGGAGTTCACAAGAAACTTTTGAGCGAAAAAACCCTAGCCAAACACTTGAGAGTTACAAATTGTTTACCCACAATCCTCTACATCATTTCTCTAGAGTTTCTATTTACTCCTATATCTCCATCTACATATCCTTGAGAGGTTCTTAGCCCAAAAACTTATCTCACTCATTTTAAGTGTTGAGAGAAGTTTTGGTACCTATGGGAAGCATTGGAAGAAGCCATTGAGTGGCAGATGCAATCGAGCGGAATTGCAGGATTCGGATAATTAGTGAAGACAATACTTCGAGAAGTCCGTTAGTAGTTGGATCTTAGAAGGCTTAAGTACATTGGGTAGATTAGGTTTAGAGGGTCTTTTTGATATTCGTATACTCCAATTTATTTACTAGTAAATCAATTTTGGCTTGGAGGGCCGCAGAAAGGTTTTTCGTCGAGTACTTCGGTTTTCTTTTCAATAACACGTCTCGGTGTTATCTTGTATTTGCATATCTCTTTAAGCTTTACATTTATTGCTTATTGTACTTGCTTATGCATTAGAGTAGTGTTTCGGTTTGTTGCGCATCTTTTACTCTTGTTTCACACTTAGTTAAGTTAGAGTAAAAGCAATTAAGCCGTAATTTAAAATTGGGGGTCTAAACAAGCATTAGTGTTTCTACACTAATTGAGCTTTCACAAGTTTTTGGCATAAATTTGGGTATTGTAATCTCTATTTTATTACAATGATTAGTTGAATCTATCTTGTGCTTTTTCCTTATGTACTGAAGGGTTTTTCATGTGAATTTGTTGTGTTCATGTGTGATTGATTTTTCTTACTACTTGGTAGTGCACGAGCTTTTGTTGTCCTAATAAGTGGTATTAGAGGCTATGATGGTGTGCAACAAGATTATCAAGGTCCCTTCACCATGGACATGGATGTACATGATTCCTATTAATGAGTGTGTGGAGGTGGTATTGCATGCATTGGGTGCATGTATCCTCTCTCACAAATGAGGGGTGGACCCCACAAGACATGATAGATTTTCTCGAGTGTGTGAGATTGACATGTGGTCCCATGCATGGTGTACAATGCCTATAAATGATGCACGGGAGAAGGAATAAGTCCATAAGTAAGACCTGTTCATGGCCAATAGAGAGGTCTTGAAGTACACACATGTGGGAGAAAATTGTTTGGGCATACATGTGTCATGTGTGAGGGAAGTCTTACATGAAGAAAAAGTAATGAAATTGAAGAATTAATATAATATAATTGGGTCCAAATTCATATTAATCAAACTTTTGAGTTAAACGGTGTTCCTACATATTCAGCTCCTAGTAGAATCTCCCAAAGTATTACAAGAATTCTATGCATTCAAAGTACCTTATCAACTTTCCTTTAGGATCAAACGCAGTTCCTGATACCTAAAACCATCCACAACTTCAGGGTAGTGGGGAGAACGAGATTGCATTACAAATAAAAATGTATTTCAATTTTCAATCCAGTGAAAAATAAAGAATCATTCCTTCCCCCAAGAGTTAAGAATTAAGATTGTCATGTTGTTGGTGTTTAAATGGAAGATACAGTATGAACATCGATTGATGTGATGATGAAGTGCATTGAACTTTTTTTTTTTTTTTTTTTTTTTTTTTTTTTGAGAAAGAAGTGCATTGAACTAGGTAAATAATATTTCCAAAGAAAGCACAACTGGTTTATAATTGTTTAATGGACTTACTGATTTTTTTACGAATTTCAATCGTTATCTCTACTTTCCAATATTAACTATTACAAGTTCCATCAAGAGTCAAGATTCACTTTTATATCCCAAGAGTTATTATACACAACACTTCGACCCTAATAATATTATGGGAAATGCTAACGAGTACTCTTAGAGCACTGATTAATAATCCATTTAAAGAAAGTTTTTATGGGAAATGAAAAAAAAGTAATTAATATTTTGACAGTTTTTTTCATTTCCCATAAAAGTGGTATCAAAACTTTTTTAAAATGGATTATTAACCAGTGCCCTAAAGGTACTCGTTAGCATTTCTCTAATATTATTATACATCTCCAAGTGCACAATGTCCCAGTTGATTTGAACTTTGAACAAGAACCATCCATCTAAAAAAATATTAATGCTATAGAGTATAGACACAATATACACTTCATTAATGTGATAGGTTATTATTGATTATCTTATGTATTATTCATCACTAACATTATCTTACTATTTATATTATTCACAACTTATCACTTCAATTTGATCAAAAAAAAAAAAAATTTATCACTTTAACGATTATAATAAAGAATTTTTTTTTTTTTGGGTGTATTTAGCCTTATTGTGTGAGAAAATCTACTTTCAATTCTAAATTGCAAATGGAACAAAAATTAGTCAACAGGGCATAAGGTATTTCCAATTATGAATGAGATAAAAAAGAATATTTCATCACGATATGGAGGCATGAATGAATAAACTATCCCCATAAGTGTCCGGCTGATAAGATTAGCCTAGGGCAAGGATACCTAAAGAAAAAGGAGAGCATCCATGCAAATATGAAGTGGAGAGCCGAAAGTGAGAGGGAATTTTTACTCACTATTTTTCTTAATTATTTTACTATTTTTCTTGATTATTTTGTTCTTTTCAAGGCCAAGAGAGAACATTGACAATAGGGTGATTTTACAAAAGAAGCTTTTTACTATACGTCACTCATTTTCTTTTTTCTTCTTTCTTCTTTCTTCGAGATCTCTTCGGAGAAAAAACAAATTGATAAAGTTTAGCTACAAAATTTGTAACTTAAAATTACAAATTTACTCAATAAAATAAACATTACTACATATTTTGAAAATCTAACCATTAAATTAAATATTTTTTACGCTCTTAATACACATGTCAAATTTTGTGTCAATTGAATATTATTTACTATATGATCTATAAAATTATTTTATGCATAATTTGAAATTACAAAAATTTGCAATTTAAACAATTTATTGATGACATAGCTATCGATCTGGAATTTTCTAGAAATTCTGCAAGCATGAAAGATATAAGAAGAAAATGTAATCCAATAGTAGATTTGTCAAAATTCACCTCTAATAAAAAGATATTGAGTAAAATTGTAGTCTTAGGCTACAACCAATTTTGTAGCTAAATTTTGTCGAAAACAAATTCCTTCACTTTTTATTTATGAAAAGCAATGGCTTTAGGTCCCTAATTTACATTAATATAAAATATAAGTTAAAATATTATTTTGGTCCATAAACATTACTAAAAGCTTTTTTTGGGTCCCTAAACTTTAAAAGGATTTTTTTTTTCATCCTTTCAATAGTTTATAAACAAAATAGGGATAAAAAATAATTTTTCTAATAATTTTTTTAGCAAAACTTTTTTAATAGTTTAATGATGAAAAATAAGATTATTTTTGAAGCTTAAGGACATAAAATGAAGCATTTCTAATAGTTTAAGAACAAAATACTAACGATTTGGTAAAATTTAAGGAACATAATATTATTTTAGCCTAAAATATATATATATATATATATATATATATATTTATTTTTATTACAAGTTGGGATAGAAAGGAGTGCACTCAAATGTTATGCGCACCCAGCTTCAAGTAGCTGTAGCTGTAGCTCAAGACTCCAAGTCTTGGAGGAAGAAAGGCTGTCTCCACCTGGACCCATATACTCTTGTCTCAGTGCTTTCCCAAAAAAAAGAAAAAAAAATTATTTTAATGGATAGAAATTGGAATCCGATTGATGGGTTCTCTCTTTAATCATTCCTCTCTCTCTCTCTCTCTCTCTCTCTCTCTTATTCAGCTTATATTTAAGAAAAAAAAAAAAAACTAAAGGGAGAGAGAATATTAGGGGGTGGTGACTTTAATTGTTAGCATCTTCTAACTTGGGGACCTTACTTTAAATGAATATTAGTGACTTAATCACATGCAATTATACGAGATGAACAGTCATTTCAAAATTTGGAGATGATACGAATTTTGAAAACTACAGTGGAAAATCAATACCAACATTAGAAAGAATATAAGAATCAGTTGTCTTTACAAGGAAAAGCACCATTGCCTTCAACTTTTGTTCACTTGGAAATCTATAGACAAAATCAACTCAGACTACCTTGTTTGCTTCCCCCTTATATTCTTTTGAACTTATTCTTGCTTACTAAGAAGAGTGTTAAAATTCTCACTGTGAGGTTCGAGAGATAACACAGTAGTAATAGCATCATTTGTGGTACCAATATGGTTAAAAAAATAAAATTCTCCCCATAGATATTCTTGTCCTTCATAAATGTAAAGGCATCAACCACCCCCCCTGGATGATATTCTATTCTAGTTTTTGACTTTAAGAGGGTCTGAGGACTTGACTATAAGTATAATAAACTGACTTTGGTGATTTGAATATATAAAGAACGTGGAAATATGAAAAAAAAAAACCTCAACTAACTAACTAACATTTTGATGGATGGTTACGCATAACACATGCTAAAAAGAAGGCAAAGAATAGGGGGATACTTTTGTAGCTTCACTTTACAGAACTTTCACTTCATGTCCTAGGTCTAATTACATTGAATACAGAGGCATATATAGTGTCATTGTCCTTAGAAATTCTGAAAAGTAAGTGTGAAGTAATGAGAATTTTCATTTTTTTTCTAATTTTAAATTGCTTTTTTTATTAGTTTAGTATGAGGTTTAAAAACAATCAAATTTCCCATCCCTCAAATTAAGAAAGAAATGCCTTAATAATATTGGCATGTGCTCCATAGAGAATCATTAGTACACACCATGTCACTAAATTTTATAATGACAGACATAAAAACTATAGATGTTAGGGCCCAATTAAAAAGACGAAAAAAAAAAAACACTAAAAAAAAAAAAAAAAACACTAACTGTGCTTCACTTGATTCTTTATTGATGTTGTAACATATAGTATGTTTGCTTTTTTCCCCAAAAAAAATAAAAGTAAACAACCTCTTTCTTTCATACACACGCATCCCTTAAGGTCATAAAATCCTAATGTACAAAACTTCAACTTTTGCAGTATCTGGGAAAAGTGATTGTTAGGCAATCTTATCCCCAATTTTTTTTCTTTTGTTTTAGAGGCTAATTTCCTGACTAGAAGATGTTAAATTAAGAGGTTCCATAAAATTGATAAAATAATAACTAACAAATTCTTTAATACCCTCTTCTATATTGGTATTCATATATCTAACTATTAGTATTTAGAGGTATACACCTTCTGTTGTGTATTTCCTGCAAATCCAGCTCTTAAGCGAATTGAATAAACATATTATGATATTTGGCTCTAAAATTTAGAGCAAAAATATTCACAAGCAAACCAAGCGTTTGAAATTGTATGCAGTTTTTTCCCACTTCCAAGGAATTGTATTGATGAGATTCAAATCTTATGAAAGAATTCTTAGGAGTAAAGGTGAAATACATCTTCTCAATGTTTGCAACTAGACTTTTCCTAAGCTTGGTCTATAACAAGCAGGGAATATGAAAATTAACTCAAGTAAATAACAGATTTAAAGTAAAATGAAGATGAAAGTGAGAACTTAGATGTTAGTTTGCAATGCAGTAACATATTAGTGGCGCACATGTGCAGAAAGATTATGAACAGTGAATATAACTTGCGTGCTTTGGGTAAAAAACTGGCAAGCGCCACTATTCATCACTAGACAGTATTCAAATGTTCAACTCTTTCTATTTTCTAATGCACATAGAAAAGTATACAGTGTATAACTCTGAAGAGATTATAAGATGAAAATAATAAATCCTGCAAGAATGGCTTATGATAGTAATCAAGTCCAAGGATTAGCAAGAAGCACCAGAATTCTCTACTAGGTAGTAACCAACAATTTACTTTCTTTTTCCCAGTTTTACAAGCACAAAACATATTGTTGTAATGATAGTATGTGCATCATTAATACTTAATAAACAAGAACACTATTCATTAAAAAAAAAAAAAACAAGAACAATGATACAGAAAATATAGCTTTTAGCCCCAAAATAGTGGAGTGCTGTATTTGGCACTTCATTTGCTTTGTGATATTTTTAGTGCACTGATGAGAGTTGTTTTTTTTCCACACCACTGCAATATAGGCCAAGCTTGCAATATGGCTTTATCTGTGGCATATCCCATTTTTCAACTACCCTATTCTTATGTTAGCCACATGAACATCTATGCACCCATGGTCACCCTAAAAAGATGAAGCAAAGAGAGATGCTAATTAAGGGAAACTTAGGAAGAAGATTTCTATAAATAATGGCTATAAGAATTAGTGTTAGAATAATTATAAGAGAAAAGAAGGTGGATCCCACCATGGAGGCTATGGCTACATCATAGAACAATGACACACAGGGCACATCCTCGTTTATGCATCTCTCTCTGCTATATATTTATGGGCTCTCCAGTTCACTTTGGGAAGCAAGTTAAAAGGAACTCCTTAACTTCTCCCTTTCCTCAATCATCACCACCATCAACACCAACACCAACACCAAAAAGCAGTAACAACACAGTTTTAGCCGTGCCCCTCAACTGCATGGAGCCAAAACCAGAATACGGTGGCAGTGATCATATGGAAACTCTGCCTGAGATGTCCGACCCCCAGAACACAGCTGTCCTTGCCTACCCTGTACAAGCCAATTCTCAATCTGTTTATCAACACACCTTGTATCCTATAACTTTAAAGGTCATAATCTCTCTCTCTCCCTCTCTCTTAAGGCAAGAACATATATTGTCTGCATAATATATAGTAGTAATACAGTAGTTGCATAAACAATAAAGAATCATATTTTGTTTTACTCTTAAATTACATTACCAAATATTTTCCAGCATAACAATTGTCATATATTTAACATAATGAAGAAGAATCTTTATGCTAATTTCCTGGTTTCTTTTCTATGTTTCTCTGTACAGTTTGAGGAGGTGGTGTATAAAGTAAATTTGGATCGGAAAGAATCCTGTTGGGGTAGTTGGACCAGCAGAGAAAAAACCATACTGAATGGGATAACAGGTATTGTTTCTCCAGGAGAGATACTAGCAATGTTAGGTCCATCTGGGAGTGGCAAAACCACCCTCCTTACAGCTCTCGGAGGCCGTCTAAATGGTAAATTGTCTGGAAAGATCACATACAATGGTCAGCCTTTTTCTGGTATCATAAAAAGAAGAACAGGATTTGTTGCTCAGGATGATGTTTTATATCCACATCTCACTGTGACCGAAACTCTTTTTTTCACCGCACTCTTGAGGCTACCCAACAGCTTGACTCAGGATGAAAAAGCACAGCATGTGGAAAATGTTATCACTGAGCTGGGATTGACTAGGTGCCGGAACAGCATGATAGGGGGGCCACTCTTTAGAGGAATATCAGGTGGAGAAAAGAAGAGGGTGAGTATAGGTCAGGAAATGCTAATTAATCCAAGCCTACTATTGCTAGATGAGCCAACCTCGGGCTTGGACTCAACCACAGCTCAACGCATCCTGAACACAGTCAAAAAGCTTGCCAGTGGGGGTAGAACTGTGGTCACCACCATTCACCAGCCCTCAAGCAGGCTGTACCACATGTTTGATAAGGTAGTCTTACTCTCTGAGGGGTGCCCCATCTATTATGGTCCTGCTTCTACGGCCTTGGAATATTTTTCCTCAATCAACTTTTCCACATCTATGACCGTCAATCCAGCTGATCTCTTACTTGATCTTGCTAACGGTAATTTCAACTTCTTTAAGCATCTAGGCTTAAATACAAAGACTTTCTTATTTCCTTCAAAATAAAAATGCTAGTAACAGCTAAACAGAGACGACAGCAGCTGCTTTTTTATCCAACCTCAATTGATTTTTTCTCTTTAGTTTCTAGCACATGAGCTGGAGATATCACTTGGCCTACTATTGAAAGTGGAGCTTATTTAATGAAACATGAGTAATCTTCAACCTCCCATTGTGCTAAACTAATGATTATTAGTAAAAAAGTTGAGTTTTAACACACACACATCTTCACTCGCGCGCGTACTCACGTACTTCAAAGATACTAATCAAATTTTCACTTCAAACAGTAGCTCATACCGTAAGATCTAACATATCTCAAGTTTACTGTGCTATATTTGACTTAATCTGGACGGAGAAAAAATGTATGCAATGTCATGACCATTGTGGGAAATTCAAAATTTCAGGAATCGCCCCTGATTCCAAGCAAGCAACTGAGCAAGGTGAGAATGCAGAACGAGAACAGAAGTTGGTCAAGGAGAACCTGATTTCAGCCTATGACAAGAACATTTCTACAAGGTTGAAAGCCGAGCTTTGTGATCCCAACAACTGCAATTATGCAAGAGATGGTTCTAAAAGTAAATCTTCTCTCTCCTCCCTGTGATTGTTGTAACCATTAATTTATCCACTCTCAACCAGTCAACTTCATGCAGGAGCAACCCCCACCCCCCTCCCCCTTTTCCTTTGGCCTCAAATGATCACTGTTTTTCTTTTCTTCTGAACTTTAGTTTCAACTGATATGTAGTACTGAAATTACTGAGCAATGCAGGACATGACATGAAATCAGAGCAATGGTGTACAAGCTGGTGGCATCAGTTCAAGGTACTGCTCCAGAGGGGCCTAAGGGAGCGGAGGTTTGAAGCCTTCAACAGGCTCAGGATTTTCCAAGTTGTAAGTGTTGCCATACTTGGTGGACTCTTATGGTGGCACACCCCAACATCTCACATTGAAGACCGCGTAAGAATCACTCCTAATTTAAAATTATAAATAAATTAGATGATACAAGAACAACTTTTATATCATAATAAATCTGGTAGTAGTAACGCTAAGGTTCTACATACAAATGACTTTTGAAGTTAGTGTCGGCTCTCTGTCATGTCAAAAAAATATTTCTAATCTATGTAACCAATATGCCTTCTCCATTAATGTGCTCCTATATCATTTCAAAATTTTGGCAGAAATGAGGAATTTGAACAGGAGTGGAGTTACTTTTGATATGAAATTTGTACCCTTAATTTCTTATATGTGCTAAAAAAGGTTTGCATTATGAATGCAGATTGCATTGCTCTTCTTCTTCTCTGTATTCTGGGGATTTTACCCACTCTACAATGCAGTTTTCACATTTCCCCAAGAAAGAAGAATGCTAATCAAGGAACGATCATCAGGAATGTATCACCTTTCCTCCTACTTCCTAGCCAGAACAGTTGGAGACCTGCCACTGGAGCTTGCACTCCCAACTGCGTTTGTTTTCATTATCTATTGGATGGGTGGACTTAAACCCGAACCAGTGACTTTTATTTTTTCACTACTAGTTGTTCTCTATGCAGTCCTTGTCTCCCAAAGTCTTGGCTTAGCCATTGGTGCAATTCTTATGGACATTAAACAAGCCACTACTTTAGCTTCTGTGACAACCCTTGTTTTCCTCATAGCAGGAGGATACTATGTTCAACAAATTCCTCCTTTCATAGTCTGGCTCAAGTACTTAAGCTATAGCTACTACTGTTACAAGCTTCTTCTTGGGGTTCAATACAATGAGGATGACTACTATGAGTGCTCAAAAGGAGTGATGTGCCGAGTTGGAGATTTCCCTGCAGTCAAATCTATGGGTCTGAACCATTTATGGGTAGACGTGGCCATCATGGGCATAATGTTGGTGGGTTATCGACTTGTTGCTTATTTAGCACTGCATCGAGTGCGGTTGAGGTAAATTCCATAAGAGTCCCATGTCATCAACACAGGAGAGTTCCAAGAGTTTTCTCCTTCTTCAACTGAGGAATAATGATAAATGCTTAGGTTTTAGATGGTGACCAAGTTGTGAAATTTTGATGAATTCCCCTCTGAGTTGGATGCAAAATGTTTTAGCCTTTTTGTTACAACTTGTAGAGCAATACTAACTCAGCAGCTTTAATTTGAGAATAAAAAATTTATAACTTTCTCAATAAAGTAAATAAGCTACTTCATATGACAAGTGACAGGAAATGAACCATGTAAGATATGCATATCAATTTATAGGAAAGGTAAAAGATGACATCCAGATCTTGAAGCTCAGTATTCATGTGCAGAACTGAATTTTAAATCTTTGAGTGGCTTTTTAACCAAAAGAAAACTTTTGTTTAATAGATTCCTCAACAAAAAGAGAGAACACTCAGCCTGGGAGAAAAGAAAAGAATAATTAAGGTAACACCTTACAGCCATAAATAAGAAAGTATCCAAACGGGCTAGAATGAAGCTCTATTGTCACTTTTTATCTTGTTATTTCCCCTCCCTCTATTGGACTAAAAGATTTTGAATTTTTTATACATTTAAATTTTAATCTTCCAGTCCAAAATTTGGAGGTCTTGCAGCAAGTGAGACAATTGCTAACATCTTTTTTGAAACTGAACCAATTACGTGAAATTCTAGGTCCAATAATTTTGATTAAAAAAAAAAAAAACAAACAAACAAACAAACAAACAAACTAACAAAAGTTATGATTATTGAGATTATCAAGGATAAGGAAAAAACTTGCACTCCAATTCATTGAGTATTTAGCTGAGTAATTAGACATAAGACCCAAACTAACACAATCTTTCTTTCTTTAAAAAAAAAAAAAAATTGGTAAGTTTCACATGCACTTAGTAGGTCTTAAACCCATGACCTCACCCTCCACGGTCCACCTAGCACTTGCAAGGGGAGAAGGTGCTGGTTGAACTCGAACTCATTGGGTTCAAACTAACGTAATCCATAGCAGAAAGAAACTTCTTTTTTAGTAAGATTTTGATTAGATCCCATTTCCTTATAAAGCTAGAAGTGATGCTGAGTAGACCATGGAAGAGTTGACAACCAAAATCACATAATTATCACCATCATAGTTCCAATAGGTAAAGTTAATAACTTATTCAGAAACAGTGACAGATTGTCTGAAAGAATTGGCCAGAGCAAAACAATGAGAGGAGGAGGCCCACGTGGTGTGGACACGCAAAAAGGTCACTGAAGTTTGGGTGGAGGCTCATGCAAAGAAGAAGTGACAGCCAAAATCCTTGTCATTTCCTACTTGAATGGGCACAATGCACCATCCACGCCAAACAAAATTGATCACCTGAAATCATAGAAAAGGACAAGGATCTGCATACTAGCTAGCTTCACCCTCAGCCTGTCCTTTTCTTTCCTTTATAGACTTAGATGTTGTGGCTTTCATTCAAGAATTTAAAAGTGGTAGCCTCATTACGGTCATAGCTTCAAATGATGAAACCAAAAGAAATGAAGCACAGGAGAAGTCAAAATTATGAAGCAACTATCAGCAAAAATATTGGATCTAGAAACTTACTCCACTGTACTAGCCAACTGCCAAAGCCTCCTTTTGGAGCATTGAAAGTTCAACATGGTACTTTTTTTTCCTGTTCTTTTTTAGAGATTTAAACATATGACGTTTGCTCCATAATAATATTTCTTTATCATTAGACCAAGAGAACAATTGATTTTTGGTGCACGCGAAATCCTAACATGATCTCCTATTCAATAATAAGGAACTTTACTGATTAAGATAACTAGAACAGGTACTTTTTGTATGAATCACGCAAGAAAAGAGAAGCCCATAATCACACGAATGGTTGAGCAAATGAGTGAAGCCAATGCATGTCTCAGTGAGTTATAGATTTAAGCTTCTTTAGCATTAGCAGAAAAAAGAGGAATAATGAGTAATGAGTAGAGTCGCCTCCTTCAGCAATGCAACCCCTTTTCTAAGTTCTTTTCTCTTTAATAAGTTCAACAGTCACATATATAAAACTTAGATTTTCACAAAGATGATGATGATGAAGAAATAAAATAAATTACATTATACATTTCTTACCAGGAAAAAAAAAAAATCGACGGACCTTTGAGCAAACAGCTTTGGTGGATATATATAAATATATGTGTGTCAAACTTTCTTTCACTTTTTATCTTTTAATAACAGCGTGTACATGCAAAAGTCACAAAATAAACTGTTTTTTTATTTTTTTGAAGGCCACAAAGTAAAATGTTGACCTATCAAGCAATGCTGCATATTAATTAGAAAGATTTACCTCTAACCATAACATTTCTCCGGTATGTAATAGATTCTGTAAGTGGTCAAAAACGAGCTAAGGAAATGTTGGGAATGTTTAGTTTGGGTAAAAGATGGAAAGCTCTAGCTGAAGCACATAAATAAAATAAACCTTCACTCTTTATATGTCCGATTGGAAAGTCACCGTGATAGAGAGAGAGATAAAACGAGAGTAGTGTTCAGAAGAGAGAGAAAGTATGTTTGACTTTTAAGGTGGGTTGTTGAAAAAAAAAAAAATATATATATATATATATAATGATTATTGAAAGAAAAGAGAATGTATAATAGACGATCTAATATAAATATTGTGGCTGTGTAAAATAGAAAAAGTGGGTTCCTATGCTAAAATAGATAGAAAATTTTGCATAGGATGCAGTTGCTCTAAAGGTAACTGTACGGTGTGCGGCCACAGGCCCATTGTTTTTGGGCCTCAGGCTGTACGGTGTGTGGTCATAGACCCATCATTGCTGAGACCAATGGGTATGGACTGCACAGTGGGCATGGTCGAGGCTTGTTCAAGTCTCGGTGCCGTTATTGCTCGGATGCACCTCGGAATACATCAGCAGTACCTTAGGGATATCGCCGCCGAGCACTATTCAGCATCTAACACTAGTTCCAATATTCAAGCTCCTGTTTCCAAGGCGGGGTCTACTACTATAAGGAATAATCCAAATAAGCCCCACCTGTTAGGCTATGTGGAGCCTAGTTATGTGTGATTCGGTTGACAACCCGACTCGACCCAAATAATGTTGCGTGGTTTTTAATGGGAGATTTTCTGAGACTTAGTCCATTGAGCGGAGGCTTGGGCTTTGGCCCGTTTTGTAGCCCATTGTGAATCCTGTGTGCAGGATGTAAAAAATGCAGTTTTGGTGATTAAAGTTTGTTGTCATCGTTTTTTTGAGAATGAGAAAAAACTGTACTGCCACACTTTGTATTTTTTCTTGATAATAGTGAAATCCCTACAACTCCATTAATGTAGAGAAATTGCTGAACCACGTAAATACTGTCTTGTGCATGTAATTATTTTTCTTTAGCGTGTGTTCTCTCTATTTTTTGTTTCTCACAGGTTGAAAATTTCGTGTTAATTCCCTACAACTAGTATCAGAGCCAGGTTTAGGTTTGAGTAGGAGCAATGGTAGAGGAAGCAAGAAAGGTGTCTGGAATAGAAAAGTTCGATGGCACAGACTTTGGATTCTGGAGGATGCAAATCGAAGATTATCTTTATGGGAAGAAGTTGCATCTACCGTTTCTAGGGGAAAAACCTGAGACTATAAAGGCTAAGGAATTGGCTCTTCTTGATAGACAGGTACTGGGAGTTATCAGGTTAACTCAGTCTAAGTTTGTTGCACACAATGTTGTAAAGGAGAAGACCACAGCAGATTTGATAAAGGCTTTGTCTAGTATGTCTGAAAAATCATCAGCAAACAACAAGGTGCATTTGATGAAGAAACTATTCAATCTAAAGATAGCAGAGAACGCAACAGTAGCACAACATCTGAATGAATTTAACACTATCACAAATCAATTGTCGTCTATAGAAATTGATTTTGATGATGAGATTTGTGCACTGATCGTCTTAGCTTCTTTGCCCAACAGTTAGGAGGCAATGAGGATGGCAGTAAGCAATTCTACAGGAAAAGAAAAGCTGAAGTACAATGACATACGAGATTTAATTCTGGTTGAGGAGATTCGCAGAAAAGATGCAGGCGAAACCTCAAGATCTGGTTATGCCCTAAACCTTGAGACAAGAGGCAGTGGTAATGACAGAAATTCAAATCAGGGCAGATCAAAATCCAGAAATTCTAATCAAAATAGAAGTAAATCTAGATCATGCCACAAGTACAATGCTGGAACTATGGGAAAACGGGTCACTTTTGGAGGCAATGCAAAAGTCCTAAGAAGAAGAATGAAGATGATTTTGCTAACAGAAGAGGTACAAGATTCATTACTTCTTGCAGTAGATAGTCCACTTGATGATTGAGTTTTGGACTCAAGAACTTCATTTCATACCACTCCACACCGAGAAATCATACAAAATTATGTTGCAGGTGATTTTGGTAAGGTGTATTTGGCTGATAGTGCAGCCTTGGATGTTGTGAGTATGGGAGATGTCCGTATATTGTCGTCCAATGGGTTTGTTTGGTTACTATAGAAGGTTCGACAAATTCCTGACCTGAGGAGGAATCTGATTTCTGTAGGACAACTTAATGATGAAGGGCATACAATACTATTTGTTGGTGGTACTTGGAAGGTTACAAAGGGAGCCAGAGTATTGGCTCGTGGAAAGAAGATTGGTACTCTATATATGACCTTAAGTCCAAGAGACACAATTGCAGTTGCTGAAGCAAGTACTGTACAAGCCTATGGTACCGCAGACTTGGTTACATAAGTGAGAAAAAGATGAAGATGCTGCTGTAAAAAGGAAAACTACTAGAAAGCAGAAAAAGGTGAGCTTCTTGAAAACTGGCAGGACACTGAAGGCTGAAAAATTGGAGTTAGTACACACTGATTTGTGGGGGTCTTCTTCGGTTGCATCCCTTGAAGGTTCAAGGTACTACATCACTTTCATTGACGACTTAAGCAGAAATGTATGGGTATATTTTCTGAAAAATAAATCTGATGTATTTGAAACTTTGAAGAAGTAGAAGACCATGGTTGAGACAGAAACAAGTTTGAAAGTAAAATGTTTGAGGTTAGATAATGGAGGAGAGTACATAGAGGGAGGGTTCATTGAGTATTGTGCTGCATAAGGAATTAAGATGGAGAAGACCATTCTTGAGACACCACAGTAAAATGGTGTGGCTGAGCGCATGAACAAAATTCTCAATGAGCGTGCTAGGAGTATAAGGTTGCATGTTGGACTACCAAAAACTTTCTGAACTAATGCTGTTAGCATTGCAGCTTACCTAATAAACCGAGGACCATCAGTTCCCATGGAGTTTAGACTTCCTGAGGAGGTTTGGAGCGGTAAAGAGGTAAAATTTTCACATTTAAAAGTTTTATGTTATGTTTGTTATGTTCATATTAATTTTGATGCTTGTAGTAAACTTGATGTAAAGTCTAAAATATGTTTTTTCATTGGCTATGGTGTTGAGAAATTTGGCTATAGGTTTTGGGATGAACAAAAGAGGAAAATCATCAGAAGTAGAAATGTGATATTTAATGAACATGTTATGTACAAGGATAGGTCAATTGTAGTGTCAAATGTTACAGAGATAGATCAAAAGAAATCTGAGTTTGTCAACTTAGATGAATTGACTAAAAGTACTACCTAGAAAATGGGTGAAGAAGATAAGGAGAGTGTAGATTCACAGGTAGATTAGAGTACACTTATAGCTGAAGTCCATAGATCTTCCAGGACCATTAGACCTCCACAACGTTATTCACCCACTCTAAATTATCTCTCATTGACTAATGGTGGCAAGTTAAAGTGTTATGAAGAAGCCTTGCAGGATTAAAATTCAAGCAAGTGGGAGTTAGCCATGAAAGATGAGATGAATTCCTTGTCAGGGAATCAGACATAAGAATTGACTGAATTGCCAGTAGGAAAGAAGGTTTTGCACAACAAGTGGGTATACAGAATAAAGAATGAGCATGATAGCAGCAAGCGTTACAAGGCCAGATTAGTTGTCAAAGGGTTCCAACAGAAGAAGGGCATTGACTACTCAGAAATATTTTCTCCAATTGTGAAGATGTCAACAATCAGACTGGTACTGGGAATGGTGGCTGCAGAAAATTTACATCTTGAGCAATTAGATGTGAAGACGGTATTCCTTCGTGGTGACTTGGAGGAAGACATTTACATGATTCGGCCAGAAGGGTTCATTATTCAGGGACAAGAGAATCTAGTCTGCAAACTAAGAAAGAGCTTGTATGGCCTAAAACAAGCTCCTAGACAGTGATACAAGAAATTTAACAGTTTTATGCATACAATTGGGTTCAAGAGATGTGAAGCTGATCACTGTTGTTATGTTAAGTTCTTTGGCAATTCTTACATCATTTCATTGTTGTATGTGGATGATATGCTCATTGCAGGGTCTAGCATTGAGGAGATTAATAATTTAAAGAAGCAATTATCAAAAGAGTTTGCAATGAAGGATTTAGGAGCTGCAAAGCAAATCCTTGGTATGAGAATAATTAGAAACAAGGCTAATGGTACTTTGAAGCTTTCATAGTCAGAGTATATGAAGAAAGTTCTCAGCAGGTACAACATGAATGAAGCTAAACCAGTGAGCACACCATTGGGTAATCATTTCAAACTAAGCAAAGAACAGTCACTGAAGACAGAAGAAGAAAGAGACCATATGAGCAAGGTGCCCTATGCCTCAACTATTGGCAGTTTGATGTATGCTGTGGTGTGTACAAGGCCAGACATTGCACATGCAGTGAGAGTTGTGAGCAGATTCATGAGTAGGCCTGGAAAGCAACATTGGGAGGCAGTTAAGTGGATTCTAAGATATCTGAGGGGTTCATCAGATACATGTCTTTGCTTCACAGGTGCAAGTTTGAAATTGCAGAGTTATGTAGATGTTGATTTTACTGGTGATATTGATAGTAGAAAGAGTACTACTAGGTTTGTTTTTACTCTGGGTGGTACAGCTATATCTTGGGCTTCAAATTTACAAAAGATTGTTACTTTGTCTACTATAGAAGCTAAGAATGTTGCAACAACTGAAATTAGAAGGGAGATGATTTGGCTACATGGCTTCTTAGATGAATTGGGTAAGAAGCAGGAGATGTGCATTCTACATAGTGACAATCAGAATGCAATTTTTCTTGCCAAAAATTTAGCTTTTCATTCAAAGTTGAAGGATACAGACAAAATATCACTTTATCCGTTACCTTGTTAAAGATAAGCTAGTAATACTTGAGAAGATTTGTGGATCTAAGAACTCGGCAGACATGTTGACTAAAGGTGTCACTATTGAGAAGCTGAAACTATGTGCAGTTTCAGTTGGTCTTCTAGCTTGAGGACGGGAGGATGAGTTGCAGGGATGAGGGATTATTTTTGGAGGATTGCGGTTGATGTTAGTGATTGAACTAGATTCCAAGTGGGAGATTTTTTGGGTTTTGTGGAGCCCAGTTATGTGTGATTCAGTTGATGACCCGACCCGACCTAAATAATGTTGCGTGGTTTTTAATGAGAGATTTTCTGAGACTTAGTCCATAGAGTGGAGGCTTGGGCCGATAGGCCCAAGCTATTTTTTGGCCCGTTTTGTAACCCATTGTGAATCCTGTGTGTAAGATGTAGAAAATGCAGTTTTGGTGATTAGGGTTTGTTGTCATTGTATTTTTGAGAGTGAGAAAAAACTGTACTACCACATTTTATATTTTTTTCCTGATAATAGTGAAATCCCTGCAACTCCGTGGACGTAGGCAAATTGCCGAACCACATAAATACTGTCTTGTACTTGTAATTATTTTTCTTTGGCATGTGTTCTCTCTATTTTTTGTTTCTCACAGGTTAGGAATTTCGTATTAATTTCCTACACCACCCGCATGAGGATTGTCAGAAAACAATCATTGCTGACCCACTAAAGGGAGGCTATAAATAGAGGAAAGGTAAGAGGGAAAGGTGTTAGACACTTGATAGAGAAATGCGAAGAAAAGAAAGAAAGGGAGGGCACTCAGGAGGGAGGGTGTTCGGTTAGTTTGACAACTATCTTTGTGGGCCTGAATCTTCGTCTTAGGGAACTTTCCATTGCAGGATATTCGTTAACCCACAAGAAGAAGTAAGTTGTGAGCCCAACTACACAGTAGGCCCAATTGCCGCTAACTGGGTGCGCACAGTAACAAACTCTCATGAGATGCATTGTCCTACACTTGGTCATCATTTGAAGATTTGGAACTCGAGTTCGTGAAAATCGAGTTTTACATGTTACTCAAGTTCCATAAACTTGAGTTATATGCTGAATTGACATTTTTTTAAATTAAAATGTTCACATGGAAATCGAGTTTGAAAAACTCAAGTTGTTTGCAATGTGGAATTCAAGCTCTGTACAATTGAGTTCTGTGAGAATTTGAACAGGGAAATAAAATTCAAGTTCCACTTGTGAAACCCAACAATTATGCATTTAGTCTTCAATTAGTGCAGCTATTTGCCAAGGAACTTTCTTTCCCAAATTGGAGTCATCCACATTACCAAGGAACTTTCTAGTGCTAATCAAAACAAGAAGTCAGCAGAAACCAAACTGTATAGCATTAGTTAATGCTTTTCGAAAAACAAGAAGTTCATGAACTCTTTGCCATTACCCCTCAACTGTCAGAAACACCTGCTGCCCTGTACAACTAGTCACTCTAGCATTGGTACTCTCCTGCAATTCTAATCTGCCACTTGCACTCTCAAACATCAATTTATTTCTATGATACAAGAAGTGCCACAAAGCATAAAATTCTTTTACATAACTCCAGCATAAAGAGCTCGAGTTTTATTTACAACGTACTCCAAACTCGAGTTCCATGTGGAGTTTTTTAAATAAAAAATTCCAAGTCAGTGGGCGCCATTATAGAACTCGAGTTTTTGAAACTTGAGTTACATGTCAAATTCGAGTTTTAAAAAAGTGGTAGATTGCTAAATATTTCCCAAACAATAGTAGATTGCTAATTATTTTGGCCAAAGATAGTATTTCTCCATTTTGGCCTAGAAAAATTATACGTATTAGTTCTTGTACTGCCCATCTCATGCATTTATCCATTTGTGCTGCCAAGTATAAGACGCAGTCAATCGCAATATGTTATGTTATGAACGTACCCAGATTAGATATTTGGACTATACGATGAATTAGTTGGGTCATTTGGGGCAATTTGGTTGACTCAGGGTGAGTTTGGTTCAACTTTTTGAAATTAGGCTTTTTGAAAAAGTGGAGTTTTCAAAAAGTGCAGTATGAAAAAGTGTTTGATAAAAGCTGTTAAAAAGTGTTTTTTGAAAAAGCTGAGTGTTTGGCTAACACTTATAAAAGTGGCAATTTGAGAGATAAATTACTAAAAATGACAATGTCTATATAAAGAAAATTCTTTGTTTTAATTACCTCTTTTAATGCAAGTTATGGACACAATATTTTCACAAAAATTTCACAATAAAGTCTATATAACAAGTTGTTAATGGTAGGAAAAAAAAATGTCACTAATAGGTCTAGATGAGAACTATTAACAACTTACTATGTAAACTTTATTATGAAATTGTTATAAAAATATTCTGTCAATAGTACTATTTTTTTTTCTAAAGAAAATTGTACTAACTTAAAAAGTTTAGAGATATAATAAAATGTCACAATATTTTCACAATACTAATTTAAAATTAATCTTTGTAAAATAAAATTTTATTAACACTTATCTTTTAAATGAGTTGTTCTAGTACCTACAATTTTTTCTCCACAACATACTCTATAACATCACAGTTATGAAAAAGAAGTTGTAAAATAATCTGTGTTCCTACTCCCTATATTTTCTTCCACCTCGCTTTACCCAAACCCAAAAGCTTTTTTTTTTCTTTCACTTTTTTCTCATCCACACGTTCACTTTGTCCTCATCTTCTTATCTTCCTTTTCTTTTGCTTTCCTCCACACAAAGCGCCCCCCCCCCCCCCCCCCTCCCCCAAACACACACACACACAAAAACAAGTCTGAGCTCTCATCCACACGTTAACTTCATCCTCATCTTCTTATCTTCATTTTCTTTTACTTTCCTCCACACAAAGCCCCACACGCACACAAGTCTGAGCTCTCTCTCTCGAGCTCCCTCTCTCTACTCCATGTCTCCAAAGGTTCCATTTATCAAAAATTCTACCGAATTCAAAAAAAAAAATAGATATGTAAGACGTAAATAAAATAAAATAAAAAATAGAGAAGAGAAGAGGAAGAAGCAGCACAAAAGAAGAAGAAGAAGATGATGAGATGCCGCAGCACAGCAGCATAGAGGAGCAGGAAAAAAAAACTATGGGCAATTTAGGAAAAAAAGAAACCCACCAACAGTAATATTCCTGTTTTGAGAAAATGTGTTTGTGTGCAGCTCTGAGCTCCTTTTTGCAAATGCACGTTTTCTTCACAAACTCAAAACACAACTTTTAATAAAAAGTTGCTTTTTGAACCTCACCAAATGGGCTTTTTGGCCTGGGGGTTTCAAAACGTGCGTTCCAGCTTCTAAAAGCTGAAACAAACGGACACTCAATCCCCATCTCGTTACTTTATAGGCCTCTAAAGAAACGCAATTAACCCTCAGAACATGCAAAGTGATTTTAAATTTTACAAAGCTATAGGAAGGTTGGTTCTGATAATTACACAAAGTCAAATGCATTTGGACTTCATGCAATAGTGGCTCAATTAATTAGAAGCCAAATATTATGAAACTAAATTTTATAGCCTTGATTTGCCTTTCACTGCAAATAAAAAATCACTCTCAATAAGCTGAAAATACTTTTTGGTTCAACAATAAGCTGCAAATACTCTACTAAATCTTAATGCCCTTTGGCATTGCATAAAATTTAGCAAATATGATAAAATTGTCATAATTTGAGCGTAGCAAAAGGCTATATTGTCTACTGCAAGAACCATGCTGATGCTTGCATTAATGCAGAATCTATGCTCTTTTTTTTTTTTTAAGATAGTTCAACCTATGACTTTCACTCCTGATGATAATTCTTTATTATCCGACCAAGACACCAATAAATTTTTTTATGTAGGTAGTGATTGAACCCTAAATCTCTTATACAATTATTAGAAATTTTACTAGTTGAGCTAACTGGAACCTGCTTATCTAGACCACCTTGCTAATTAATGGACCACCATTGACAGAATTCATTGACTAAAGCTATGCAGGATAACTATTAATATCCAATTATGGTACCTTAACATTGAAAACTATAAAGTAGTTCTGCCAGATTAACATCAAGTAGTTAATGAAATTGTTGCTTCAAGAATCATTAAATAGTGGATGCTTGGTACCATTAAGGCATTAAATGTAACATTCAACATTTACTTTAGAGAATACGAATCTTCAGCTAAATTGAACTTGTTTACTACTCTCAGTAAATTAAGAATATTTGCATGTTATTCCAAAGCAAGCATTTGATTACAACCCCTTTTTTGTTTTATCTTTTCCACTGGATGCATTTGATTATCAGTTACAAGCTAAGTTTTAGCTTTAATATTCCAGCTCGTTATAGTTCTATCGGCTACCAAGTTGAATTTCGTTCGCCAGAGAGAAAATTTGCATCAATGGCCAAATAAAATAAACCTCTCATTATATGTTCTTTTGCATTCTAGTAGCTATTCAGAATTTCAGATAGCAATATAACACTTTTTCTTTCTAGCATTGTATATCATCATACCACTTATACAGCCAGTAATTTATTTCATAGTAATCTACATAAATCATAGCATTTATTGCTATTAACTTTTTATTGCGTCACCTCATCTCCATGTTATTGGCCACATAATTGTTTTTTTTTTCCCCCCTTTAAAAAAGAAAAAAGAAATAGATTATTGAATTTACACACTCATTTTGGGTGGTTTTAACATTACATATAATTTTGCCTTTACATATTCATCTACTTTAATTTAGATGTTTATAACTAAATAATGAAAACAATGAAGATTCAAAAACCAAAAACAATATCTATGCATATCTATACTATATATAATAATGGAAGTTTTGTAATAAATTTTATAAAACTCTTTATGCACTACATCTTTAGCATCTTTTCTTATTTTTTGTTTTTTTGTTTTTGTTTTTTTTTTTTTTTTTGGGCAATTCTTACTTTTTTCAACATTTCATCTTCTTTAACCATTGTTTTTTTAGTTCAATCTTTCATTCTCACCGGTAAATTTTTTTTTTTTTTAAATCTTCATTCAATTTCCTTTAGATTTTTATATTTTTTCTTTTATATTTTCTTAAATTCTACAGTTTCATTTTATTCAACCTTTCATCTACTTTCACCATTCCTCTTTCATCTTAATTTTCATATAAATTTCTTCTTATTTCATTTCCACCTCTCCCTTATTCCTCCTAAGTTTTTTAGTACAAAAAGGTCAATACTCTCTCTCTTTCTCCAATTTTGTTTCTTTTTTGGTGGATTTTTTTTATTGTTTCAACCACTTTTTTTCTACTACTAATAGTTCTTTTTGTTATTGTTGATTTAATTGTCATATCACATTTGTTTATCTTTTTGATAAATTTGTGTCTACTTTTATGCATATTTAAGTAATTTGATATTTCAATTTCCATTCACAAGTTCTTTTTCCTTATTCCATTGGTTTGATTTGATTTGAGTTAATAATTAGTTATTTTGTAAGTTAGAATTTGATTTTTTATAATGATCAATTTAAATGTTAAACTACAAGACTTTACTAATTTTTGTTTTTTTTTTTTTTTAATCCTTTTGAGTGAACAAAGTACTCTTAATAGTTGTATTATAAGTACTCTATAATGCCATTTATTCAGAGAAAAGCAAAGGTTAGTCAAACAAAAATAATTAGATGAGTAACATATTTTAGTTTTTACAATTATATTTTAATTATTATTATTTTATAACAATGCATATATAGAAATTTAATTCTTAGATTTTGATAATATATTTTGAGTGGGCAAAATTATAATTTTTGTAAAAAAAAATAATCTTAAAAGATTATCAATAACAAATTGTTTTCCTAATTGGTCCAATTAATCATTGTTAAGTTTTATTAATTATCTAGTTAAGTTTTCCTGTGTTTTGGATTGTAGGACAAAAAAAATAGGGTTTGAGAAAGTTTGTTTAAAACTAAAAAAATAATTTTCAAATTTTATATTCTTTTTAATGATTCACAAAATGCTATAAATAATGTTTATTAAAAAATGCATATTTTTGTTAACTAGCCTTTTGAATTTCTGAGAAAATTTTTATTATTTTCATTTTAGTACGACAAAATTTATATTTATGATTGTTCCTATAATTAAATGAAAATATGATTGTTCAAATTTATATTTATGATTTATTAGTGGTCCTATATTACATTTATGATTGTTCCAATAATAAATAAAAATATAATAATGAAATACATTACTCTTTATTAAATTAGTCCAAATTGTAAAAATAAATTTAATGAGACCACTCTAAAAAATATATCACGCGCAACGCGCAGGTTTGCGGCTAGTAATATAATAAACTCAAAACAGAACAGGACAAAATAAGCTCTAAGAAAGGTTCCAATATAGCTATTGTTTAAACAAAATTAATGATTTCTTGCGGAGGAAATTTTTTGGTTAGTTGAAAATGAATTGAAAAGAATGGACAATAGCACAAACACATAAAATGACAGAAAAATGATTATACACCACAAATTTTCCTAACCTAAACCTCAACTAAAATCTTAAATGCCACCTGCAAAAAAATGATCCCTCTGTCATAACTTTTTCACCTTTTGACCTCGCAAGCCATTCCAAAAGGCAGCTGCACTAATCACCTTCTTCCCAGGAAGTTGAACTTCCAAAACCTGGAGTTACCAATGAGCCAAAATCAGGAAGTCATAACACATGCAGGTAGGCATTTGTCATATTAAAGGTCTCAACAGTGTGCAGGTTGACCATACCCATTGGCCGTAATGGAAGACTTATAATGTATCTAAATGTTCCAAATATTAGCTTTTAAGGGCAACTGGAAAGTTAACTCTAAATGCATGGCGCATAACAAAACACATCACCCAACAACACATTATACCCCAAATAGTTATTTAATAGGAAAACGAAAATGAGAAGAAAACATGTTCTCATATATCTATCATCGAAACAGCCAAATATATATTGAACAGAAACTTAAATGATAGGGTTATAGAAGTTATGAAGCACACCTCAAGTGTCGTGCACCCTGCACATGGAAATGCCAAGGCATCCTTGACAAAAGTAACATCATCAACTTCATTTCCCTGAACATTGTTATGGCTGCAAACTCTTGTAGTTATAATTCTAAGCTCTAAAATATTGTGGTGACCATTTTTATTGTCAATAACTACAACTTTAGCTCGGGTTCCTGGCCATCCTGCAAATGCACGAACCTAGAAAAGTTTTATGTCATGACTGCATGGTTTGAATCAAAGAAGAAAATGCTTACCTTATTATGTAGAACTAAAGCTTCTTTATCAAAATATAGCCAGGATTCTTCAGAAGTTATCTGCATAACGCAGGAAAACTTAGATGTCACGAAACATAAAATATTTGAGCAACTTGATATACATAAGAAATACATCATGTAGATAATTTAGAAACATGTATGGCATGGTTTCTCTAAAGTTCCACCGTGTTACTTGAATATTCAAATTATTTGGATGGGGTTTGCAGATATGCTGTATTCTATATCCTACAAAGTTACCAAATCCCATTTCACAGGTGGATATCGATATAAGAAACAAGACTACCTCCTGGAGAGAAACATGGGGTTTGAACAAAATGAAAAATATGAATGCACATGTATACATTGTAACCATGTTCTGCGTAACATTAAGTTAAATCATCAGCTAGCCAAAACAACAAAGACACCACAGCTTCATCCAATGCATGTTACACCTCAAAGTATCTCTTAAAAATGTTACAAGACAGTACACCTAGTCCTATTTCTAGTATGATGTACCTTTGGAGCTAAGGTAGCTTTAGAGTCATCTTGGGGTTTTGCTTTCACCTTAGCTGATCCATCCAATATAGACGGAAGTTCATGGATTAGAAGTTCAGATCCTGAAAGAGACAATTCAATAAATTAACCAAAACAAAACATATATTCATATGTAAAATAAAATTTTATATATATAATTATTTGCTCATTAACTTATGCTGGACAAAGGTACTAGGTCACAAATTTAATATAAATATTGGATTACTATCAACCAAAGCTATTGCAATCTTCATCTAGTAAACTGTCAACTTCATAATTATTAGACAAGTTTGAGGCTCACTTAACGGCAACATTACCTTAGAATATTACCCCAAGACTTGTAAGATAAAGAATGGGTCTATTTAGGCATCAAGGTGAAATTTCATTCTCATTTCAACACTTTGATTCAGGAGGTGTAAGTCTTATCTAGCCTACTCCCTTTCCTTGATGGTGCAAAGTGACTAATTATGCCCTTAATAATTTATGGTCTAAGAGAACATCAAAATTTGGTACTTGTTATAACTGTTGACCTGCTTCCTTCTCTTTTTATTTAAATATCTGCAGCCTACTTTTGGAGTTCTTTAAACATTCTTCAAGTGAGACATCAGGTAGTTTTCTTTAACCATATTTTTTGTTAGTCAAAGTTGTGCCGAATAATTGATATACATTGTTGTCTTATTTTTTAACATCTTCAGCTTTAGGGACTACTGGTCACCAACATGGTGTAAGAGTCAGGTTGTCTTTAAGGTCTTAAGATTCAAAGTTAGCTGGGTAGGCCTGCATGTGAGAGTGGATGTTAAAGAAAGGTGTGCAACATATACATTTTCTATTTAGCCTGTCATGTCCTTGATATACATTGTTCACTTCACCTGCTAACAATTTAAGCTTTTGAGGCTATAAGTTCACCAACAATTATGATCACCTAAAATGCCCAATAGCCATAAATTTACTATTCTATAAGTTACTTATTTTATATGTGAGAGAGAGAGAGAGAGAGAGAGAGAGAGATGCATCTTGATAACCTGCAGTTCACTCATCAGGGAGTAAAAATACCATCCATAACATTTTTGCTTTCAAAAAGATTTTTTAGTATTATGTTCATTTTTTTTCATTACATTAAAAGGTCTTAAATCTTCCTTAAATTCTCAGTTGTACCCCTCTTCAAACATTTCCAAAAGAATCTTTTTGCTACTTAATATAATTACAGTTTTCTTACTATCAGGATAAAGTGTTTTAATCACTAGAGCTCAAATTTTGAAAAGCTTAAGCCACAATGCCTTGAGGCTTACAAGTTCACATGGATATGACCAATAAGACACCTTTTTAGTTATGGAAAAGTGAAAACATTTGGATGACAGGATTTCAGGAAATTTAACAAAGTCACAACAGATGAGACACATTGATTAATTCTTTACTTCAAAACAGAGACATACCTAACTCCTAATTAAACAAAAAATGGATAGAAAATGAATAACTGCAACCTTGCTAATGAACTAGGAAGCACTTTCACGGATACAAGTGTGGGTGCAGTGCAACGACACAGCAATTTTTGAAAAAGTAGGACACAAGTGGAGCGGGATACAATTATTAATTAATTTTTAAATATATTTTTATTTATATTTTCTATATATATTGTTAGCAAATTGATAAAAAATGTTATTACTCATTGCTATTCTTAAGTCAAGTTATATAAATTAATGAATGTAATATCATTTAACAAAGGTAAAGAAATATCATTATAATAAAGTGATTAGATTGGTTATTTTAAAAATCAAGTTTGGGTGTTTTTGTAAATAAATAAACATTGTTGGGACTAGGAAGCTCCCTTTTCACCTAAACCCCACTCCACCACCTGCAACATGCAATGACTTTGTCACTCCTATTCTACTTCATTTCAAAATATCATCAGTTTTACAACTTACAATATCTCATCACTCCTATTTTCTTTGAAAGTTTCAGAGACCCAAAAGTTTTAAGTGCAAAATTGAAGAACAATGTTTCAAAAGCAACCAAAACTTGAGCTTCCTCCGGCTCTAAATTTTTGTTCTCTTCTTCTTCTTCTTCTTCTTCTCCTTTTTTTTCAAATTATTTTGTAACACTGTAGCAGATCTGATTTGAAGTTTATACTTCACACTGGCCGAAACTTCTGCCCCACAAAACAAAAACGGTGCGTTTCAGACTTTTTTTAAACTAAAAATAAAATGTATGGGATGCATGTGCAGCAGTGTCCAGGCCGCACCCCATGTCGCATACGTGTCCAACACGGGTACGACTACCATT
This sequence comes from Quercus ilex subsp. ballota, assembly GCA_032727855.1. Taxonomy (NCBI): domain Eukaryota; kingdom Viridiplantae; phylum Streptophyta; class Magnoliopsida; order Fagales; family Fagaceae; genus Quercus; species Quercus ilex. The sequence continues at coordinate 3,688,321 of CM064919.1, forward strand.
TAGTCGCACCCGTGCTTTCCAATTGATGAATGACATGTTGGAAAAATTGGTGGGTCTTTCCTTACTTGCACTACCAAACACTCACACACCACTCAAAGAAAGTGACTCACACTCATAAAACACACAAAGGAGAGAGAGAGTGGAGATGGAAGAGTAAGAGAACCCTTCAATACTTGTATTTCTCTTCTTCACTCGTGCCTTGAAATTGATGGATGCATTGGGTATATAGACTCCACATGCAATCATAACTTGTATTTATTACAAAACTCTAAAAAAGCTCTCACATGTATTCATTACATAAACTTCCCTCATTATTTTTTTACTCTTCTACTAAATCACTTCATAAATAAATTAGAGTTTCATACATAAATTAAGTTCAACCTTCAACACCACCTCTTAAACTTAATTTTTGATTATGAAATTCTAGTTTATTTATGAAATAAGTAAGTAAAAGAGTTAAAAATATTGATGAATTTTATGCAATGAATGCATGTTAGAGCTTTTTTGGAGTTATATAATAATACAAGGAAAGTTATGGTTGCATGTGAAGTATATATACCCCGTGCATCTTTCAATTTCACAGCAGGAGTGAAGAAGAGAAATACAAGTATTAAAGACTTCTCTTACTCTTCCATCTCCACTCTCTCTCCCTTTGTGTGTTTTGTGTGTGAGAATCACTTTTTTTGAGTGGTGTGTGAGTGTGTAGGAGTGCAAGTGAGGAAAGGTCCACCAACTTTTTCCAAAACAGTGGTATAAGAGCCACTCGGTTCATGGTGAGAATGGCTATTGCCAACGGGATGGTGTCATTCCAATTTCCCCTACTTACAAAACAAAATTTTGATAATTGGAGTATTCGAATGAAGATGTTACTTGGTTCCCATGATGCATGGGAGATTATTGAGAAAGGTTATGAGGAGTCACAAGATAAAGCATCTTTGACTCCAATTGAAAAGGAAGCCTTGCAGAAGGCTAGGAAGAAAGATCAACAAGCCTTGACCTTAATATATCAAGGTCTGGATGAAACCATGTTCGAAGAAGTTGCAAATGCAACTTAAAAACTCCCTAAAGGGAGTTGATAAGGTGAAGAAAGTTTGCCTTCAAACATTGATAGGCAAGTTTGAAAGCTTGCACATGCAAAAGATAATTTTCAAGGGTGATGGATATTATAAACCAATGAAAAAGATATGATGAGAACTTGGAGGATGCCTGTGCAGTAGAAAAAATAATCAGGTTAGTAACTTCCAAGTTTGGCTGTATCATTGTGGCAATTGAGGAATCAAAAGACTTGAAGTCAACGACCATTGACCAACTCATGGGATCTTTACAAGGCCATGGAAAAAGGCTTAACAAGAACAAGCAAGAGCCTTTGGAGAAAGCACTACAATCTAAGCTCACCTTGAATGAGAAAGGGTGGTGTGAAAGTAACCAAAGAGGCTGCGGACATGGTTGAGGAAGAGGATTTGGAGGAAGAAATGGTCATAACTCCCCAATTATGAAGTGAGAAATCAAAGTTCACAACCCACAAGAGAGAGTGGAGATGGAAGAGTAAGAGAACTCTTTAATACTTGTATTTCTATTTTGTTCCCTAGTCTTCACCTTATCAACTCCCATTAGAGATTTATTAAGAATCTCCCATGCCTACTTGGAAGAGAACTCTTTAATACTTGTATTTCTCTTCTTCACTCTTGCCTTGAAATTGACAGATGGATGGGATATATATACTCCATATGCAGCCATAACTTTCCTTGTATTATGAAATAACTCCAAAAAAAAAAAAAACTCTAACATCTATTCATTACATAGAATTCCTTCAGTAACTCTTCTACTAACTCATTTCATAAATAAACTAAAGTTTATGAAATTAGTTATTTGAAGAATCAAAAATAATGAGGGAAGTTTATGTGATGAATGCATGTGAGAATTTTTTTGGAGTTATGTAATATACACAAGGAAAGTTATGATTGCATATGGAGTATATATATATTCCATGCATTTGTCAATTTCAAAGAAAGAGTGAAGAAGAGAAATACAAGTAAGCATGGGAAATTCTTAATAACTCTCTAAAGGGAGTTGATAAGGTGAAGAAAGTTCACCTTCAAACATTGATAGGCGAGTTTGAAAGCTTGCACATGAAAGAATCCGAATCTACTTCGAATTATTTTTCAAGGGTGTTGGCTATTACAAATCAATGAGAAAAATATACTGAGAACTTGAATGATGCCCGTGTGGTAGAGAAAATAATTTGGTCATTAACTTCCAAGTTCAACTATATTGTTGTGGCAATTGAGGAATCAAAAAACTTGGGAATCAATAACCATTAACCAGATCATGGGATCTTTACAAGCCCATGAAGAAAGGCTCAACAAGAAGCAAGAACCTTTGGAGCAATTTCTACAAGTTAAGCTCACCTTGAATGACAAAGGGTGGTAAAGTAGCCAAAGAAGCCGAGGACATGGACTTGGTCGAGGAAGAGGAAGAGGATCCAGAGGAAGGAACAGTCATAACTCTCCCAATTATGAAGAGAGAAGTCAAAGTTCACAATCCAAAAGAGAGAGAGTGGAGATGGAAGAGTAAGACAACTCTTTAGTACTTATTTCTCTTCTTCACCCTTGCTTTGAACTTGACGGATGCAATGGGGTATAATCGAGATGCAACCATAACTTGTGTTTATTACATGATTCCAAAAAAACTCTCACATGCATTCATTACATAAACTTCCCTCATTATTTTTAATTCTTCTACTAACTCATTTCATAAATAAACTACAGTTTCATAACATAAAAGTTTAACCTTCAACATGACACACATACATACAAACTACCAATTTTTATTTATCTTTTCATGAACACAAACTAAACTAGCAATTCAAGTAAATCATGTGTGAACAATTTCTCTGACACATGCAGAAATTTAATTGACTAAAGAACCCCTATTGATCAGGCACAACTATATCGTTATTGGATTACACAAGCTCAGGCATAGATACAAAGTCACATTATACAGCAAAAGAAAAAAGATACAAAGACAAATTAGCCAAAGTAAATAATTGCATGCATATTTGACGTATTAACACTAAAAGCGGAAATAACAATAAATAAAAACAAAAATAACCAACCTTTAGAAAATAGAAACCCAAGTAAATCAGGGGCCTGTGAGCAAAGCATTTTGAGGTTAGTTAGATAATGCTTAGAAAGCAAAAAAGCAGTTATTGCCTTTCAAGGCTGATCAGGAGAACATTATAATCTTCATCCACAGAGTAACAAATAATTTATAAAATGAACTCTCATAGTGCCTGAGCTAACAATGCAAGCTAAGACTAAAGCTAAATTCAGATACAGCAAATGCATGTTAACAACTAATTGTTTTAGATCAATCCATGACACTTTGGCTAGGGCTTTGCAAACCTAAAGACTAGCTGAAACATAAAACTTAAGAATATATATGATCCATAACTAATGTAGTAATTCCAGATAAGCATACCTTAATTTGATCATCAACTTCCAATCTTTCACAGGCAATGACAGGTCCAGCATCAAGTGCACGCACAGTGAATGCCAATGATACTCCTGTTTCTTTAACTCCATCCTAACGCAGAGATGTATAGATGTCATTACAATAACTTTATAAAGAAGAACTGTAAAGTATTCAATGCAATGAATGCATAAACCTAAAAATAAAATGAACCTGTAATGCTCTTTGAACAGGAGCAGCACCACGGTACAGTGGCAGCAGACTAGGGTGTATATTCACTGTCCCTGAGAAAATTAAAATATGAACTTGAGAAATGTTTGTATTACATTTTTTCAGGCTTTATATTAATTTTATTATCATTACTATAATTATTGGTAAGTTACACATGCACCCAATGGATCTTGAACCCACAACCTTACCTTCCATCCCATTATGATGGGTGAAGGAAGTGCCCGTTGAATGGTATTGTTTTTAGCATCTAGTCAGTTTTCAACTCATTATTTAAAAGTTAAAACTAGTAGGTACACATTTCAAATTAAACTTGGATGTCCAAAATTTATGTTTATATTTGAGATGCCAATGAGCTTTTGTTCAAATGGCAGTTCTTCCTCTTTTAATAATGAGATGGAGAGTGAGGTCATGATTTCAAGATCCATTAAGTGCATGTATAATTCACCAGTAAAAAATAAAATTACATTAGCAATATGCAGCAAAAGGTTGAACGAGATACAAACTTAGCTACAATAGATAAATTCACAGATGCCAAACTGACTTCAAAATTTTCCGCAAAGGATGGTATCATGAAACATAAATAATACATCTTCAAAGACAATCATAGATCACAAATACTTATCCCCCCCCCAAAAAAAAAAAGCATTGATAACAAAAGCACAAAATTGTTTAAGATGCATGCATGCATATCCACCTCCTTGAAGCATGCCTTAAAATAACACAAGAAACATGTCACAAGATTCAAATTAAAGGAACATGCCTCGAAGGGAAAGTTTTACACCAAGTATGCTAAATGTCACAAGCCAAACATGACAAGGGCCTTTGTGCTTGCCCATGGCCTCTAGCCTTGGCTTCCAAACACCTTTTGTATCACTCTTGTACATATTCTTAAAAGTAAAAGCCTTAAAGGCAATTCCGCATGTTTAGACTTTATGAGCAAACCTATAAATAGGTTTTAGAGGTCCCAGATTAAGAGAAACCAAGATGACAATTAAAATCTATGCCAGAACTTAGTAAAATGGAGAACGTCCCTGTGAGAAGCCTGAAATGTAAGTTGAACAATGGCTTCATGTTTCTTTGCACATACTGATGTTTCCTCCTGCCAAATGGGTAATGGCTCATGCTCTTAAGAGGAAATGCAAGGTCAGTAACATGTTCGGTTAGAACAAGAACAAAGGTGAGTCTCTTCGTAAAGCTTTCCTTCCATCTCTCAAAATTGTAATTTCTCTCTTTATATGAATACAAGAAGAAACCAACTATACTATTTTGCTTCTGCATTGATTTACTCTTCTAGATTCTCTTGCTTACATCATGTGGGTGCTTGTGCCTTGTAAGATACTCCTTGGCTTACTTGCTACTTGCTTGGGGATACAAACACCACATGGTGAGCTAGCTTCTAGCTAGGACCGTGGCAACAAATTTACTAGAACCCCATATGACTAACGCACGAAATATTGTTTCTTTACTAAGATCAAACACACACACACACACACACACACACACACAGATTTTTAAACTCACTGCTAACAATTAATTCTAAGATTTAACCATTCATATTGAGTGATAACAAATTGCTATCACCTATTGGAAGATTTCCTCATGATTCCAAATAAACCTAATGCCTCTGCCACAAATAATTAAATAATGAAGGCTTATTTCTTTTTTCCATATCAGTTATCGAAGAAAAATAAATTCTTGTTTCCATATCTCCCATGTGAAGGTTAAACCTATCCACATAACCATTTGTTCATGGGCACACAAATGAAATACAAATTTACATTAATAAAGATATAGAGTCATGCATAGGTGTAAATACATATAAGGCACAAAAATTTGATACTTGCACCTCTAACTTAAGGTCTACAGCTCACATAATCCCATATACCTTTTCCTATGATGAGTAAAGATTTTGAAATCATTTTCAAGGATCATGGATGTGATTCAGGGCATCTGTGATACCAAACCAATTGACCATATGGGAAACACTCCAATCCATAAGCAAGATAAGTTATTATTCTAATATTCTCTTGCATTTCTAGAGTATGTGAAAGTAATTGGGTATGCTCAAAAATTGCAAATAGCACATTCATGTGACGAAAAAAAAATGTGGTCTCTCATTCATGCCCAATATTCTCAATTTTGTTCGAAAATAAAATGTAACTAACCCAATGGTGGAATATTGAGAAACTTTCTGGGTAAAATATTTCCATATGCTGCTGTAATGCAGAGTTCCGGCTGTAAAGCTTTCAAATTTGACAAGAACATGTCCTGCATATAGAAAGAAAACTCAATTCTCTTCATGTGGTCTACCATTTATTCTTCATAAACATAGGTGCCTATATTAGGACAAAACTTTTAATGTGTTGGCATTTTGTGTACGGGGCAAGTGCCAAAAGTAGGAGCAGAAATGAGTTTGGAATTTGGGTGGCAAAAGAAGAGAAGCTCTAGCCATTAAAAACCACTTATGGTTTGGGGTATGTAAAACACACACGCACACACAAACATAATAAGCTTTCCTAAATTTTACAATTACAATTGATGTTCCCATTCTAGTTAAGTAAAAATGACATTTTCTAAATGCAATATGAATGTACGACCCCCCCCCCCCCCCCAACAAACAAAAAAAAAAACAAAAAAACAAATACATATAACTATTTGGACACTTATATTGTTTTGCAAAAGAATTTATGTAGTCTAAAAATTGTATTAATAAAAAAGAATTTGCCTTTTACCATAGGTTCAGTTAACGATTTGAAAACTTTAGCTAGAAAGCAAATATTATTTTCTTAAGTAGAAGTTTATAATGCCCAGTAAAAGTTTGTAAAACTTCACCTTCCACCCCATGTTTATAGGATATAGGGGAAGGAAATTCCATTTGGTCGAAAATCCACTGGCTTCTATGTTGTCAAAAACCAATCATTAATTTTAACTTTTCCTTAAAGATAAGTTCAAATGGAGAAACCATTAATTACCTCTCCAGCCTTCTCAGGTGTGAAAATGAGGTCAGAAGAGAAGCCTTTGTCGAGAGCATACTGTGCCACTGGAGAAGGCATCACCTTTTTCCCCCTATCCCTTCTAGAAGGCGGTTGAGTAACAATTGCTGCAACCTAAATTGTGCCAAGTTAGTAATCCATAAGCACAACTTCTCACTTTATATAACTAAAAATAATCGTGGAAACAATCTGAATGTTAAGTAGGCCTATAACCTTTTTTACTCAAGACCATGTACACGCTGTAATACCATCCCTTCAAAGACAGGTTCATGATTATCTGCAGTGTTTCTATGTACTAGAAACAGATCTTTTGAAAGAACTCAACTTACATGTTTATTGGATCTTAAGCCATGTCAAAGTGAGGTATGGACCATGACCCACTCATCTATTTGTCATCAGCCTTTTCATTTAGTTTTTTTAGCTTATTTATTATGTATAGCTTTTTAAAGCCTTACCTTTTCTAGGTACAAGTACAACCATACTTTAACCAACTTTCAACAAAAAACCAAATAAGCGGATGCCCAATGGACAATTCAATTAAGTCCACATCTTAGTTTTTATGTTAAACATTCAATTTGAACATTTTTTTTTTCACAAAAATGCAAACTGACCATAAAATTAATCTTCACATAGTAATAAGAGTATAAGACTAATTAAAGGCTTAATTATTTTTTAAGGTAAGAATCCCAATAGAATTAAACCTCTAGTAACCCCAACCAAACAGATAATAATAATATATATAGAGATAGATATATATATATATTTATAAATCCAAGTAGTGTAACTATATTAGATAAGAAAGTGAAAGAGAAAATTGAATTGAAGATAATGTAATGGGAGTTTAAGGTCCAATACCTGAAATAAGGAGTCTGGAGCAGTAGATGCATTGAAAAGGGCATCAAGGACTGTTGTAGAGACCTACAATACCATAAGAGAATACCCATTTCATTACACACCCAAATACCAAAAGAAAACGAGAGAGAGAGTACCTGAGGAGAGCCCAAGAAGACAAGGGGCTTCTTCTTTGAAGAGGAGTTGAGAGAAGAAGAAGAAGTATTGAAACAGCAAAAACGACGAAGCATCAGCGAGGAATTCATTCCTCGCTCAGTCTCTTTCTCTCTCTTTTCAACGGCTACTCAGGCTCTTGTTTTTGCTTTGCGTTGCTGGGACTACCTTTATTTGACATGTGGGTTTATCTCATTATCTGCTACTACTTCTACTGCTTTAGTCGGTGAAATTTACCGAATAGCACAATTTTCCCAATATTTTAGGAAAAAAGTATACAGAATTATTTACTTATATTTATACTCAAATTTGACAAATTCGAATTCTAAGTAATATGGAGCTCCACAATATGGGGCTCCACTGCTTGGTGAGCTACGTGATGCTTGAAACTTGAGCTCCAATTAAATCTCCATTTTGTCAAACTCAAGTTCCAATAATGTGCTATTAAAATTTGTGCTATTTGACAAATTTAGCCGCTTTATGTTGGGAGTACTTTAAATTACTTAGGTTTTGAGGAGAAGGACAAGGATAGATTGGGGTGTGTAGAATAAGGAGAGAGAGGGGAGAGGCAAGCCAAGGGGAGTGGTCGGTGGGGTGGAGAATAAGAAGGACAAGGAGGAGGGAGGTGGTCAGAGTGAGGTGGCAAAGATGAGGGAGAGCCGATGAAGAGGGAGGGTGGGGCTTGGCAGTGACGAGGTGAGGGAGAGTCGATGAAGAGGGAGGTGGGGCTTGGCAACGGTGATGTGAGGGAGGTCCGACGAGGGATTGAGAAGATAAGATTATCCTAATGTAGCGTTTGGTACGGGAGAATCCACATTACTCCTAGCATCTAGATTCTTGGGAATGTGATTCCTTGCAATCTGGATGCCTAAGAACGTAGCTATTCGTATGTTTGGTTTCATTGAGAATCTCTTAAGATTTCTATGAATGTGAAATGATAATATTTGGTTTATTCTCATAAATCTTAAATGAATTATTTATGTTTTCCATTCTATCCTCAGATTTGAATGTGAACTACCAAGTGCTTAAAAAAAATCTTCCTCTAAATAAATAATGAAAAACAAAATATAAATTATTAATTATGACAAATTCATTAAAACTGTAGTCTAATATTTCAAAATGACAAGTACAATACAAAAATAACTATTTAAATTTTCATATGCTTTATTCTTAATAACAATTTTTAAAAGAGCTTAATCCAACCTTGGCAATAATGGAGGGTCCCTTCAAATTTTTTTTTTTTTTTTTCACACGTGAAATCTAAATAGAACTTTGTTAAAGACTATATTAACAGAGTTGTCTATCTTGTATATGTTGTTTTGGTGGGAAAAGGTAAGGAAAAGGGAAAAAATATCGACGATTTGTTTTATATTTTATTTTAATTGCTTAAATGATAAGAAGAAAAATGGTTAAAATTGTCAATCTATAAAAAATACAATTTCCTTTAAGTTTGGGAATCTGGATACCCAACTATTTTAAAGGGAATCCACATTCCTACTGAGAGGGGCTTAAAGAGAGAATCCAGATTCCCCTAACATCTGATTCCCTTGCGTAATTTGCAACAAACATGGAAATCTTTAAACATTTTTAAGAATCCTAAAATATTACCTCGTACCAAACGTCATATAAGGCTAAAGTAGTGCTACTGTTGCATGCAATTAGAGGGCATAATATTTTAACAACAATTTTACAATAAAGCCTAAGTGTAAGCTGTTATTGGTTTTCTAGAAAACTATTTTTTATTTTTATCAACCATTAAAAAAAAAAAAAAAAAAAAAAAAAAAAAGTAAAGGAGGTGGATGGTTGGGCTGGGCTGGGGTCTAAGATGAAGGCCAATAAGGAGAGAAAGAAGACGGGTGTGTTTAGTTGAGAGTCAGAGAGTGTAGAGAGAGAATCTGAGTACGGAGGAGAGAAGAGAGAAGGAGAAGAGAAATGGAAGGAGAAGAGGGAGGAATAAGGCTGAGCAAGAGATTTTCAGATAAAGACAAAGGTGAAGGTGAAGTTGATTACAAGACGAAAGCAGGAACAGCGTGGAGCCACTCTTACCTAAACCAAAAGCCATGGCATCCTCTCTCTTATCCCAACCAACGCCGCAAGTGGATCGCCGAACAGACCCACGCCAACCGCGAGCGCCGCGCCGAAGAAGTCGCTCGCGAGGCATTCATTCCTCAATCCCTCCTTCCTTCTTTTGGATTCAGTGTTTTTGGCCATTTTTGTTAATTTGGGTAATGTTTCAAAATGTGTGCAGTATGCTCAGGAGCAGGAATTCTTTCGCCAAACTGCTCTCATCTCCAAGAAAGAAAAAGAAAAGGTCTCTCTCATCTCTTTTGTTTTGGTTATCTCAACTGATAAAGTTTCTGACGATCGAATAAAAAATTTGGGTTTAATTTCTGTCTACGCCAAAAACTGAATGGTGATGCCATAGGTTGAAATGGGGTTTTCTAATTAATTAATTAATTATTCGAATCCAATCAAATCATCACAGGTGGAGATGATGAAAGCTGTTAGCTTCATGTATGTTCGGCCACCCGGTTACAACCCAGAAAGTGCCAAAGCTGCAGAGCTTGCTGATGATGATGCTGATGCTGATGACAACAAAACCCAACACGACCCACCTGAATCTGTGCCCATTAGAGATCGTTCTGGTGAAGAAAAGAAGAAACCGAGGCCAAAGGATGTTTTTGGCCGACATTTACCAACTGAAGAGGAATTTGAAGTTTTGAAAAATGCTCCGCGGTATGCTTGATGTTCTTAGTTGATTGAGTGGTGGTCTATAATGATTTCTCTAGATATTAGGATCTTTTGACTGAAAAGTTTGATTGGAAGTGTTTATAAAGCTCTTAACAAAGGTTTTGGGAACATATTAAAAAGGATTCCAGGGAAATTGGTGTCAGATTCTCATAATGCTTTTATTGGACAGTGACAGATTTTTTAATTTAGTTCTGATAGCTAATGAGTGCCTCAACAGTAGGATTAATGGTTAAGCACTAGTTTGGAAACTAGATACTAAGATATCTCATGACCATGTGAACTGGGACTGTATAATCTATATGCAGGGTAGATTTAGTTTCGGCTAAAATTGGAAAAAAATTATCTTTTTTTCCCCTATCTTGCATTTCAATGGTTAGATTTTCATTTTTGGCTGAGGGCACTCCATTTGGCTTTAGTAGCTCTAGAGGGTTTGCAGCAAGGAGTTTTTTTTTTTTTAAGTAAAGTAATTCTTATTAATATAAAAAATAGTCACCCAAGCAAGGAGAACTTCTTTCACCATGATTATTTATTCTTGTTATGGAGATTATAAATAGAGTGTGAACTAAATCTGTAGAGGGTGGTTGTCTTTCTAGTTTTTGAGTTGGGAGTGATTCCAGAGGAATTGTGACAGTCTCCCATTTGTTGTTTGCGGATGACACTGTTATTTTTGGTGGTGCTGATGCTGAACTCCTTTCTTATATCAGATCTGTTATTTTGTACTTCAAAGCGGTGTTGTGTTTGAGAGTGAATTTGTCCCAGTGGGATGTTGGAGAGACTGAGGAGCTGACAGGTCTTTCTGTTGTAAAGTAGGGTTTACCGTGAACAATTTGGGCATGTATTACAAAAGTATACATACTTTTGTAATTCTTCCATGTTTTGGGAACTTTCCTACAGGCTTTTTAGAAATATGGAGAGTAGTTCTCTATAATTTTATATATATAAGTACTAAAGTTTATTAAGAGAAAGAAAAGTGTGAGCCTTATTTCACGGGAAGTATCAAGAGCTACACAACAGCTTAAATTCTAAAGTTACAAAGATTAAAACCTCCAAAGAAGAAAAACAATTATCTTCTCTAACGATCTTTGTCCAATCAAAAAGCAATCTAAGAAAAAATAACAATTGGAGCAATGAAGATTCAACCCCTTCAAAGACCTAGAATTACTCTTTTTTTTTTCTTTTTTTTTTATTATTTTTTTTTTTTATATGAAAGAATAATTTTATTAAAAGAAGAATTCTCCCTGCAGAGGGGGCAGGAAGTAGCCAAAGAACCTAGAATTGTACTCCTTCTAAATGCACCACATAATACAAAGGGGAATAGTGTTCCATACCTTCATGCTTTGATGGCCCTTGAACCCACCTCTTCAACAAGCTAGAAGATTTTTCTCTGAGTAAGGAATGACTTTAGAAAAACCAAATAAGGAGAAAAACATAGACCATAGGTCCCTTGCAATAGCTCAATGTTGTGCAACTTTTAAAGTTGGGCACATTTGCAGCATGCAGCATGGATTTCTCTACAATTGAGTTTTCTGTGGTGGTAACTGGTAAGTAATTGTAAACTTCTATGTTGATTTTTAACTCCGTAGTTTTTAAAGATTTTCTGATTTTGATTCCCATTCACATGAAATCGAGTATTTTTACATGGTTGAAAGGAGTCCTTAGCTTTTATTTAGTTGCTTTATTTAAAAGGGAGGCTTGTGGTAGGTATATTATACATTACAACTTTTGAGTGTGTTGAAAGTGCTTGTGGTAGGTATATTATACATTACAACTTTTAGGTCATAATATTATAAGCCTTCTTCAGGCTTCTGTTGTACATCCTTTAGAAATGAAATATCAAGCGAAATGAAGTCTTACTTGGTGCTCCCCTCTGGTTATGTACAAACAAGTTGTCTTCTAATTGCTATCATTTTTGCAGTTGTTTTTAATATAGCATATATGCTGTTGTGATTGGTGAACACAGATTTAGATGTCAATTTTATCCATGATTAATGTTTCCAGGTTGGAGACTGGAGTTGCTGGAAGGGTGAAACCATTTGGAGTTGAAGTGCGCAATGTGAAATGTCTAAGATGTGGAACTTATGGTCATCAAAGTGGCGATCGTGAATGTCCATTGAAAGATGCTATAATGCCTAACGAAGAGAGTCGATTGAAAAGAGATGACCCCTTAAATGCCATCATTGCCCAAACAGATCCCAGTGAGGTCAGTCGTATTATCCCATTGCTAGTCTTAAAACTCTGATTAGCGATTGTTAGGAGTCAATTTTTCCTTGTTGCTTACAGAAGTCTACTTATCATTGTTTACTTGGTCAGTGAATGTGTAAGATTCTATTGGTTGTTTAGGCATTTTTTCTTTTTACTTGATTTGTGTATGACCTTTTCTAGGTATCAATGTTATGACTAGGGACACATTAGCCATGTCTGCATGATATCTCAAAAGGACATGTAACAATTAGGATTCCCATACCCACTTGTATGTTTAAATCAATTTAGCAGACACTTGATGTGGAACTTAGCATATGCTCACCATGATGGGGTGTGAAGGATTCATACACGAAATTCCTAGATCTATGTGATGCAAAAATAGAGAAAAATGTGTCAAATAAAACATTCACACAAGATAATATTTATGTGGTTCGGAAATTTTCCTACGGCAATGATTTCACTTTTCAGGGAAAAATACAAGATAGGCAGTACAATTTTTTTTCCTCTCAAAACAGCACACCAAACCCTAATTTGACAAACAACGGTATTTACATCCTGCATTGCGGATTCAGAATGAGCCAAGCCTCTGCTCTATGAACTAAGCCTTAGAAAATCTCCCATTAAAAATATTAGCACTTTTATATCAGGTCGGGTCATAATCTAGATCAAGCACAATTAGGCTTTACATAGCCCAACAGGGTAACACAATCTACACATTTATATATGGTGCATCTCTACTCTCTTACCCTTTCCTATTATGCTAACCTATCTTGATATATGCTACCTTCGCATATTCGTAATCCATCATTTTATTTTTATTTATTTTTAATGATATCCCTCACCAATCCCCTTTGTTGGATATAGACTCAACTAACTAACCCTTAATCCCAATTTGTTTGGATAGCTAATTGGATCCTTTTTCAACGAGGGTTGGCAATGCTAATGGGGTTTAACTCAAATGGCACCACCTCCTCTTGTGAGTGCAAGGCGGAGGTGAGGTTGTTGGTTCAAGGCCCACTGGGTGTGTGTGTAATTATCAAGAAAAAAAGAAAAAATAGGTTTGGTCACATGTACCTTCCCCCCCCCCCCCCCCCCCAAAAGTTATTTTGCTCTATTTAAGGTCATACTCTTTGTCACCTCTCTATCTATGATATCCTTCTCAACTTTATTCCAAGTAATTTTTAAACCTTTTCACTCAAAGTTTAATTAAATAAACTTTATTTACTGGTAAATTTCATTGGCCTTCAAGCCACATATGAAATCATTTTAGATTACTTAGTGAACAAAGTTTGGCTTCGAACTTAGGCTATAACCAACAATAGGAAGGTGACATGTGTCCCTTTCATGTGCAATGCACATGACTTACAAAACCACACTTGAGTGATTGTAATCATTTTAAATGAGTCATGTGCATTGCACATGATAGGGACACATATCATCTTCATATTATTGATTGTAGCCTTAGACTACAATGAAGTTTGTAGCCAAACTTTGTCCTTACTTAATTTGTTTATTTTATTTATTTTTTTCCTTATTGGTGCCACTCCCACCCTAGAATATAAATCTTCATTCCTTGTTTTGGTGAGAGATGTCCTCATTTTGCACCTGTAATTATTGTTTGCAAAATTGTATATTGTTTCAGAATCAAATCAGTAAAGGTCATTTTGAATCTTTTTTTACTTTAGACTTTTGTCTGAAATGATCACCCTGGAAGCAGGCATCCTTATTCACTTGCTTCATAAAAATGTCTTGCGGTCAGAGCTAACATCAATTGTCTCCTGTTCTTTGGCTTACATCACAGCCTCTAAAGTGGGAGCTCAAGCAAAAACCGGGAATTAGTCCTCCTCGCGGAGGATTCAAACCAGATGATCCTAACCAGCAAATAGTTGCTGAGGACATATTTGATGAGTATGGAGGTATATGGTTTTTCTATTCCAGTAATTTCTATGACAATTTTTATCTTTTGTATATTTGGATGCTGGTGTGATGACTGTCATCCCCATCCATTTTGTAGGGTTCCTCGGTGGGGGTGATATCCCCAAGTTGCTGTCGAACTTCTCTAGCAAACCCAAGAAGTCCAAAAAGAAGCATAAGCCAAAAAAGCAGCAGTCACCATCTGGTAGAGAATTGAAGGACCCATATGAAAATGCATTTTCTGAGGATGTGGATAGGAGGACAAAGAATAAAAAACATAGGGTGAAGGAAAAAAAGCGTAATAATTCTGAATCAAGTTCATCAGACAGTTCAGAGTTTGATAGACCCAAACAGAGCAGACACAAGCATTCTAATTTATCTGAAGATTCGGATGCTGACAGAAATTGTAGAAGTAAAAAGAGCAGAGACAAGCATCCTTACTCATCTGAAGATTCTGACTTTGATAGGCGTCATAGAAGTGACAAGAGTGGACACAAGCGTTCTTGTTTATCTGAATATTCCAACCTTGAGAGGCATCATAGAAATGACAAGAGCATACACAAGGGTTCATATTTATCTGAAGATTCCGACCTTGAGAGGCATCATGGAATTGACAAGAGCAGACACAAGCATTCCTATTCATCTGATGATGCTGACCCAGAGAAGCATCATAGAGGTGACAAGAGTGGACACAAGCTTACACATTCATCTAAAGATTCTGATTCTGAGAGGCATCATAGAAGCAAAAGGAGCAGGCAAAAGCAGTCTTATTCATCTGAAGATTCTGACCCTGAGAAGCATCGTAGAAGCAAAAGGAGCGGGCAAAAGCAGTCTTATTCGTCCGTAGATTCTGACCCTGGGAAGCATTGTAGAAGTAAAAGGAGCAGGCAAAAGCAATCATATTCATCTGAGGATTCTGACCCTAGGAGACATCATAGAATTGACAAGAGCAGAAACAAGAGTTCTCTTTCACATGCAATTGAAGATTCTGATAAAGGGCATCGTAGAAGTAAATATAATCGTTAATAGCAGCACGATCAGTGTCATCAGTCTGATCCTTCAGCAGAATGAGATTTCAAAATTCCTTTATATAATGAGTGGGCTGATAAGTTTTATCTCATTGCAAATTAACAATCTTTGCCATCAAAAGCAAAAACTATTGTAGAGGAATCGATTCTCTTGGGTTGTTTCGTATGGAATGAGCAGGCTGGATAAGTTTGGATGGGGGGAGATAAGAGAGGAGAGGGGAAGGGTGGCAGAATACTATCTCTGCTGGAAACATATTGTAAAGGAATCAACTCTCTTGGGTTGTTTTGTATGGATCAAGGATGCTGATTATTTATGTTACTATAAGATGCTTGGTTCCTGTCAAACCTTGTTGTCTTACATTTGGATTGTTAAATCCATTAGTCATGTTGCCCTCATTGTAGGGACATCAGTTCATCATTTACCTAGTGTTCCACATTAGTAAAAATGCTTGAATGAGCTTCTTTTTGTGTGTGTGTGTGTGTGTTGCTTGGGATTTCTTCATGGATTGTAAATGGGGCTAGGTTTGGCTTGTGAATGTGTAGACCTTAATTTCATACATGTAGAATGAGTGCTTGAATAAGGTAATTTTGACTTTCGAGTATCTTGACATGTTCTTTTCAATTAGCTGTGTGTCCCTATTTGGGATTTTAGTTTTCCATAATACCATCATTCTTGTTGGTAATTTTGATGAGAGAGAGAATTGGAGAAAAAAAAAATAACAATGTATTTTAAGTTTAATTAAAATTACGTTGTTTTCTTTCTAAAAATAAATAAAAAAAATTTACGTTGTTTTGAGTTAAATAATAATTTATGGAAATAGAGGATTATATTGAAAATGATATTAATATTTATGGAAATAAAGGGGATTATATTGAAAACGATATTTAATATTAGGAGCTAAAATAAAAGCATTCCAAACATTAAGTTGGTTAAATTTTAATCTTAAAAAAAAAAAAAAAATACTGGAGTATTCTTTTTTGGCCTTTAAAGTTTGAGTTTTTATTTATTTATTTATTTATTTTTTTTTTGGCTTTTATGTTTTCAAAATTTTCTCTGTTGCTCTTCATGCTTAATTCTATTTTAGTATTGGTCATGTCATCTTTTTTTGTTAGTAATTTGACAATTAAGTACCATTCAATTTTAACTATTTTATAAAATATAACTAAAATACTGTAAAATTCCTGAGAAAAAAATTTGAATAAAACAGGATTAGGCTAAAACAAAAATTTTGAAACGTAAATGATTAAATTAAAAATAATCATAAACTTTAAGACCCAAAATGCATTTTAATATTTAAAAAATAAAAATAAAAATTTGACTAAAGATAATAAAGAAAAGAAAAAAAGAATTTTCTAGAGGAATAATGGTACAGAGTAGAGACACATCGAAGGGGCGTGAATCGTGAGTGTGAACAAGTAAAGTAGGCGGTGAAAACGAAAAAGGATGGGCAAGGCGATGGCTATGGCTATGGGGATGAGGAGCATGATGGGTACAGCCTTTAGAATAGTAGGAAGCAGAAGCATGAGCACCAAAGTCCCTCATTCTCACTATTCCAATCGTCCCATTCCCAAAGAGGTACTCAAAGCCATCAGACCTTCTTCTTCTTCTTCTGAGTTCCGCAAGTTCCTCAACATTCCTGGCACCTCTCGCTCTGAAAACGCCTTGTTGATCTCCAAGTTCCTCAAGCTCTACACTGCCCAGGTCTCTCTCTTTCTCTCTCTGGAACGATGAATTTTCTGTTAGTAATTTGATTTTTCTTCATATGCCTTGCAACTGTTTGATGAAATTCCCCTTACAAACTGTCTGCAATAATTTATTCACAATTCATTAAGTATCATTTAAATTGACGCCCATTTTCATTTTTCTTACTCTCCTCCATTCAAATGAATTGGGTTTTCCATTGAATATAGTAATTTAATTTTTCTTCATATGCCTTGCAACTGTTTGATGAAATTTCCCTTACAAACTGTCTGCAATCATTCATTCACAATTCATTAATTTCCATTCAATATTCTTTTTTCTTTACTCTTCTCTATTGAAATGAATTGGGTTTTTTTTAGTTTTCATAAATGATGTCACTTTTCCAACACTACGATGGATTTTGATCCGTAGCTTTTGTGTTAGTGCTGCCTATGTCTATGTCCTATGTTATGGTTGTGCAACCAGGTTGCACAGCGTTTGTGTGTTAAACAATTAAGCATGTGAGAATTAACTAGTTGGTCAGAGGGTTGGTAGTTAGTTAGCCAATCTTGTCCTTTGTGTGTCAAGGTACTCGACTAGTATAAAAAGCTGGAATGTAATTGTAATCATTCATTCAGAATGTTAACCAAATATTTTCCTAACTCTTCTCTTTTCTCTCAATTCTCCCTCTCTTCTCCTGGAGGTCTGGCTACCTTGAATTAGCCATACAAATTTCTAACAACAAGCAATTAGGTTCTTAACAACTGATATTAAAGCAGTGAGATTATGCCATGGCTGAAGGAACTCAAGTTGCACAGATGAATGAAGCCATCATTGACCTGAGACAAACTCAGGATCATCATACTAGAACCCTGAAGATCCTAACTCAGCAAGTAGGCCAGATCAATGAGGCCATGAAGAGTCCAATTGAAGCACAAGAAAGGAGACAAGAACCAGCTTGAGGGCAAGGACCTGCAATGGAAGAAGTTCCCTGTCAGGGACGGAACCAAAATTTTTGTTTTTGTGGGGGGGGGGGGGGGGGGGGGGGGTGAGTTATGGTACTAGACAATTAATCAAGACAAACCCAGCATGCATGCACACAATTGCACATTTTATAAATGTATATATACTCTCTCTGCCCCAAATATTTAGTCATCTATTCTGTTGTTAATAAATGAATTTCCTAACGTTCCCTTTATTTTAATTAAAAAAACTGATGCCCCTCTTTTATTAGAGTTGAATTCAATTAGGCTAGTTTTGGAATCTCGTACCTTTTTATTTAAAAGACACTGCATTAATGATATTCCCTTAAAAATTTGTATTTTCTATACATGACAAATAATATGGGACGGAAGGAGTGTATATATATATATATATATATACACACACACACTAATATTTTAAAGCTAGAGTAGTCATAATTTATAAATAAATTATGAACAAAATTATCTTCTTGGTGTATATATAGAACTTATCAATTTTTAAATCCCAAAAGTTATCTAATTTGATTCTAGACATGTCCCAAAAAAAAAAATGGTGCACAGCCTGTTTGTGTGAGACCTTATAGGTATCCATATTATTAGAAGAATGAGATAAAAAAAAAATGTGAAGGTATTGTTAGATGCAGGGTCCATTAGAGCTAGTCAAAGTCCATTCTCCTCACCTGTTTTTTTGGTTAGGAAGGATGATGGTAGCTGGAGAATGTGTGCGGATCATAGGGCTTTGAAAAAAGAGAATAAAAGATATATATCCAATTCTTGTAGTAGATAAGTTGGAGGGGGCAAGGATTTTCTCCAAACTTGACTTGAGATCAGGTTATTATTAAATAAGGATGAGCAAGGAGGACATTCCAAAGAGAGAATTTAGGATTCATGACTGACACTAAAAGAAGGGCAGGGTCTTCTTTCTGAGGACACTATGAGTTCCTAGTGATGCCCTTTGGATTAACAAATGCCCCATCAACCATTCAAGCCCTTTTGAAGAAGATTTTTTCTTGTGTTTCTATGACATAATTGTGTTTAGCAAGACCCTTGCAGAGCATACGAAGCACTTAACAGTTGTCATGGAGGTCATGCAAAAGAATTAGCTTTATGCCAAGAAGTCTAAGTGTAAATTTAGGTGCCAAGAAGTTAAGTATCTTGGCTAGATTATCTTAGGGCAGGGAGTGAAGGCAGATCGCAAGAATTTAACAAGTGTTTAGTTAAGTATTTGTGTTGTTAACAGGTGTTGTATGTGTAAAAATGATTGGGAATGGGTGGACCACCTGCTAATTCTTTGTCCTTTTGTCTCTGATTTATGGTCCTTTTTATTTAGCTTGTTTGGAATTTCCTGGGTTATGCCTACACAAGTGTTTGAGCTGCTTGCTTGTTGGTTTTGAGGTGTTGGGTGACATAGGTCAGCATCTGCTTGGGATGTTATTCCGCATTTTATTAAGTGGAACATATGCTGAGAACGGAATAACAGAATCTTCAAAGGGGAGGAGCGTTCTACCATCGAGTTGAAGCACATTTTCCTTATTTCTTGATTGAATGGAGGACTTCTTTGAGTGGTCTTGACATGCCTCTGTTTTAGATTTTGTAGATTTATGTAATTTTGGGTAGACTTTTGCTTTCCTTGTACACATCCTGTGTACCAAGGAATTTGATTCTTTTCTTGTTTTTTTTTTTTTTTTTTTTTTTTTTCAATAAAGTTTTTATTTACCGATCAAAAAAGAAGAAGTTCCTTGAAGGCCTTGAGGAGCTTTTTAGGTCTCACAGGATACTATAGGAAATTCATAAGAGGTTATGGGCAAATTGTAGCCCCATTGACAGCTCTACTAAAGAAGAATGCTTCCATGTGGAGAGATCAACCATAAGAGCCCTTCAACAAACTCAAGGAAGTTGTGTCTATTACTCCTGTGCTAACCTTGCTATACTTCATCAAGGCATTCACCATTGAGTGTGATGCCTATGGCCAAGGGCTTGGAGCAGTCTTCATGCAGGAGCAGAGGCTTATAGCTCCTTGAGTATTGGGTGTACTCAAGGTTTCAGCCTTACAGGTAAAAATCTTTGGGCCTAAGAAGGCATTTGAATTTGTCCCCTAGGTTCTTTGGTTCTTTCTAGGTAATCCAAAGAATTGGAGAGGTAGCCTACAAGTTGGATCTGCCCCCCAATTCACGGATTCATCTTGTGTTTCATTTTTTCTTTTTTGATAGGTAAGAATAATTTTATTGAAAAGAGACTACTTCATGATGAAAGATGTGAAGTACCCTGAAGAATTACAATCGGAAAAAATATTTACATATGAATTGACTCTATGAAATTTTGAACAAAAATAAGACCCAAAGCAAAGGACCACTCATAAAGAGAACCAATGAAAGATGCTAGCAATTGAGTTGATGTGGAGTGACATTCACTCCACATCTTCAAAGTACGTTGAATTGTTTCCCTCTAGATAGTCCATAGGCCATAGCACACAAAGGAACAAGGTTCCAAACAGCTGACAAAAGATTAGATCCCCTAATCCGCCATCCACATAATGAATCAAGAACCTTCTCCGGTAATACTCATTGAATCCCAAACATCTGAAAAACATGACTCCATAAGTCAAAAGCCACACTGCAATGTATCAAAAGGTGGACCACAGTCTCCCCATTGCATTGACACATACAACACCAACTCACCATTGCATAACCCCTCAATCAGGTTATCACAAGTAAGAATTTTCCCCCAAGCCGCTGTCCACACAACAAAAGGAAACTCTACGAGGAGCCTTAACCCTCCATATGGCTTTCCAAGGGAAAGACATAGAAGATGAACCCCAAAGGTCTCATAAAAAGATCTCACAGTGAAATCCCCATTTCTCCTTAGTTTACATCTCATCTGATCTTCCCCTTCCCTAGTGGGAATATAAGATTCTAGCAAATGGAAGAATGAATCCACCCCATAAATCTCCCAGTCATTAAAATTTCTCATGAATCCCGCACTCAAATTCCTCTTCCCCCACCTCCTGTCTCTCCAACAAAGATTCCACAGATGCATCCTCATCCAATGCAGTTTCAAATAGCCCCTCCTGTGTTTCATGTGTCATGCCTCAAGCCTGAGTTGGGCCAACACAACCCCTATACCCACACTGCCTCCTGTTGACAAAGGAGATCTGTCAACTAAGCTTATTGCCATCTTGCAAAGGAGAATGATCAAGCTTGGAAAAGAGGCTGCAATTGAGGTGTTAGTTCAATGGCAAGGTGTTTCTAAAGAAGATGATACCTTGGAATTGCTCCACAAATTGGGGCTTTAATTCCCTCACCTTGTGGGCTAGGTGCTTGGAGGGGAGGGGTATGTTAAGCATCTAGAGCAAGACTAACACGTGCTGCTTATGTCCTAGTTACGTTGTGCAACCGGGTTGTCTTATAAGAGCATGTGTGCGAAGAGATAAGCTATGCCAAGCATAAAAATTCTAGCATGTGATTAAATAATTATGCATGTGTTTTAAACAATTAAGCATGTGTAAATTAACTAGTTGGCTAGGGGCTGCTAGTTACTGCTTAGTTGGCAATTAGTTAGTCAAGTTGCTAGCCAATCTTGGCCTTTGTGTGTCAAGACACTTGACTAAGCCTTAGTATAAAAGCTGGAATGTAATTGTAATCATTCATTCAGAATATTAAGCAAAGTACTTTCCTAACTTCTTATCTTTCTCTCAATTCTTCCTCTTTTCTCTTGGAGGCCTGGCTACCTTGAATTAACCACACAAATTTCTAACTACAAGCAATTAGGTCCTTAACATTATGCCTATGTGATGTAGGATAAGGGGGAACAAACAAAATCTGATTTAGAACTGTTGGGGCAGATCTGGTAGCACTTGGGCTTTGAGGGTTTAGGGTTAAGTTTTGGTGGGGAAAAGGCTGGAAAATAAGAGGGATAATAGGGTTTCCAAAGGGTACAAGGATTAGTAGGGTTTGGGAATGAAACAAAGGAGAGCTGTGAACAGAGATACGTGAACAGTAAATTACACCTAGATTCCTAAGCATCACACCTAGGGTTCCTTGGCATCACACAAACCATAAAGAAAGCTTCATATCTCTTAAATTCTGAAAACATTAATCTTCTCAATAGAAAGCATTACAACTCTTTAAATAGAAGTCTAATATCTATTCCTAATTGAACTAGGATTTCTTAAAACGCTAATAAGACTTGAACTGTTTGCTACTAAGCCCAACTAAATAGCCAAACTTAAATAAAACACAAAAGAAGATCTAATGAACTGTTTGCACAGCCCATTCTAGAATATTATGAAATTACAAAATTGCCCTTGATACATAAAATCAAATAAAATATACTCCTTATGTCCCAATTTGTTTGTCCTGTTTGAAAAGTCAAAGTTTTTAAGGAAACATTATTTATTGTCTTGTCTGTTTTATAAAAATGTATAAGTTTACAAAACTACCCTTAAATAAATTTATCAGTTTTTTTTTAAAAAAAAGAGTTATTCTTAATTAGGCAACTAAAAGGTGCCCCAATTAGATTGATTTTTTAAAATATTTGTTAGTTTTCTTTTCAAATAGTTTTGAAAATAAAGTAGGGGTATAATAGGAACATTAGTAAATTAATGGCTTTTATTTTTAGAAACAGGACAATAGTTTGAGACATCTTAAAATGGAATAGAAGACAAACAAACTGGGACGGGGGGTGTAATGAATATGTTTTCCCATTGCCTCCTGCATCACTATGTTATCATAAAACTTTAACACTTTGTATTTTATTTTTTCCCATTGACTGAGTTTATTTGAGATACAAATACATATGGCCAATCCTAATTAGATGAAGAGTATCATCAATGCTAACCTGAGTTTAATTGGGACTAATGCCAATGAAGCTCTGTCTCAAATGGCATGTCCTCCTATTGTAAAGTGAAAGGTGGAAGATGAAGTTGTGGGTTCAAGACCTACCGGATGTGTGTAATTATTTTTAAAAATATATATTAATTGGGACCAAGGTTAAGGAGTGAGTTGGATATTAGCTTCATATGTCCCCAAGCTATCATGGGATTAAAGTACTCCTTTTTGGGTGGGCTTGGGGCTCAGGCTATAGGGCTTTTATCCATTCCCTGTCTCAACTTACATAACAAAAAAGTCGAGAGAATCAATTTCATTTATGATGTTTTTACTTCATTTGCAGCTGTTTACTTTTTCCTTTCTCTACATGTTCAGTGATATTGTGATCTGGAATCTTCTTGATTTGCATTTTCTAACATGGTAAATAGGCATTCAGTGATGTTGTAATGTGGAATCTATTTGATTTGCAACTTATAACATGGTTAATAGGCATTCAGTCGCTACACTTTCTGTTTGGGATCAATCTTGTTAGTTGTTATAACCTCCTAATTCCAGTGACCAACTTGTCAACTGACAGAACACATAAAGCAATCGTTACAAAATAAATAAACAAATAATTACCATAAAAGAAAATTCAGAACAAGTGATGAGGTTTTTGTTTATGAAGTCCCTGAACAGCATTGCCAAATGGTGATTGTCTAAACCGAATTAAAGATTTGTTTGAACATGTAGTTGACCCATTGTTTCCCTTGTTATCTTTGCTGAATGGTGAAAAGGCTTGCATCCCATACCATTTTAGTCTATTCTTCTACGAGTAACACATTATTTTTTATTTATTAAAACAATGAATTTGATTGTCTTTGGTGGCTTGACATAGCTATTTTACCTATGTAGAGCCCTGGGATAAAAAAGGACAAAATTTGGGAGGATAACTTGAATAAATTATTACATGGGAAAGACAGAGCTGGGTTACCAGAGATTGCTAAATTGCTGTCTCCACAATTCAACCACCAAGGAGGCATGAACTCAGAGTCAAAAACTGATGACAACAAACACCAAAGGGGCGCTAAAGCAAAAGGAAGGAAGAAGAAGTAGGACACTATTCCAGCATTTTCTGCATGGACTCGAAGAGTTGAATCTTTTGAATGCTTATGTTCCTATCCGGATTCTTGTCTATTGCATTTGAACATTGGTTACATTCCTCTTTCCTGAGCATCTTTATTCAATTCCATAATATTAACTGGCACATGTTTTATGTACACCAGTTTATGTGGCAGATGTAGGATAATCGTTTAAGGTAATCCTGTGGAGATGCTTAGAATTCTTAGCCAGGTTAAAGTTGAGAACTCCAAGAGCTTGGGCTATAAACTTTTACATGCTGAGTTTATGGCATCAGAGGTTGGACCTTGATGCGACGAGTGTCCTCTGCCCATACAATGTGTAGCAGGTTTATGTTTGGGAATCTACATTTCCAAAAATTGAGGGTAAGGTTGTCTACCAACTGCATCTTCTAGACCTTGCAAAAGCAGGGGCCTAGAGCACTGTGTACAACCTTTGAGTTCGTGACATTACTTGGTTGACATGGTTCGATTATGGATATAATTATTCTTTGTGAAAGGATTTTTTTGTTTTTGTGTTTTCAATATTCTTGCCAAAGATGCAACTCTATCTTATTTTCCCTCTCTTATGGTCCGTTTGGATTGAGGGAGAGAAAGGGGCAGTAGAGGGAAGTGAGTAAAGTTAGTATATTTTCAGCCAACTCTACTCTACTTTTCTATAGTCCCCTTCCCTCTCTCTTTAATCCAAACAGGCCATTATAGTCTTGTACCTTTTCTTTTTTTGGTACATGGATTCAAATGTCATTAAAACCAGTGGTAATAGGCTAATAGCTATACCCCTGACCCTTTGAACATCTCCTATCTTTGTAGTTTGCACTTGTGGAAGCCTATGTTTGTAGTGCTCTCAAAATACATGTACTGTATATATTGGGAAAAAATATTAAAAAAATAAAAATAAAATAAATTTAGAAAAGGCCATCTCCATTGGCTTTATATGCGAGCGAGAACCTTCATAATGATCAAGGTTGATGAGCAATTTGTTGAGCAAAAAAGGGTTGATGGGCAGTTTAAGGATTTGTTTAATGAAACCATTTAGTGATCTTAATAAGTCCAATGACATAAGTGAAAGTAAAGTTGTATTTATTATAACTTGTCACACTTTGGAAAGTTGTGTTTTTAACATTATTTATCAGTAATTGTATGACATATATATATAGCTTCAATACTTTTGTTGGTTATATTAAGTTACTGTCAACTTTAATAGTCTCGCGTTTTTTAATGAATGGGTGAAGAGACATGGTACGCAAATTTTCTAATAAATCTCAAAGTGATTATAGAAGATTCAACCAAATATATATATATATATATATAGAAGAAAGACCCTGCATTTCAATCAAGGGAGGTTGTTCAAATCAATTTAGAGTACATTAATAATATCGAGTAATACATCTTCCATTTAGACATGTTGAAGAGGGGGAGAAATTGCCCGTCTTGCAATTGGTTATATGAAGTTGCTAGCAACTTTAATAATATGAGTTTTATCATGAATGAAGGAGTGAAGCATGGTAGACAGATTTTAACCTAATAGACATTGAGAATGGAAAATCTTAATTTAGCCCTAGTCAGCTTGAGGATTGGCCAAGTAGACTTTGATTGTTAAGTTAGTAGACTAGTGGAAGAAAAAAAAGCGAAAAATGGTAGAGTAACAACTCCAAAGTTTGTATACCTAATTCAATGAATAAAAAGGGTATTTATAGGTGTGTGAGGAGCTGATTTTGGGCGTTTGGACGAGAAAACCTATTATTCAAGACTTGTCAGCTAATCGTTCCTTCAATTGTGATGGTATATTGTGGGGCACAATAAATGTTGATATGAAATGAGCTAGCGAAAACTGGTTTTTAAGGATAATTATAATTATAATGGGCAAACAATTGAGGCAATGAATCTGTAGGTCAATAATCAAGTCAATCAAGATAATTGCATAACTCAAATTTTCAATTTTACTAAACTTACTCCGCTTGCCCAAAAAAGAAAAGAAAAGAAATCATGGTTATCATATTAGAATCCATGCATTTTGATACTTGAAATCAGAAAAAGAGAATGGATAGGAAGCAGGAATGATTGCATTTTTTTTTTTTTTTATAATTTGCATTACTATTATTATTTATTATCAAGGAAAATTAATAATGGAGATAAATATTAAAAAAAAAGAAAAAAAGAAAAAAAGAAAAAAGGTGGTAGAAGAAGTACCCTGAAGAAGGTCTGGGCCTGAGTCATGCGAGCCCAGCTCAAATTTTAAATTTAAATTGAAATGAACGATACTTGTCTCTGTGGGGTGAGTGAGTGGGAATAAAGAGAAAGGGTGTAGGGTTTTAGAAAGAAAGGAGCAGTGGGCAGTGACAGACAGTCTCAGAGAAATGGCATCATCATCATCATCGCGTTGGAGGGCAGTGTTTGGGGGAACGACGACGCTTATGAGCGCAGCAAAAGAAAAAGCGAAGACGACTACTACTACTACTACAATAGCTCGTTCCAACATCGGCATTCAGAAGGTGGTTCAGATCTCTCCTCAACTCGGCAAATTCCTCGACGGCGCCACCGAGTCCTCTCGCACCCACGCCGTCAAGAAGGTCTGGGAACACATCAAGCTCCACCACCTCCAGGTCTCTCCCTCTCCCTCTCCCTTTTCTATAATCATCTAATCATTTACATGTTATGGGTTTTTTTTTTTTTTTTTTTTTTTTTTTTTTTTAAGACTCTTTTTCTATTTATGCTTTTTTGTTCAAATCTTTATCTTTAACAAGTAATAATGATAAACTTGTGGAAATAAGATAAACCCATATAAATTATTTTAGCAAATGGCCATTCTTTACTTTGTTCTAACAGTTTCTCCCTCCCTATTGATGTTTGTGATGCTTGGAGGAAAGACTCTGTGTGTTTGTTTATGCTCTTTTTAATAAAGACTCTGTTTAGGTTCATGAATGGTTGGAACATAATTTGAGAAGATCCGTGAGCTCGGCCAACACAGAGGAACTCTTAAGCTGTTATATTGTCTCACTTTATAATGATTCACAGATATACACTTCACTTGTCTCTACTTTTGCTTATCAGTGGCTTTATTTTTAGATTTGTCTCTAGTGTTGATTGTCCCAATTTTAGCAGTTCTTTTGCTATCACCATGGCCTACAACATTTGTTTCTTGTCGATTCTTTAGTGTTTGTTATTGTCATGTCTAATGCATGACAAGCTATGGTGTTTTGCAGAACCCTGCAAACAGAAAGGAAATCTTTTGTGATGAGAAGCTGAAGTCCATTTTCGATGGGAAAGAGAAGGTTCAGTTCCAAGAAATCGCCAAGTTCCTGTCCAACCATTTTGTGAAGTCCAGTTAATGCTTGCCCTTCTGATGCTCTCTATATCATTGTCTAGTAGTGACTTGAAAGATCTTTTTGTTTCTTCATTTTGCTAACCTGTTGAGCTTTATGTTTAGAAAACCCAGTTTGACTTACAATTGGGGAAATGATGTGGGAAAATGTGTGATAGGTCCTGTATGTAAAGGAATCTTGGGTTCACTCTGGTGGCATTTTGGTGGGTTAACCATGAAAGCTCTATGAATGGCAAAAACTATATTTGTTCTTCTCTGCTATCTTTAGATTGATATTGTGTGATGCCGGATTAACTTGTCACTAGAATTGTGTATATACATTGTTTAAGGATACTTCACATTTAACTCAGAATCATCAAACAAATGAGGAAAGGTTTATGAAAGGCTAGACAAACAAATCACAATCACCTTCTTTGGATCAAATCCCTGCAAAAACAGTCACCCTTCAAAAGCCTTTAAACAGCGTATATAAACCATTCTAGGGACTTCCTATTTGAACCTCAACTCACACCCAGTCACCTTAGAATTAGGATGTCCTTTTAATGCCATTAATCCAAATCTGAGTTCATTCATATTTCATAATATGCTTGATTAATCCTTCACTTCTCACAACTCCATGAACCCAGGCATTTCTATCAATCCATAGAACATAGACCTGGTTATTCATGAAAAACTATTGTATCATTGATTATGGTTTCTTGATTCTGAACTCGATTTTGCTATCCTAATCCCCTAGCTTCCCATTAAACAATTCTGGTTATTGATGGTATTATTGATTATAGTTTTTTGATTTTGATGAACTTGATTTTGTTATCCTCATCCCCTAGCTTCTCCCATTAAAGAAATCTGGTTATTGAGCTGCTATTAATCCAAAATATGATAAATTAAGGTTACAATACTTTGATTTTATTGTACAATACTGTCTCCGGGGAGTGCACCCATAATGCCCTTGCAGAAACAAATATGAGCCACCTCCGAGAGAGAGTAACAAAATTGTTGTTGATAACTTTAATTCCATATACAACTACTGTGGGTGGCTGGTGGTAGAGCCACTATGAATAGTGGTCGTAAAGGTGAGAGAGAGAGAGAGAGAGAGATGAATTACTTTGTTTTCCTTTTTGATGATGCTCGATTGAAAGGAATCAAGTTTGAGAGAAATTAGAATTGAAATGAATTTGTGTGGGTGATAATGAAATTGAAAGAAATTTTTGTTGAAGATTTGAGGTTTAAATGGTGATTTCAATGATTTTGGGGCTTTTATGAAATTATTGAAAGTTTGGGGGTCTTGTTCAAATTTTGGAAATTTAGAATTTTATAAGAGTTCAGGTCAAAATGTAATTTTGGAAAGTTTTAAGGTCAAAATATAATTTTGAAGAAGAGTGAGGATCAAAGTGTAATTTTGGGAAAGGTTTTTATGCTGGTGGGCTTTTCAGTTTATTTATATTTAAGTTGGGCTCGAGAGGAAAATTTGATTTTGGGTTTGGCAAGATTTCAGGTTGGGCCTAAATTTTGATGTGGGCTTGACATACTTTATTTAATAAAAAGTTATTCGTGGGCTAACTTTTTAATGGGCTAAAGGTATTTTTTGGTTGTAGTTGCTGTGTTCGTGTGGGCTTGTTTTGAAATTTGAATTGAATGTTAGTCTTGGTTTAGTTTTGATTGGGCTTAATCTCTCTGTGCTTGTTGGGTTTAAAATAATGGGTTTCATATTGGATTTTTATTTTTATTTTTATTTTTTATTTATCTAGATGGGATACCATTTAAATTATGTGTCCACAATATGATAATTGTTTTTTATTACGAGGATAAAAGATAGCAATTAATTTACAACGTAAACGGCTAACTTAGATATTTTATTGAAAAATTTTGGTACTACAAACTAGTGCACAACTTTATCCATAACTTGTCTTTGTGGCGAGTTCTGATTAGTAAAAAGTGACCAAGTTATGGTTGGTGGAAGGGTGAATTGTATGCTAGTTTGTGGCACAAGAACTTCACTATTTTATTTGACTACAAAAGACTTGCCAAGTAAGTTTTTTTTGGGATGGGAACTTGCCAAGTAAGTTATAATTGGACTTGAAAGGTGTTGGGAAAGAATGTATATAGTCTATAGAAGGGGGGCGCGTGAAAGTGAATAAAATAGGGCGCACGTGGAGGAGTGAAAGAGAAATGTAAACTGAGGCTTGGGAATCGGACAAGTCTAGTTCGTGATCGTTGATTATTATAAGATTTTTTTTTTCATTTTTAGGTAATACAGTGTAGTTTTACGGTGGTGGTGGGTGGTGGTGTTTGGTTACAAGGGTAAAGGCGTCCTGTAGCTGGAATAGCAGAAGATGACGACAGTGGTGTTAGACGAGGAAGACGAGAACTTAGCTCACTTCCTCGAATCCGAGGTTCTTTCTGTCTCCGACCAGGTTTGTCTTTTCCCTTCTCCTTGAAATTGATTTCCTTTTCTCGACAAAATTTCGAATTCCCATCTGGAATTTGTATTGCAGGAAGATGGGAAAACGGTAGAGGAAGAGCCAAACGCAAAAAGAGCGAAGCTTGTAGATAAAGATAAGGAGGAGGACAACAACAACAAGCGAAACAACGTTGTTCCAAAGAGGATAGAGAGTGGGATTTTCAGCAAAGTCCCATCCGAACTCTTTCCTCACATCCTTAAATTCCTGTCTTCTGAGGTATTTACTATTAACAAATCTTCATTTCTTTATTTATTATTATTGTTATTAATATAAATTTGGTTGCTTTATTTATTTGTGTTTGTTCAGGATCTTGTAGCTTGCTCACTTGTCTGCCGTTTCTTGAATTATGCGGCATCTGATGAGTTTTTGTGGCGTCGCTTGTCAGTATTCTTTCATTTCCTTTTTCTTCATTTCTTATTCTGCTGCGATATGTATATTGTAAAAGTTTGCATGAGTTTGTTTTTCGTCTCGAAACTATTGAAAGCATTACACTTTCTTGTCTAACTGCTAAGTAAGACAGATGTTTTGGCATTGGAGAATGGAAATTACTAAAATTTACATAACCTTTACAAACAAATCCCCCCACCCCCAACTATTGAATTATAGAGAAAAAAAAGTTGGCAATGCAACGAATGAGATTGATGGGTAGTAATTGAGAGAGCAGTCAATGGGATTAATAACATTTTACTTATCAAAAAAAAAAAAAAAAGTAATTGGTGACGCATCAATTTGTAATGGCTATCTAGTAAAACCTGTAGTATCCATCACCCTTAGATAATCTGACATGTTTAACTTCGATTATATATATATATATATAAAGATACCCGAGGTGGATAGGTGGCAAGAAAGAGTTGGTCACACGTTGCACCTTATTGCGATGGCAAGTGCCTTTCACCAAAAGCCACGGGTTTTTAAGTTTTGGGTCCAAGAGTCAGTCTTTCCAAAACTAAAAAAAGGGTAAGGTTGTCTACTAATCATCACTTCCAAAACTCAAAAAAAGTTGGAGCTTTGTGCATTGGGTATGAGTACAACTTTTTTTGGTTTATGGAATTTTTTTTTTTTCAAGTTCTATAACGTTTTTGATGGTTATGAACAAAAAAGAATTTTTTAAAGTTTAGGGATGAAAAAAGATTTTTTTTTTCAAGTTCTATAACATTTTTGATGGTTAGGAACAGAAAAAGAATTTTTTTTAAGCCTTTTTTTTAGAAACATAATTTTTTAAAGATTAGGGATGAAAAAAGATTTTTTTTTCCAAGTTCTATAACATTTTCAATAGTTAGGAAGGAAAAAAAAAAAAAAAAAATTTAAAGCATAGGGACATACTTTATACTATATGACCTTTGGGGATTTTTTCCTGTATATATTTGAACTACCAAAGTTTCTTTCTTTTGTTTCTCCTGTTAAATGTTGCTTATGGCTCTGGATGTAATTCGTCTATTGCAAGTCACCAGTGTGTGGGGTACCTTAATCTTTAATTATATGGCTTCAATGTACACTTTCTTCTTCACCTATATTCTTTACTATATGTAAATTTGTTGTTTTACAGAAATGTTATGAAATGTTTAGGTTACTGATAATATTAGTTTGATTTTTTCCTTTTTTGGTTCATAGGTAATACTTGAATGTGTATCTAAGCTAGTTCATCCAACATGAGTGCAGGTACTGTATGAGATGGGGTCTGTTGCGCCCTACAAAAAAGTTACGGCAGTGTCCTTGGAAACAGCTCTATATTCAGGTACTCTTAGTTCTGGCCACCATTCTCCTCTCCTCTCCTCTCCATCCAAACATACATATAGTTGAAGCTATGAGCTATAGTTAATTGATGCTTACCTTTTTTTTTTCCTTTTCTTCAGCGCGATGAAGAGGACATGATTGAACTTGTTAGAGATTGCCAACCTGAGTTTAAAGAGTACTACATTCAAATGCAAGCAGCCAAGAGAAGCCAAGCACCTCTTCCTTCACAGGTAACACTTACTACCTGTCACCTTTTCTTTGGGGTAATGTGGAGAGACAAAAAATACCTGGTTCCCATTCCTATCAGCCTCCACTGTACATTGTAGATTCTTATGGTGCTTGAAACCTAGGGATTTTTTTGAGAATTTCTCTATATCTGTAGGATTTATTTGCTGATAGTTATCTTTTTCTAAAGTTTTGGTAAGTTAGTTACATGCACCCAATGGGTTTTGAACCCAGGATCTCGCTCCCCATCCTTTCTTATGGGAGGAGGAATTTTAATTTGATCCAAAGTTCATTGGTGTTTTCACCTTTTGTTCTTTATTTATTATTCATCACGTAGTCTGTTTAATGGGCAACTGGAGTCTCTCTTTTTTGGGTTTTTATTTTATTTTTTATTTCTTTGGATAAGAACCGGAGACTCTTATTTAAGAGAAACATCAATTTGGAAATTGAGCTTTTGATTCAATGTGCATTCACTCAAATAAACACTATTTCATGCCGCCTCGATATGTCTGTTTTACCTGTGAAGGTGAATGATGACCGGATAATTCTTGACAAGACAGTGGCTGATCAAGTGTCTACGTGGAAAAGCAGCAGGGGCCTGACTGATATGGTGGTCACTGACCATTCTTGTTCTGGAGAAACATGTTCTTACTACCATATTGGAGATGTATTTATTTGCGAGAAGACTGGACTTGTACATGGTAGAGAACACTTTTCAGGAAGTCTACCTTTTTATGTATTGATATATTCAAGTATTTAGCACATGTTTAATGCATGGACTTTGGAGCTTATTGGTTAATTTTTTTATGTTTTATTTTCCAGTCTGTGATGATGCATGCAGAGAAATTGTTATGGATCCCACCGATGAGATTTTGGTCTGTAAAATATCTGGGCATTGTTTTGATAGGCTACTTTCAGCGGCTGAAATGGAGCCAGATACTGTGAGTATAAATTGCCTGTATCTTATTTTGCCTCATTCTTGAGTTTAGTCAATTACTTTCAAATCTCAATTGTTTTTCTTGCCGTGAAACTTTTCATTACAAAGTTGGCTCCCTCTGTCCATCAAATTTTAAGATTGTATCAGATGGGTTGAGGATTACTTGTGTTGGACAGAACTAGGCTTCTGTGTTTCAGTTTTCTCCTGTGAAATAATCTTGTGAATTTCTGATCCTTTCTTTCCCTTGTGTCCTTAAGGGTCTGTTTGGTTGGAGAGATGGAAAAGTGGGAGGATAGAAAATAGAGAGAGGATAGAAAAGTGAGATGATAGGAAAGTTTTTAGTTTTCCCTCGAGGTGTTTGGTTTGAGAGTAGAAAAGTGGAGGGATAGAAAATATAGTTTGTATAAATTTACTTTCATGCTCCTAATAGATAAAAAAATAACAAATAAGAAAAAAAAAATACAAATGAACAAAAAAATAAAAGCACCAAAAGTGTACAGAGAAGGACCAAAAAAGCTAAAGAAGGGAAAAAAAGAAAAGAAAAGAAAGGAAAACGGCAAAAAAAACTAAAGGAGATTAAAAAAAAGGAAAGGGACAAAAAAAAAAAAAAAAACTAAAGAAGGAAATTTATAAAAAAAAAAAGAAAAAGAAACAGCTGACACGTAAAAAAAAGAAGAGAAAACGTGAAAAAAAAAATGACAAAACGGAAAAGTTGGCTGTATCTTATTTTGCCTCATTCTTGAGTTTAGTCAATTACTTTCAAATCTCAATTGTTTTTCTTGCCGTGAAACTTTTCATTACAAAGTTGGCTCCCTCTGTCCATCAAATTTTAAGATTGTATCAGATGGGTTGAGGATTACTTGTGTTGGACAGAACTAGGCTTCTGTGTTTCAGTTTTCTCCTGTGAAATAATCTTGTGAATTTCTGATCCTTTCTTTCCCTTGTGTCCTTAAGGGTCTGTTTGGTTGGAGAGATGGAAAAGTGGGAGGATAGAAAATAGAGAGAGGATAGAAAAGTGAGATGATAGGAAAGTTTTTAGTTTTCCCTCGAGGTGTTTGGTTTGAGAGTAGAAAAGTGGAGGGATAGAAAATATAGTTTGTATAAATTTACTTTCATGCTCCTAATAGATAAAAAAATAACAAATAAGAAAAAAAAAATACAAATGAACAAAAAAATAAAAGCACCAAAAGTGTACAGAGAAGGACCAAAAAAGCTAAAGAAGGGAAAAAAAGAAAAGAAAAGAAAGGAAAACGGCAAAAAAAACTAAAGGAGATTAAAAAAAAGGAAAGGGACAAAAAAAAAAAAAAAAAACTAAAGAAGGAAATTTATAAAAAAAAAAAAGAAAAAGAAACAGCTGACACGTAAAAAAAAAGAAGAGAAAACGTGAAAAAAAAAATGACAAAACGGAAAAGTTGGCTGTATCTTATTTTGCCTCATTCTTGAGTTTAGTCAATTACTTTCAAATCTCAATTGTTTTTCTTGCCGTGAAACTTTTCATTACAAAGTTGGCTCCCTCTGTCCATCAAATTTTAAGATTGTATCAGATGGGTTGAGGATTACTTGTGTTGGACAGAACTAGGCTTCTGTGTTTCAGTTTTCTCCTGTGAAATAATCTTGTGAATTTCTGATCCTTTCTTTCCCTTGTGTCCTTAAGGGTCTGTTTGGTTGGAGAGATGGAAAAGTGGGAGGATAGAAAATAGAGAGAGGATAGAAAAGTGAGATGATAGGAAAGTTTTTAGTTTTCCCTCGAGGTGTTTGGTTTGAGAGTAGAAAAGTGGAGGGATAGAAAATATAGTTTGTATAAATTTACTTTCATGCTCCTAATAGATAAAAAAATAACAAATAAGAAAAAAAAAATACAAATGAACAAAAAAATTAAAGCACCAAAAGTGTACAGAGAAGGACCAAAAAAGCTAAAGAAGGGAAAAAAAGAAAAGAAAAGAAAGGAAAACGGCAAAAAAAACTAAAGGAGATTAAAAAAAAGGAAAGGGACAAAAAAAAAAAAAAAAAACTAAAGAAGGAAATTTATAAAAAAAAAAAGAAAAAGAAACAGCTGACACGTAAAAAAAAGAAGAGAAAACGTGAAAAAAAAAATGACAAGACGGAAAAGAAAGCAAAAAAAAAGACTGTGAAAGGTAACTAGCACGTTAGTAGATGTGAGTTTTTTGTCCAAACATTTTCTCTCCATTTTGGAGAGAAAACTTTTTGGTGGGCTCAGGGAGAAAACACTTGGGTCCTACTATTTATTTTCCTTCCTTCCCATCCAACCAAACACATTCCAAAAAAGCTTTCCATCCACCCTATTTCACCTCCAAACAAGCACACCCTAAATGTTCTTGTTCTTATAGTTGATACCATAAATTACATGTCATGGATGAGGTTCAATGATTCTATGCAGCTAGGCTTATGTAGCTGTATTTCCTAACATATTTAATTCTGGAATATAATTTATGATATGATGTCTTGTGTTTGGACCATCTTTTAGAATTTTGCACCAAAACCCCACCATCTTTTAGAATTTTGCATCAACACCCCCTAATCTTTTATGCTATTGCACTAAGACCACTTGAACTTTTTGCCCACTAATTTGGTACAGTAACTTGGATACTATGCCCAATAGGCCCGTGTTAATTCTTCATCTATTTTCTAACAAAGAGAACACGTGAATCTCACAGAAAGTACACGTGGGTGTCACTTGGCCAAGAATGCTGCCCAATTCAATGGCTAGATGCCCTGTTTTCTAGTGCCAAAAACGGGGCATTAAGCCTTCTTATTCATATAGCGTTTGACTGGATCATCAACTTCATGATCAAGTCCGCCATATTTTCCACCAATTTCTTTGTATGGCTCAACAGTTCAACTTCAACTGGATTGTGGTATGTGGGACCCTTTTGGTAGAAGGTAAGAAGGTCGAGGCTCGCTAGCCTAACATATTGTTTATTTATTTCAGCACATGCATTAACTTATCCTTGAAACCTCTTAAAACTCTCAAAATTTTTGTTCACTTTTCTGGTAGGATTTCTGGATAACTGAATCTTCACGGTTTTGCCAAGAGCTTTGTAGCTCAATTGGCATATCCTTGTGTTTCCAGTGGAGACGTCTAAGGTTCAAATCCCCCCACCCCTATTGTAACTATCAAAATTGAAACTTCATGGTTTGAAATTGTATTCCTCTGTAAACTCGTGGAGAATTTCATAACCCCCAACAACAGACCAATGTGTCTGTG
This sequence comes from Quercus ilex subsp. ballota, assembly GCA_032727855.1. Lineage (NCBI taxonomy): Eukaryota > Viridiplantae > Streptophyta > Magnoliopsida > Fagales > Fagaceae > Quercus > Quercus ilex. The sequence goes on from CM064919.1 coordinate 3,724,430, forward strand.
TCCCTGTTTATCAAGGATGCAAGAATTTTGAATCATAAATCATTGTGTGTTGGAGACTCCAAAACAATGCATGATAAACAAAGATGTTTGATGCACACATCACCTTTTTACATAAGCACTAGCTACATAGGAAATGGGGCATGTTCTGGTCTAACATAATTTTTTTACACTAAAACAGACATTACATCATCCAAATAATTAAGCATTGCAAACATCCTAATCTATGAGTTTCTCTTATGTAAATTCAATTCTGTAATTCAAAGGCAATGTGAATAAGATGGCTTTTATTATTATTATTATTATTTTTGGGGGACAAGAATAATAGGGTTAAATACCTGTAGTTGGCAGTAGAAAACAGGCAAGGCCATGACTATTTTCTTGCACAACTTTCATTTATTTACTTTTGTTTTGTGAGCTTCTGTTTAACTTCACATAGTAGATCTGATTTGGGCTTTGAGATTGTTTTATTTAAGGTTCTCTCTCTCTCTCTCTCTCTCTCTCTCCACAAGTTAGCACCAAAATTTTAGGTCCAGGTGCTCTCCCCATTAGAAAATAGACAGAGCATTGACAGAAGGGCCCTATTTGATACAGTATCAAAGCTGCTGTACCAAATTAGTGAAAAGAAAAAAGTTCAGGGGGTCTTAGTGCAACCCTATAAAAGTTTAGTGTTATTAATACAATGTTACCTCATGAATATGAATATCTTTAGCGTGCTTCATTTCTTGCCTAGCCAAGTTGAAAAGTACAGCAGTTGGTCTACATTTGGTAGAGACATGCACACAGATAAACAATTCCATTCATTCTAATACTAGCCTGAGGGAAAAAAAAACAGAAACATGCATGCCAATGAGCTATGGCTCAACTGGCATTTCTTCCTCTCATAACAATGGGATGGAGGGTGAGGTTATGGGTTCAAAGCCCATTGAGTGAGTGTGTAAAAGGAAGAGTTTTTGGGGGGGTGGGGGGCATGCATTTTTTCTAGTGTTAATGTCCAAATGATTCTGTTCCTTACAATGATAATAATAATAATAAGTAAATTCTCTGAGCTGCATGATCAGTTGCAATTTGTGGATGGCAATAGTATCTTTTGCCTGTCATGTATCATCATCAAACACACTGATCTGGTTGTTTGATTAGCAGTTTTTCATTAGGGAACTTCTTAGCTTGTTTACTTTTGAGTCTAATGCTCCAACCTCCCCTTCTCATTTCAAAAAAAAAAAAAAAAATTCAGGAACAGGAACAGCAACAATGTGGTGTTACCGATGAAGCAGAGCCATTCATGGGCTCCGGCCGTTTTGGTAATCTTAATCTTCTCAATTTTTCTCTCCTTTATCCCCTTCTGTCATCTCTTTTATATGTTTATGATCTTCCGAAACTCTTTCTATATCATCTCATTGTGATGTATATGTGGCAGCACGAGCTTATCTGTTGGGATATAATTGTGCTGATGAAAAGGAGCTGGAAGCTGCTTTGAGGTTTTGCTGAACCAAATACTGCTCATATTCTAGTGGATGCTTTTACTGGCAGCAAGTGTCAAAATTTTACTTTTTGAATGTTCAAGGTTGCTTGATTCAGACTATTATGTTTTATGTAATCTAGTGTTAGATTGAATTACAGAATGTGTTCTTACTTTTATTGCTCTTGTTGCGTATTTGTTTTCGTGTTGTTTTGTTTGCATCGGTTCATTAAAAAATTGCAGGTTGACCTGAGCTCTCAAGTAATATATCTAATTTATACTGGGGAGATTGTTCTTCTTCTCCTTTGATTTTAAAGCACCAAGTCCAATGTAACCTTAATCAAGAATGGAACGAAAAGTTTTTCATTGGGGAAGCTGAAGTGAGACCTCACAATGAGAGATTTTAGAGAATTGTCTGAAATTGCATCTAGCAGAAATATTCCAGAAAAATCTGTAGTTACGACACCATCCTTTATGCTAGTTTTTTTGCGACTAGTGTGACCGAGAAACTTCTCCCATTACCGGCCCAAAAAATCTCACCGGAAACTAGCAGCACTGGCAAATGAACGCTCTTAGTCCAAACAATTTTCAATTTTTCTGCCTCCAACAGTAAAATTGGGTGATTTGATCAATAGCAAAAACTAAACCAGGACACAGCAACTTTCTCTTTTTAGGACGTGGCAACTGATTGTGATTAACCAACTGATTTACTAATTTGGCCAGGTGGCCCTATTATTATGTCTATTAGCTTTTATACACATATGGTAAGAGCACTTTGAAATTATGAGTTGGGTTTAATTTACATTTGGTGTAACTTCATAAGAGTTGCACTTTTTTTTGAACCATTAATTATTATTATTAAATCCAAGGGTGAAAAAACACTCATAGTAATGTCATTATTATTCTTTAAAAATTAGGAATTTAGGCATTAACTCTTCTTATTAAAAAAAAAGAAAAAGCATTAACTCTCACTTTCCTCCGCAGCATCATCTTATTCCTCTCATCCTCTCTCACATCTTTTTTCTTGCAGTATGTACTTTCAAGTCACCACCATTGATTTCTTAACAATATTGTCTTGAGGTACTGGAAAATTTTAGAAATAGTCAAAATCATTTTAGAGAAAAATTGTTGAGGATGAGTATTTCTAAGGATAAAAAGAACTCATGGCCAAAGTCAATTTAAAAAATTAGTGCTCTAACAATGTAACACTATCTCTTAGCCATATCATCATCTCACACTATGGTCCTTGAATGATCTTAAAAAAGATGGCCTCTCTTACATCAATATATGCAAAGCATCATGATTTATGGCAAAATAGGCTAGTATTTTCGTGGTGGTCTTTGTATAATCAACAAACACTCCAAGGACTACCACCTTGGAGTTGAACCTTAGGGTGTGTTTGTTTGCAGGTGAAACATGGTGGATGGAAAATTTTGGAGAGAAAATAGGAGAGAAAACTTTTTTAGAGTGTGCTTGGTTGGAAGGGGAGGAAGGAAAATAAATGGCGGGGCCCAGGTATTTTCTTTCTTGGCCCACCAAAATATTTTCTCTCCAAAATGGAGAGAAAACTGAGTGAGGAATTTTTTCTTAATTGACAAAAATGGCCAGTACATGTACACACACTTCTTCAAGCTGCCTTTTTTTTTTTTTTTTTTTTGGGCACATTGCCTCTTCTTTCTTTTCTTTTAATTTTCTAGGCTTGCCTTTTTTTTTTCTTCTTGTGGGCAGCAACATTGCCTTCCTCTCTCTTTTTTTTTTTGGCAGTAACATTGCCTTTTCTTTCTTTTTTTATCCTATTCTTTTTTTTTTCTTTTGATTTTCTAGGGCCTGGGTGTGATAGTTGTTATTTATTTATTTATTTTTAACTAGAGGTGATTTTTTTTTTTTGAGACATGATTTTTTTTTTAGTAAATTTGGGTGACTGCTCTTTTTTGTGTGGTTATTTGTCACTTTTTCTGTTTTAATTGGACATCATTCTTTAACAATGGTATATGAGTAAATTTATATAAACCCATTTTTTCCATCCTTCTACTTTTCCACTCCCAACCAAACAATTAGGAGATAAAATAAAAATTTTTCTATCCTCCCACTTTTCCATCCTCCCACCATTTTCTATTTTCCCACTTTTCTACTCCTCCAACCAAACGAACCCATGTCCTCCATGATATGGCCCCACAGTCTCTAATGCTTGCCATACTCCAAAATAACCTCTACAGTAAAAGTCATGGCAAACCTAAGTAGCTAAATATACGGTCAACATTTCTCTCAATATATATATATATATATATAGTCAACATTTGTCTTGCTTCCTTACGATTTGTTTGCACGAGAGTAAGAAGATTATGTGAGAGAGGAAGAAGATGATGGCATGGAGAGGGAGAGTTAATGCATTTTTTTTTCCTTTGATAAGAAGAGTTATTGTCTGGGGATGACAATTTTGCCCCACCCCGCTTGACCTGCCTCTCCCCGCTTCACCCAACGCGGGTTTTCCCTACCCTACAAAGGTGGTGGGGCGGGGATGAGGAGAGATTTTAAACTTGCGCCACGGGGCGAGGCGAGGATGGGTTTACACTTTTTAGACCCACCCCGCCCCATCTCTGCCCTCCCCACGTTAATAAGGGTTAAATTTTAAAATTTTCATATCCTAAAACCTTACTCTATAAACAAATATATCATCGGCTTGTTTTTTTCTACCCAATGTGGCTCTCTACCTCTTTTTTCTCTCTAGCAAAGTTGGAGATAGGGAACAATTTTAATGTTTTCTTTTGTCTTTATTAGAAACAAATTTATATACCATTGAATTACTGTTTCCATTCAACGTCTTTCTCAACATAGTTTTCATCATGAACATAATAGAATGTTTTCTGCTTTTATGAGTTATGGGTTTGAAACTCTGAATGTCTGTGTAGTTATTTCTATCATGAATATTGGAACAACATAATAGCTTGTACTATGAGGTACGGATCTATACATATACATACATACATACATATATATATATATATATATGTTAGAAAAATAAAAGCTCCAGATTAGTTTCACTCATAAGAATAATAGATACACACACACACACACACATATATATATGTTAGAAAAAATAAAGAAAAAAGATGCTATAAAAAAAAATAAAGACAAAGAAAAAAGATGTTATAAAAAAATTAAAGACAGAAAAATGCATTAAGTATTATTTAAAAAATAAACAAAATATTTTCTTGAAAGTTAACTCACTGTACCTATCGACGTGTTTGGTTTTGTATCTTGAAGCATTTCTTTTGGGGATTTGAATATACAAGTGATAACTTTGGATCACTGGGTGTATTTTAGCATTTTTTTTTTTAATTATTAGAACAGCTACTTCAAATATTTGGCTTCGAAGTTTAAAACTCATTGTTTCATTTTATTCATTTTTTTTTCTTTCCCATTATTCTATATTATCTTTGTTAGAGAAATATAGTTTGTCCATTACTAAGTTGCTAAATTACATCAAGAAAAAAAAATGACTTCACATGATAACATTGGTAGCTCCAATCCAGTTGCACCTATTACCGAGGTAACAGTTGACATTGGAATGGCAAGGATATCCATTGCAATACGTTGCAAAGTAGGATATTTAGGGTCATTAGATTTCCACCATAGTAAAATATCAAAATGGTCCAACTCCAATTTAATATTCCCACCACTTTTTTTCTAACTAATATATCTTTCAAAATCCATAAGGGAGTCATCAACTTGCGGATCCTCTCCCACACAAGGGCCACAAGTGTTTTTCCATACAGCAATTCACGAAACATCATGGCAATGGACTGTTGATCAACCACATGGATTTCCTCATTTCGAATCTTATATGAAGTTATATTTTCTATTACTTTCTTAATTCATAAGTCTTTTTTTTTTTTTTTTTAATTCCCTCAACTTGGATCTAACTCACTCTTTCTTACCTGTACATTAATTGGTATCATCTGAACATGATCAAACCATCTTAAGTGACTTTCTCGTATTTTCGTCATATAGGAGCAACCCCTATATTTAAGTGAATTTCCTCATTTCAAATCATACATTTCCATCTATCTCCATTTATCCATGTTCATATTCTCATTTCAATTATACTCATCTTATGAATATGCTGCTTCTTAACAACCCCACATTTGGTACAATAGAGCATAGTTGGTCATATAGTAATCCTATAAAATTTTCATTTTAACTTAATAGGTATTCTACAATCATACAATACCCTTGATACACTTCTCCACTTAGTTTGTATTCTTATTTAAACTTACATTCCATGTACTCTGCTTCATCATACTTAATCAAAATCCTTTAGATTCTAGAATGTCTTGCCAAATTTCTAACTTGGCATTAACCCTGCTTCATCAACTAAAATCATATCATCTATAAAAAGCTAAGCATAGAAGGATACGATTTCCCCTTAAATTAATTTAGTGAGCTTATGAATCACTAGTCCAAAAAGAATATTGACTTAATGCTTTCTTCTTGCTAAGATAGATGTAGTATTTTTATCTTTGAGTATTTACCTTAATGTCATATAACACCTTTACCGATTCATCTCAACATTAGATATATAAGGCGCTCAATTAAATTTTCAACAAGCTTTTAGTGTCAATAGTTTGTTCATTCAACGTTATATGGGCGCACTTTGATTACTTCCCCCATAGGCCAATACTTGATATATCAGCCAATGAGTGAATTAGTCAAAAATGTACAGAAGCACCGACATAAAGGGTTGCTAACCATAGTTGAAAATCAAAACTAAGCATTGTTAGTTGTAGGTTAAGCTGAAAAATAAAATTATAATTCACCAAAAAAAAAAAAAGTTAATAAAAACGGACATTAAGGAGGTTATGACTTATGAACGATAAGTTCTTCCATCTTTCATAGAGATCTTTTATTATTATTGTTTTTTGGCACAAGCTTACATAGATATTTTAATACAACGTAAGTCAAAGTGAATACGTTTCATAGCGTCTGCTCAACACTAATTACGCATGCTCACAAAGCTTCAAAGCTTTGATTACACCTCTTATTTGCGTACTTGCTACTAGTTCTATGCCTCATGTACGAAAGCAAAGTTCTGCTTCAAGGGCAGAACACCACCTTATAGTTAGTCCCACCATTGCAAGTAAATGTGCTTGTTTGATCATCCTTAGGGTAACTGTAAGCACTCGGGCACCGATCCTTGAAAAATTTGGAATAATTTGTAGGTCCACAGTTTCCAGAATTGCAACAATATTCATTGGTCCTGAATACAGTACAAGGATTGTTACACCCACCAGGAGCTTTCAATTGAGTTGGGCACTGTCCATTGATATCAGCGGTGCATCTTATTCCTTTGGTGCACCCACCAGAGGTGGGACTAAATTCCATAGGAACATTAAACCCATCAACAAGAGAGATGTCAAAGAAATCCAAGTTTTGAAATTGGTTTAGCGCAAATTCGGCAAGGGTGTTTGGAGGTGTACCATAGGCTTGGCACTGAAGAAGTCCACCACAGTCACCGGTTTGACATTTGCCACGCCCAGAACCATCGAAATTGCACCCAGTTCGAGCCCAAATGCGGGCTCCTGTTGTGCCAGCATTGACGTCAAGGGGCCAAGACTCGCGTGGGTTGAGCCGCCTGCCACCACCGGGCACGGCTGCTGCCCAGACTGTGAAAGGACAATTGTTTCTTATATCAAATCTGGCTGCATGGGCTAAGGCACTTAAAAGAGTTATTAAGAGGAAGAAGAAAATGGGTAGGTGTTTGGAGAGGCTCATTTTGTGGATTAATAAGAGATTAGCAATAAGATTTTGTGGGCTTGTGCTGTGTTAGGAAATGGGTGAGGGTTTATATAGGCATTAGGGTTGACTATGGGATGTTAATCACGTTTTGCAGGGGGACCAACCGAGTTAGTGCTTACTGGAATTTTCACAACCCAATTAATTTTTTTGTTAGAAAATTTGGCTGTGTTTATGGTAGTTGGCTTGACTTGAACACGAGGCAACAAATGAGTCCAGGCTCCAGCAATCTAACGCCATCCCACCTAACCCTAAGAAAAGAAAAAATGGTTATTGCTAAGTGGTTGTTTTGGGATTTAGTGAATCATGACCAAAAAAGTATGTGTAAGTGGCTCAATAACATCATTCAATTCTTTGTGTAGGATAACTTGAATTCAAATCTCTCTTCACTCACCCAGTGTAAGGAAATAATAATAATAATAATAATAATAATAATAATAACTTCATTATGTTATTTGTGAAAGATGCCTTTTATCTATAATCAATATTTCCGGAATAAGTTTCCTCTATATATTTGTCAACACCATAATTTTTTTGGCTCAACCACTAGGCAAGTTAGGGTGAGTTTGGTTTAACTTTTTCAAATTGTGTTTTTTGAAAAAGTGGTGGTTTTAAAAAATGCGGTATGAATTTTTTTTATTTTTTTATTTTTAAAACAGAGTGTTTGGTAAAAACTATCAAAAAGCGCTTTTTGAAAAAGCTCATACGTGTTTGGCTAACACTTATAAAAGTGGCAGTTTAAGTTGTAAATTACCAAAAAATGCAAGATATATAGATGTGTGTGTGTGTGTGTGTGGGGATGAGAATCCTAAATCTAATTTAAATAGGCAGTCAAGGTTATTTCAGAAGATACACCTCGGATATTGGGGCCGAGCACTAGTTATGTGAGGCACATAAAGTTAAAACATCAAAAAAGAAAGGAAGCAGATTTGGCACGGAATATGAGAATGATGAAGAAAAAAGGGTATAGAAGCCATTTCCTCCGCATTAAATGCAAGACAACCACTCCTCTGACCGCATCAATGAGGAAATAACCATGAATAGTGGTGGCATAGTTAAGATTATAGGGTAAAACTTGCTAGTATGTTCTGGAGGGGACCAAAGTTCTAAGAGAGCAATCTCAGCCCTCCAAGTGTAAGATCCAGAAAAGTTGTAGCTGGATATAAAAGCAAAAGGAAGGTCCAGATAGGAAAAAAAGGGAAAAAGAAAAAAAAGGAGAAAGAAGAAAGAAAAGAATCTATTCATTTGTAAACCCAACCTTAGACTAGACTCGAGGACCAACACTTGTATTTTTTTTTTAACCAGTTCTTAAACTGTGAATTAATAGAAGTGGCACCCTTTCTTATTCAACTCTATTATATAAATATTCTGATTTCACATGCAGGATATCATTATAAGATTTGACTTCTCATCTCTAAAGTCTAAACAAATTTATTGTGACTGCAAGCAGTAAAACATTTATTTATCTTCATTTGTTGACTAATTGCATTTTTGCCGTTACAATTGGCATCGTCTGTGGGGAATTTTCTTTGAAATATCCCGGTGCAACTTCTTGAGCATTTATTTACTTTTGTTTTGTGAGCTTCTGTTTAACTTCACATAGTAGATCTGATTTGGGCTTTTGAGATTGTTTTATTTAAGGTTCTCTCTCTCTCCCTCTTTCCCCATAAGTTAGCACCAAAATTTTAGGTCCACGTGTTCTCCCCATTAGAAAATAGACAGAGCATTGACAGAAGGGGCCTATTTGATACAGTATCAAAGCTGCTGTACCAAATTAGTGAAAAGAAAAAAGTTCATGGGGTCTTAGTGCAACCCTATAAAAGTTTAGGGTTATTAATACAATGTACCCTCGCGAATATGAATATCTTTAGTGTGCGTCATTTCTTGCCTAGCCAAGTTGAAATGTACAGCAGTTGGTCTACATTTGGTAGAGACATGCACACAGATAAACAATTCCATTCATTCTAATACTAGCCTGAGGAAAAAAAAAACAGAAACATGCATGCCAATGAGCTATGGCTCAACTGGCATTTCTTCCTCTCATAACAATGGGATGGAGGGTGAGGTTATGGATTCAAAGCCCATTGAGTGAGTGTGTAAAAGGAAGAGTTTTTGGGGGGGGGGGGGGGGGTTGGGGGTGGGGCGGCATGCATTTTTTCTAGTGTTAATGTCCAAATGATTCTGTTCCTTACAATGATAATAAGTAAATTCTCTGAGCTGCATGATCGGTTGCAATTTGTGGATGGCAATAGTATCTTTTGCCTTTCATGTATCATCATCAAACACACTGATCTGGTTGTTTGATTAGCAGTTTTTCATGAGGGAACTTTTTAGCATGTAAGCAGAGCCATTCATGGGCTCCGGCCGTTTTGGTAATCTTAATCTTCTCAATTTTTTCTCTCCTTTATCCCCTTCTCTCATCTCTTTTATATGTTTATGATCTTCCGAAACTCTTTCTATATCATCTCATTGTGATGTATATGTGGCAGCACGAGCTTATCTGTTGGGATATAATTGTGCTGATGAAAAGGAGCTGGAAGCTGCTTTGAGGTTTTGCTGAACCAAATACTGCCAATATTCTAGTGGATGCTTGATTCAGACTATTATGTTTTATGTAATCTAGTGTTAGATTGAATTACAGATTGTGTTCTTACTTTTATTGCTCTTGTTGCGTATTTGTCTTCGTGTTGTTTTGTTTGCATCGATTCATTAAAAAATTGCAGGTTGGCCTGAGCTCTCAAGTAATATATCTAATTTATACTGGGGAGATTGTTCTTCTTCTCCATTGATTTTAAAGCACCAAGTCCAATGTAACCTTAATCAAGAATGGAACGAAAATTTTTTCATTGGGGAAGCTGAAGTGAGACCTCACAATGAGAGATTTGAGAGAATTGTCTGAAATTGCATCTAGCAGAAAGATTCCAGAAAAATCTGTAGTTACGACACCATCCTTTATACTAGATTTTTTGCGACTAGTGTGACCGAGAAACTTCTCCCATTACCGGCCCAAAAAATCTCACCGGAAACTAGCAGCACTGGCAAATGAACACTCTTAGTCCAAACAATTTTCAATTTTTCTGCCTCCAACAGTAAAATCGGGTGATTTGATCAATAGCAAAACTAAACCAGGACATGGCAACTTTCTTTTTTTAGGACGTGGCAACTAATGGTGATTAACCAACTGATTTACTAATTTGGCCAAGTGGCCCTATTATTATGTCTATTAGCTTTTAAATATATATGGTAAGAGCAGTTTGGAATTATGAGTTGAGTTTAAGTTACATCTAGTGTAACTTTATAAGAGTTATACATTTTTTGAACTATTAATTATTATTAGATCTAAGGATGAAAAAATATTCATAATAATGTCATTATTATTTTCTAAAAATTAGGAATTTAGACATTAACTCTTCTTATTAAGGGTGGGGGGGGGGGGGGGGAATAGCATTAACTCCCGCATTAACTCCCACTTTCCTCCACATCATCACCTTCTTCCTCTCATCCTCTCTCACATCTTTTTTCTTGCAACACGTACTTTCAAGTCACTACCATTGATTTCTTGACAATATTGTCTTGAGGTACTGGAAAATTTTAGAAATAGTCAAAATCGTTTTAGAGAAAAATTGTTGAGGATGAGTATCTCTAAGGATAAAAAAACTCATGGCCAAAGTCAATTTAAAAAATTAGTGCTCTATCAATGTAACACTATCTCTTAGCCATATCATCATCTCCCACTATGGTCCTTGAATGATCTTAAAAAAGATGGGCTCTCTTACATCAATATATGCAAAGCCTCATGATTTATGGCAAAATAGGCTAGTATTTTCGTGGCGTTATTTGTCTTTGTATAGTCAGCAAACACTCCAAAGACCACCACAATTTCTAATGCTTGCCCTACTCCAAAATAACCTCTACAATGAAAGTCACGGCAAACCTAAGTAGCTAAATATATAGTCAACATTTCTCTCTCTCTCTCTCTCTCTCTCTCTGTCTCTCTCTCTCTCTATATATATATATATATAGTCAACATTTGTCTTGCTTCCTTACAATTTGTTTGCATGAGAGCAAGAAGATTATGTGAGAGAGTAGAAGATGATAGCGTGGAAAGGGTTAATGCATTTTTTTTCCCTTTGATAAGAAGAGTTACTGTCTAGGGATGGCAATTTTGCCGCCCCCCCCCCCCCCCCCCCTCCCGCTTGATCCGCCTCTCTCCACTTCACCTCACGCAGGGATGAGGTGAGATTTTAAACTTGCACCACGGGACAAGGCGAGGATGGGTTTACACTTTTTAGACCCACCATGCCCCATCCCTGCCCTCCCTGAGTTAATAAGGGTTAATTTGTAAATTTTTCATATCCTAAAACCCTACTATTTAAATAAATATATCATTAACTTATTTTATTCTACCCAATGTGGCTCTCTACATCTTTTTTCTCTCTAGCAAAGTTAGAGATAGGGAATAGTTTTAACATTTTCTTTTGTCTTTATTAGAAACAAATTTATATACTATTGAATCATTGTTTCCATTCAACGTCTTTCTCAACATAGTTTTCATCATGAACATAATGGAATGTTTTTTATGTTGATGAGTTACAGTTCTAAAACTTTGAATGTTTGTGTAGTTATTTCTATCATGAACATTGGAACAACATAATAGCTTGTCCTATGAGGTACGGATCTATACATACATACATACATATATATATATATATATATATATATATATGTTAGAAAAAGAAAAAGCTCCAGATTAGTTTCACTCATAAGAATAATAGATATACATACATACATACATACATATACATATATATATATATATATATATGTTAGAAAAAATAAAGAAAAAAGATGTTATAAAAAAATTAAAGACAGAAAAATGCATTAAGTATTATTAAAAAATAAACAATATTTTCTCGAAAGTTAACTCAATGTACCTATCGGTGTGTTTGGTTTTGTATCTTGAAGCATTTCTTTTGGGATTTGAATATACAAGTGATAGCTTTGGATCATTGGGTGTATTTTAAAGTTTTTTATTTTTATTTTTTATTATTAGAACAGCTACTTCAAATATTTGGCTTGGAAGTTTAAAAATCATTGCTTCATTTTATTCATGTAATTTTTTTTTTCTTTCCCATTATTCTATATTATCTTTGTTGGAGAAATATAGTTTGTCCATTACTAAGTTGCTAAATTACATCAGGGAAAAAAAAAAAAAAAAAAAAAAAAAAAAAAAAAAAAAACTTCACGTGATAACATTGGTAGCTCCAATCCATCTGCACCTATTGGCAGCAATCAATTTCCTTTGATAGTAGATGAAGATAATGCAACCTTGTCATCACCTTTGTTGGATAGGCCAAAAGATATCCAGCCTAACAATGAGATAATTGAAGAAGAGGGGAAGTACAAATCAATTGTTTGGAATTGTTTTAAGAGAAAGAGAGTTGATGAGAAAGACAAGGCTGAGTGCAATTATTGTAAGACATTGCTAGTAAGGGGCCGGGATCCAATTATGGCACTAAACATTTGCATGACCACATGAAAATATGTTCAAGGAGAAAGTTTCAAGACATTAGGGATATGAATCAAAAAAATTTGGTGAGGGATCAAAAGAAAGTGGATTCAATGGCAAGTGTGAATGCTTATCATTTTGATCAAAATGTATCAAGAAATGAACTTGCTTATATGATCATCTTGCATGAGTATCCCCTTTCTATAGTTGCCCACAATTGGTCTTAGAAAATATTCAAATTCTCTTCAACCATTGTTTAGGATGGTTTCTAAAAACGCAATCAAGAACGATATTTTAAGCATCTATGAGAATGAAAGAGAGAAATCAAAGCATGAAATTGATAAGAATCAGGGTAGAATTTCTATTACCAATTATATGTGGACTACACAAAATAAAAGGCGAGGGTTTATGGTTGTAAAAGCACACTTCATTGATGGTTTGTGGAGATTACAAAGCCGAGTTATGAGATACTTTTTTTAAAGTATATATTCATTTTATGTTTTAATTAAATTCTTTTCAAATGTTTTATGAACTTATATCATTGTTAGTTCTAATAATTTAAATTTCGCATTTAAGGTTTATTTATGTGCCATCTCCACATACAAAAGAAGTGCTTTTTGGTATCCTTCCAGATACTTTATTGGAGTGGAATATTGATAGGAAGTTATTTACTATGACTATGGACAATTACAATACCAATGATGCCGTTATAAAAATCATCTTAGATAAGCTTTAACGTGGTACACTTATTATGCGTGGATCAATGTTGCATATGCGTTGTGCAGCACATGTTCTTTATTTGATTATTCAGGATGGTTTGGATGTAATTGGATCATGCATTGAAAAGGTTCGAAAAAGTGTGGGATTTTGGACTGCATCAACAAAGAGAAAGCAGAAGTTTGAAGAGACAGCCCGACAAGCACATGTTAAATGTACCAAAGAACTAGCCCTTGATTGTAAGACTCGTTGGAACTCTACCTATCTCATGCTTTCTATTGCTATAAAGTATCAAAATGTTTTTTATTGATTAAGCATATGTGAGTCATCTTATAAGTGCATTCCACTAGAGGAAGAATGAGAGATAGCAAGTAGTATATGCGAGAGATTGGCAGTGTTTCACAAGGTACCAAAGCTATTCTTAGGTACCTCATATCGTACAGTTAATCTTTTCTTTCCTAAGGTGTGTGAAATAAAAATAGCTTTGAATTCTTAGTTTACAAGTGCAAGTGATGTGATTCGAAGTATGGCATTTAAAATGTTGGAAAAATTTGATTGTTACTGGAATGTGATTCATGGTGTTATGGCCGTGACAACCATTTTAGAACTAAGATATAAGATTGAATTGTTAGAATATTATTTTCCAATAATTTATGGTGATAAAGTTGATAATGAAATTCAAAGGGTTAGAGATATTTGTTATGAAATGATTCGTAACTACAGTTCTGGGAGAATGGGTAGGGAAGGTACTCGTGGCCTTTGTGTGGCAGAGGATTTGTAAGTTGATGACTCCCTTATGGATTTTGAAAAATATCTTAGTCAGAAAAAAAAGGGGTGGGAATATTAAATTGGAGTTGGACCATTACCTTAAGGATGATTTAATGCCAAGAACTATGGATTTTGATATTTTGGCATGGTGAAAATCTATGGCCCTATGTATCCTACTTTGCAACGTATTGCAAGGGATATCCTTGCCATTCCAGTGTCAATTATTGCCTCAGAGTCATCATTTAGCACAAGTGGTCAATTGTTAAGCCCACATCGTAGTAAACTTCATCAAAAGACCGTGGATGCATTAATGTGTGCTCAAAATTGGTTATGAGTTGAAATTAATGGTAATTAAATTTACTAGTTTAATTATGCAACGATTTCTATTGTTGTATTCTTTATTATATTTTTTAATTGTTTGATTAAATTTATTTTACCTTTTTTTAGGCTCTTCATCTACTGTAGATGGAATTGAAGATACATTCCAAAACATTTTGTATGATTATGATGATGAAGAAGAAAGTGGTGTCACAATGATGGAAGAAAGTGGAGATTATTTTTGAAGAACTAGGCAATTTTTATTTTGTTATGTATTAGGAGTTTAGATTATTTTGTTGTGTCACACTATGAGATTTTTGTTTTTGTTATGATATTGTCTTGTTAAACATTTAGATAATATTATTAAGTTTTTGCTAAAAATTAGTTTGATTTGATGGGATAAATTTATTTGTAATTTCGACTTTCAAGTATATTTTACGAGGTGAGGCAGGGTCATAAGGGGCGGAGATGGGGCAAAAAAAATTTCTCTGTCATATGAGGCGGGGCAAGGATGGGGCAAGACAAAGGTTTTTGCCACCACCCCGCCCCGCCCCATTGTCATCCCTAATGAGGAAGAAGAATTGTCTTTTGGGTGAAGAAGAGACAAGATGGTGAGTGGAGGAAAAGAAAAGATATTTGATTGGAATGGGGAAGAAACAAGTGGATGAGAAAAAAGTGAAAGAAATAAAATAAAAGGTAGTTTGAGTTGGATACGTGTCCATCATGTAAGGAAATTTACTAAATAAAAATTACAATTGTGTTAAAACACAACAAATTTTCACAATAGTTGAGGTGTCAAATCTTTCATATGCCAACATAAAATTAAATAAATTAATAAAATATTACACTAGGATTGACTACAACTAAAACAAAGAGTATTATGAAAATATTGTGACATTTTATTATATCCTTAAACTTTTTAAATTAGTGCTATTTTTTTTTTTAAATAATTCTATTGACAGAATATTTTTATAATAATTACATAATAAAATTTACACAATAACTTGTTATTGGTTCTCATCTGGATTTACTAGTGACATTATTTTTTTTTCCTACCATTAACAACTTGTAATATAGATTTTATTATGAATTTTTTGTGAAAATATTGTGTCAATAACTTGCATTAAGAGAGGTAATTAAAACAAAAAATTTTCTTTTTATTTATATATATACCTATCTATCTATCTATCTATCTTGTACTTTTTGATAATTTATAACTCAAACTGCCAACTACCATAATTTATATCTCGTGTTCAAGTCAAGCCAACTACCATATACACAACCAAATTTTCACAACAGTTGAGGTGTTAAATATGTCATATGCCAACATAAAATTAAATAAATTAATAAAATATTATACTAGGATTGACTACAACTAAAAACAAAGAGTGTTATGAAAATTTTGTGACATTTTATTATGTCCTTAAACTTTTTAAATTAGTGCTATTTTTTTATAAAAGAAATAGTTCTGTTAACAGAATATTTTTATAACAATTACATAATAAAGTTTACACAATAAGTTATTATTGGTTTTTATCTGGATCTATTAGTGACATTATTTTTTTTCCCTACTATTAACAACTTGTCATATAGATTTTATTATGAATTATTTGTGAAAATATTTTATCAATAGCTTGCATTAAGAGAGGTAATTAAAACAAAAAATTCTCTTTATATATATATATATATATATATCTTGTACTTTTTGATAATTTACAACCCAAACTGCCAACTACCATAATTTATATCCAACAACCGTAATTTATATCTCGTGTTCAAGTCAAGCCAACTACCATAAACACAGCCAAATTTTCTAACAAAAAAATTAATTGGGTTGTGAAAATTCCAGTAAGCATTAACTTGGTTGGTCCCCCTGCATAACGTGATTTACATCCCATAGTAAACCCTAATGCCTATATAAACCCTCACCCATTTCCTAACACAGCACAAGCCCACTAAATCTTGTTGCTAATCTCTTATTAATCCCCAAAATGAGCCTCTCCAAACACCTACCCATTTTCTTCTTCCTCTTAATAACTCTTTTAAGTGCCTTAGCCCATGCAACCAGATTTGATATAAGAAACAATTGTCCCTTCACAATCTGGGCAGCAGCCGTGCCCGGTGGTGGCAGGCGGCTCAACCCAGGCGAGTCTTGGCCCCTTGACGTCAAGGCTGGCACAACAGGGGCCCGCATTTGGGTTCGAACTGGATGCAATTTCGATGGTTCTGGGCGTGGCAAATGTCAAACCGGTGACTGCGGTGGACTTCTTCAATGCCAAGCCTATGGTGCACCTCCAAACACCCTTGCCGAATTTGCGTTAAACCAATATCAAAACTTGGATTTCTTTGACATATCTCTTGTTGATGGGTTTAATGTTTCTTTGACATATCTCTTGTTGATGGGTTTAATGTTCCTACGGTTTTCGCTAAGCTTTCAGACGATGTCGTTCTGAACATATTCTTCCAGCTCGAAAATGACCCACGAAACTGGGCTTGAGTTGCTTGTGTTTCCACCAAGTTCTCGTCTCTGATCCGCACCGTTTGCTGGCGCAACAAGTGCACCACCACCATCCTCTCCGTCGTCTCCAACCTCCTCTCCTCCGCCACTGCCGTCTCTCCTCCCGGTGGCTGGGCCGCCCTTCACAAACTCGCCGTGTGCTGCCCTGGCCTCCTCCACTCCGGTGTCCTCCTCCAAAACTCCGATTTCGGCCTCGAACGTGAGCTCGGCCCCGACGAAACTTTCCGAAACTCTCCCACCTTCAACAACAAAAACAACAACACTGATATTAATACTAATAATACACCTCAAACCCATGAAGCTAGTTCATCTAGCAATAGTTGTTCAACACTAAGTGTTGAACAACTATTGCTAGATGAACTAGCTTCATGGGTTTGAGGTGTATTATTAGTATTAGTATCAGTGTTGTTGTTAGTCGAAATCGGAGTTTTCGAGGAGGACACCGGAGTGGAGGAGGCCAGGGCAGTGGTGGGACTAACTATAAGGTGGTAATGTGGTATTCTGCCCATGAAGCAGAACTTTGCTTTCGTATATGAGGCATAGAACTAGTAGCAAGTATGCAAATAAGAGGTGTAAGTAATCAAAGCTCTGAAGCTTTGTGAGCATGCGTAATTAGTGTTGCGCAGACGCTATGAAGCGTATTCACTTTGACATATGTTGTATTAAAATATCTATGTAAGCTTGTGCCAAAAAACAATAATAATAAAAGACCTCTATGAAATATGGAAGAACTTAACGTTCATAAGTCATAACCTCCTTAATGTCTGTTTTTATTTACATTTTTTTTTTTTTTTGGTGAATTATAATTTTATTTTTCAGTTTAACCTAACAACTGACAATGCTTAGTTTTGATTTACAACTATGGTTAGCAACTCTTTATGTCGGTGCTTTTGTATTGGCCCATGGGGGATATATCATTGGCTGATATATCAAGTATTGGCCCATGGGGGAGCTAATCAAAGTGCGCCCGTATAATTAAGGTTGAATGAACAAACTATTGACGCTAAAAGGTTGTTGAAAATTTAATTGAGCGCCTTATATATCTAATGTTGAGATGAATCGGTAAAGGTGTTATATGACATTAAGGTAAATACTCAAAGATAAAAATACTATATCTATCTTAGCAAGAAGAAAGGATTAAGTCAATATTCTTTTTGGACTAGTGATTCATAAGCTCACTAAATTAATTTAAGGGGAAATCGTATCCTTCCATGCTTAGCTTTTTATAGATGATATGATTTTAGTTAATGAAGCAGGGTTAATGCCAAGTTAGAAATTTGGCAAGACATTCTAGAATCTAAAAGATTTTGATTAAGTATGATTAAAGCAGAGTACATGAAATGTAAATTTAAATAAGAATACAGACTAAGTGGAGAAGTGTATCAAGAGTATTGTATGATTGTAGAATACCTATTAAGTTAAAATGAAAATTTTATAGGATTACTATATGACCAACTATCTCTATTGTACCAAATGTTGGGTTGTTAAGAACTAGCATATTCATAAGATGAGTATAACTGAAATGAGAATACGAACATGGATAAATGGAGATAGATGGAAATGTATGATTTGAAACGAGGAAATTCACTTAAATATAGGGGTTGCTCCTATTTGACGAAAATACGAGAAAATCACTTAAGATGGTTTGATCATGTTCAGATGATACCAATTAATATACAGGTAAGAAAGAGTGAGTTAGATCCAAGTTGAGGGAATTTAAAAAAAAAAGTAAATTTTTAGAGGATACCAATATTAGTAAAGGAATACCCAAATTAATATTAGTAAAAAAAATGACTTATGAATTAAGAAAGTAATAGAAAATATAACTTCAGATAAGAATCGAAATGCGGAAATCCACTAAATTTAGGGATAGCTCTTATTGATGAAAGGACTAGAGAGTCTCTTGAGATATATAGTTTAATCATGTTTAGAGGATATCAATTAATACACCGGTAATAAAAAGTGAGTTAGATCTGAGTTGAGGGAATTAAAAAAAGAAAAGAAAGACCCAAATTAATATTAGTAGAAATTAAAAAAAAAATTATGAATTAAGAAAGTAACAAATTAAGAATATGACTTTAGATAGAATCATAGAGTAGAATTGACGAAAAAAGTACATATAGCCAACGTAAATTGATTTGTCAAGAATTCATAGCTGACCCTAAAAATTTGGAATTAAAGCTTGTTGTTATTGTTGTTATATCTTAGCAAGAAGAAAAAAGAAGATTAATAAGATGATTAGTAATTTGTTTCCATATACAATATATTTTCTCATTGATTATATAGAATTAAATTATATTAACTTAATTATCAAATAATATGTAGAAATCAATATATATGGTACCCCAAAAAATATCCAATTACTAGAAATCTTGTCTGGAAAAGTCATTCTTATTTATTCCGTGTGGTTGATCAACAGTCCATTGCCATGATGTTTCGTGAATTGTTGTATGGAAAAACACTTGTGGCCCTTGTGTGGGAGAGGATCTGCAAGTTGATGACTCCCTTATGAACTTTGAAAGATATCTTACTTAGAAAAAAGGGGGTGGGAATATTAAATTTAGCAACTTAGTAATGGACAAACTATATTTCTCCAACAAAGATAAAATAGAATAATAGGAAAGAAAAAAAAAATTGCATGAATAAAATAAAACAATGAGTTAAACTTCCAGGCCAAATATTTGAAGTAGCTATTCTAATAATAAAAAATAAAAATAAAAAACGTTAAAATACACCCAATGATCCAAAGCTGTCACTTGTATATTCAAATCCCCAAAAGAAATGCTTCAAGATACAAAACCAGACACATCGATAGGTCTAGTGAGAACTTTCAAGAAAATATTTTGTTTATTTTTTAATAATACTTAATGCATTTTTCTGTCTTTCTGTCTTTAATTTTTTTATAACATCTTTTTTCTTTATTTTTTATAATATATATAAATATATATATATATAAATATATATATATATATATATTTGTGTGTGTGTGTGTGTGTATATGTATAGATCCGTACCTCACAGGACAAGCTATGATGTTGTTCCAATATTCATGATAGAAATAACTACACAAACATTTAGAGTTTCAGACCCGTAACTCATAGAAGCAGAAAACATTCTATCATGTTCATGATGAAAACTATGTTGAGAAATACGTTGAATGGAAACAATGATTCAATAGTATATAAATTTATTTCTAATAAAGACAAAAGAAAATGTTAAAATTGTTTCCTATCTCCAACTTTGCTAGAGAGAAAAAAAAGATAGAGAGTCACGTTGAGTAAAATAAAATAAACTGATTATATATTTGTTTAAATAGTAGGGTTTTAAGATATGAAAATTTTTACAATTTAACATTTATTAACGCGGGGAGGGAAGGGATGGAGTAGGGTGAGTCTAAAAAGTGTAAACACATCCTCAACCCGTCCCATGGTGCAAGTTTAAAATCTCGTCTCATTTCTACCCCACTGCCTTTGTAAGGCGAGAAAAACTCGCGTAGAGCGAAGCGGGGAGAAACGGGTCAAGCGGGGCGGGGTAAAATTATTATCCCTAACATATAAATCCATGTTAGACCCACATATAATTGTGACATAAGTCTCATAAGACCATTTCATATAATTATTACTCGTTGGAGAGATGGATATATAAAAAGAGGCAGATAGAAAGTCGGAAAGAGAGATAGAAAGAAAGAAAGACCCAAAAAATTGGAATGTGGGCCGGACCCAGAAAAAAGCATTCACATGAGTCACTCAAGCTATAATTTTATTGAAAAGTTAGTTTAAAGAGGCTTGAAGAGGATCTTGGGCTTTATTTCGATTTTTTTTTATACCATATTTTTAGTTTTAGGGATGAAAGTGAAACCCACGAATCTAGTAGTATGTAATAAGGGAAAGTGAATGACCACTGAGCGTGCAAGCTAAGCTGTCACTCGTACTGATATAGAAAATGGTAAAGGATATGGGTAGTTTTGTAATTGCACTTTTCACTTTTTCCGCTCCTTTGGCTTTGATCATGATCATGATCATGATCATGTTTTTTCTTCTTCTGGCTTCTGCAGCAGCAGGAGATAAGCTAAGCTAAACCACCGCCAATGCAATGCCATCATGAAACCACCCTTTCTTTAGATCTGATGAGTTTTTCATGGCCAAAACCAACTCCACCCTCACATCATAGCTTCTTCACAACTACACGTGCCACGTCACCCACACTCTTGGTAAGAATTTTTTCTTTTTTTCTTATGTAATTACCTTATCAGATTGTGACCCAGTTGTTGTTGTTGTTGTTGTTTCCTTAAATCGATGGTCCAAATATGGAATTCAGTTCATAACTTTAACTGGGTCAGATTTTTTTTTTCTTTTTCTTTTTGGGGTTAAATTAATAATTGGTGTTGTTATGTTTGTTTGCTTTTTTGGGTGATTTTCACTGTCACAAAATGGATATGGTGATTTGTTTGATTAGTTGTAAAAGAAGAGTAGTTTAGTTTATGGTATTAGCTATTCTAGTTTTTTTTTTTTTTTTTCATTTGTAGGCTAGCTCTAGTGAAAACTGATTGTACTGAAAAGAAACCCAAAGCTGCTTCCAACAACAACAACAAAAATCAGGTGCTTTTCCTTTTCTTTTACTTATCTTATAAAAATCCCAGCAACCAAAAATCAGATTCTTCAATTCCCATTTCCTATTTCTGTAATTTGACTGTTAGGATGTACTCTATTTCTTGGCTTTTCAAAATTTATTGTTAGGCAAAGATATATGAATGATCTACACTGATTGCCTTTGCCTTTTGCCTCTCTTTTTTTCCCTATATATCTGTTTATGTGCTAATAGCTCTAGTTAAATGGCACATCTTCCCTTTAGAAGTAAGGTAGAGGGTGAGGTTGTGAGTTCACGACCTACTAGGTTCGTGTGTAATTACTGATAATATAGCATACATTGTTTTATGAATTGTTATGTTTCTAGAGTTTTGTGCAGGTGGAGTAGATGCTTGGGGAAATAGTTATGAAGATTTGGCTTAATTTAGTGGTGAGGTCTGGATGGTCCAATAATTCTTTTTGGTGAATCTTGGAGAAAGTTGATTTGACGTAGGTTTTTTTAGAAATTAAACACTAAATCAGTATTCTTGGTATGATCTTGAAGCGTTAATGAATAGAAGTTTTTTTAAAATAAACTGCTCCAATTTTATTAAATTCAATCTCTCTATATATTTTTATTGATAACATAAAGAATCTTATATAGGCTATTGCTAATCCTACTCCTAGAAAGACTAGACTAAAAAATAACAAAGGAAAAGTATTTAAAAGACTTTTACAACAAGTAGGAAGTTAAACAAAATTGAAAGGACTCCAAAACATAAAGGAAGACTCATGGGCCCTTAAGATTCTTTGCTCTAATAAAGCATTAGAATAAACAAAGTCTATTATGAATTCCTTTTGTACTGATCATCGTATTATTCATCAAACTAATTGTGCTCACACCTTTCAACAAAATAGTGTTTCTGAGTGCAAGCATCGTCACTCATTTGTTGGATGTTGCTCACACCTTGTTATTCAATATACACATGCCATCTAATTAATCATATGCCTTCTGGAATCATAAGTCTCAATTTTTTCTTTTATATCCTAATCATTAATTAAGGAAATAATATAGAGTATGATTTCAAATAGAATAGCATAGCAAAAAAGTATGCATGTGGCTAACACTAACTAGTCTGTTAAGGATTCATGGTCAACCTTAAAATTTTGGGACTAAGATGTATGGTTGTTGTATCCTGATGGTCCTGTTTTTTACACTGCTTACTCCTCATGTGTTTGCTTCTGTTGCCTTTGTTTATGTCTTTGATTTTAATCAAGATAAATTATCTCCTTAGGCTCGTGTGTTTTCCTTTGGTACTCAATACTCAGAATTGTTATCATTGTTATAGTCATGAGTCTCATAGATACTTCGTAAATGTTGATGCTAACTTTTTGAGTCAACCCCATTCTTTTCTTCGCCAGATCAGAGTTTGCCTCTTGATGTCTTCTCCAATCATAATGGGGAGTCTCCCTTCCCTTCTCTTACTCTTCCAATATCTTTACCTTCTCCACCTTCTCCTTTGGTAACTTTGGCTTCCCAACCTAATCCTCCTTTGTAGGTTGTAGAGGCAAGTTGAACATAGGCACATTGTTTCATAAACTCCCGCCAATATATCTTCCCCTAGGAAAAAAACAGTAGGTTGTCATTAGTTTTACACTGTTAAGTACCTTCCTGATAGTTCTGTGTGGTTGTAGCTACGGCGTTAATTATCTGAAGACCTTCTCTCTTGTGGCACATCTCAAATCTGTTCAGATCGTACCTGCATCTTGATCATATCCTATCTCCTATGTTTTCTGCTTCTTATTCCAAAAATTATTTTCCTCTTTTTCTTGGATAAGTTTTTCCCTTAAATTCTGTTGGCTGAAAAAAATGAAATATATTCAGCATAATGACGTTGGGTGGTCCCTTGCTTCTCTCTCTTTTCCCTCCCTTTGCTTTGTATTTGATTTGGGTGCAAAAGGTATACACTTTTACACTGTAAATAGATGGTTAAGGATTTACATCAACTCTCTGGAAACTCTTCATTGTCATAAGGCAGCCAAAACAATACAAATTCCTTGCAATTCTATCTAAAGTTTCAATGCTCAAGTATCTTCTTATACTAGAAAGTCCCTCGTCCCCCTCCCACCCCTAAAAGAATCTCGAAAACAATTTTCCTTGTATAAGTTTTTTGGGAAAACATTTTTTTACGAATATATTTGTACTGTGTCTTCTGCTTTGTATTATAAGTTTCTTTACTGTCTGTTGTAGGCACGTGAAAGAGGAAGTATCTGCTGAGGTGGTTCAATCACTATGATAGAGTCATGTAATTGTATAGAGCCGCAATGGCCGGCTGATGAATTGTTGATGAAGTACCAATATATTTCAGATTTCTTCATTGCACTTGCTTATTTCTCTATCCCTCTAGAACTGATCTACTTTGTCAAGAAATCGGCAGTGTTTCCATATAGATGGGTCCTTGTTCAGTTTGGTGCTTTCATAGTGTTGTGTGGAGCAACGCACCTCATTAATTTATGGACTTTTACCATGCATTCGAGAACTGTGGCGATAGTAATGACCACTGCAAAGGTTTTGACTGCTGTGGTTTCATGTGCAACTGCCCTCATGCTTGTGCATATTATTCCTGATTTATTGAGTGTTAAAACCAGAGAAATGTTCTTGAAAAACAAGGCTGCAGAGCTTGATAGAGAAATGGGCTTGATTCGTACACAAGAAGAAACAGGTCGTCATGTGAGGATGTTGACCCATGAGATCAGAAGCACCCTGGATAGGCATACTATACTGAAAACCACTCTTGTTGAACTGGGTAGAACTTTGGCATTGGAAGAGTGTGCCCTGTGGATGCCAACACGTACTGGATTGGAGCTTCAACTCTCTTACACTCTCCGTCAGCATAATCCAGTTGGATATACAGTGCCCATTCATCTTCCTGTTATCAATCAAGTTTTTAGTAGTAACCGTGCACTAAAAATATCCCCAAATTGTCCAGTGGCAAGAATAAGACCTCTTGCAGGAAAATACATGCCTGGGGAGGTTGTTGCTGTTCGTGTCCCTCTCCTACATCTATCTAACTTCCAAATCAATGACTGGCCTGAGCTCTCAACAAAACGTTATGCTCTGATGGTCTTGATGTTGCCCTCAGATAGTGCAAGGCAATGGCATGTCCATGAGTTAGAGTTGGTTGAAGTAGTTGCGGATCAGGTCTGAATTTATACTTGCTTATTTTTCTGACATTGCACTTTACTTCTTTTCATTGAATAAAGTAAAAATGCTAAACTACATTTCCTTCCTTTTCCGTTTCCATTTATACTTATTTCTCCACTAGGGTATTTCCTAAGAACCACATTTGATTAGAAAAATCATAAGATGTGAAAGACATTGATTTTTTTTTTTTTTGGATAGGTATGTGAAAGACATTGTTGTTACATTGAATTTTTCTCTTCTAGGCAATAAACCATCAACAATTCCCCCTTATCTCTTGCCATCTCTTTCCATCACAGAATTCAGAAAATTTTAACACCTGGCCTATTCATCTTCAAACTTGTAGAAAAATTTGAATGATTTGATGCTAACTGGATACTGTCTAGCAGTCTAGTGGTTTATCTATGCCAAGCATAACTTTAATTTAGATAGCATAAATTTCTCAAACTATCAAGCGCCTATACTTACTAATTGACATCCAAAGCCTGAATCCTCTACTCATTGATTACCCTGGTTATTTTGCCATACTCCATATTTGAGATCTTATACAATGATTGTTGTTTGATGTATGCATGCGCTATACATTTTCAGATAGGAAAACATATCAGCTATAAATATCTTATGTGATGTTTTCATATAATGGTAAAGAAGCTGAGTCCTAGACATCCTGAATGACCCTTGATGCTAGATGTGTGAATGGAACTAAGAATTGCTTTTGAAAGGGTGGAAGCAGATATATATTTGTAGCAAATGGCTACAATCTATAGTTGCTTCATGTCATATAGGGCATGTGTGAAGTTTAATGAATGAGTCTTGCAGAAGGAGGCTTAATTAGGTTGCAAAGTGTTTTTTATGTTGCTCTTTGTAATATTCATAATGACCCTACAATGAGTTTGAAACCATCATGCGCACTTAAGATTATCTAACTTTGATAACCAAACCCGTGCCCTTTTATAACACTTGCTCAGTAAAATAACCTATATATATATATATATAGATTATAGATTATTTTTTTTTTTTTTTTGATAAATAACGTAAGAATATTATTAATAATAAAAAGATTGCCAAACCGAGTACATTGGGGATGTATTATGGGGGCACAAATCAGGAAACAAAAGAACAATGATCAAGAAAAATAGAAAAAGAAGAACAAGAAAAGTGAGAAAAGACCACACTCCATTCAAAGAGAGTGTGTAAGAAAAAAGATTTAATCTCTTGCAAAGAACGTTCACAACCCTCAAAGCTTCTAGCATTCCTTTCACGCCAAATGCACCAAATCAAGCAATGAGGCACTAATTTTCAAACATCAATGTGACGATGTCGCGCAAACTTTCCTTGCCAAGCCTCAAACAATTCAAGAACAGTATTAGGCATAACCCATTGAATACCAAACAAGTAGAACACCAAAGACCACAACTCCCAAGCTATGGATATAGATTATAGATTATGTATGCACACACATAGGGTTAGGTTCAAATTACACTTGGTGTAACTCTAAACTATGTTACACTACTCAATATCTTTTTATTGGATGAGAATTTTGATGAATCCACTGTTGGATTAGATTTTCTTCTACTTTACATGCTTGCAAAACTTCAAGATGATCTGAGATCTATAACTATATCATTGATCAAATGTTTAAATTTCAACTTTTTGTATTTAAAATTGTGTATAAAATATGGGTTTCTAGATCGAAAAGTAATTGGCATCCAATTGGCATGAAACTTGGTATTTTCAAAATGTAAACCCAATAAAAAGTTACTTATCGTTGTAACATGGCTTAGAATTACAACAGATGCAACTAGAACACCCCCCCCCCCCAACACACACACACACACACATATTGTATTAAAGATCAAATGCCCGTGCCCTAGTACAGAGAATGTGTATAAGAGAAAACACAATAGTAGGTGATTGCATATAGTTGTACACATAACTGACAATTATCTTAGAGAAGCTGATTTCCTCAAGTTCCTGTTCCTACAAATTGTAGCGTAATTGTTCTAAATTCTGTAAATCCACTAAACTGTATATGTATGAGTTATAATCTAAGAAGCATGAACACGGGTATGACACAGCGACACATCAAATTTTGAAAAAATGGGACACAAGTACGGCGGGACACGTCTCTTAAATTAATTATATTTTCACTTATATTTTCTATATATTATTAAGTATTTATTTATCATATAATGTTAAATGTATATCAAATTAAGAGTAATAATGGATAATAAAGCAAATTCATGACTATTAAAGGGTGTTTAGAAATGAGAATAAAACCAAGAATAAAGATATTTATTCATTTTTTTTTATAAGTATTTTTATTAATTTTCAAATGCACTATTACTATTCAGAGCATGAATGCTCTCATGTGAAAGGGTATTCAATTCCTCTTGTTCTCATGTCCTGACCATGTCCTGCATTTTTATTTTTATTTTTATTTTTAAAAAGGACATTTTTTTTTATTTAAGGACATGACTGGGACATGCATGCAGAAGTTTCCCAAGCATGTCAAGTGTCCGACACGGGTACAGCACCCCAAATGAAGTGTCTGTGCTTCCTAGGTTATAATGGGATCCAGCACACATTGAAATTATATTAACTATCAGGCAACTCCTACATGACTTGTGGTATGGTAGTTATGAACATGAATCCTGATTCTTGAATACTATGCATTTCTAAGATACCAATAATATAGTTAGAAAATATATTAAGAAAGAGATATTCTATAGATATTGGATAATTATTTGCAACTAAAAGAAGGCTTGCATATCCTATGGGGAGAAACACATGCAAATTGTTTTATGGTAACAATCTTAAAATACTCCGCATAAGTTCAACTATCAAATCCAGGAGGTTGTGTTTGTTTTGGATTTTTATACCTACAATTGACCCAAATGTGTATGTGTGTGTGTACTTGTCAGTACTTTACTGTTTGCTAAAGTAGTATGGGGATTAGCAAATCATCGTAGAATGCTTGCATAACAAACAAAAAAAAAAAAGGCAGTAAAGTAGAGTGGGGATGGGAAATAAATATAAAAAAATCTTACTTGGTGAATAAGGTGTCCTTTAGCCATGTGTTGGCTTGCTACTAATTCATGTTCATATCTGTAATGCGGTGGTTTACAGAATGATTTTTTACTTTTATATAATATAATACTGTTAGAAAGTGTTAATTTATAGAAACTTTCTGTTGGTCCAGGTGGCAGTTGCTCTCTCTCATGCGGCAATCTTAGAAGAGTCAATGAGGGCAAGGGATCTTCTTATGGAGCAGAATGTTGCTCTAGATCTGGCCAGGAGAGAAGCTGAAACTGCAATTCGAGCTCGCAATGATTTCTTGGCGGTTATGAACCACGAAATGAGAACTCCCATGCATGCAATTATTGCACTTTCTTCCTTATTGCAGGAAACTGAGCTGACACCTGAGCAACGCCTGATGGTTGAAACAATATTAAAGAGTAGTAATCTTTTGGCTACTCTCATTAATGATGTATTAGATCTTTCAAGGCTCGAAGATGGCAGTCTTCAACTGGACATTGGAACTTTTAATCTTCATTCTGTATTCAAAGAGGTAGGGCTATCCCTTCCTGCCGAATATTAGCTCTTTTAGATTGCTTTGTAGCATTAGGATGTACATGGATTTCTTTAGATGCTTGTTGTAGTAACATTAATTTTCCTCTTCTTAGGTCCTTAACCTGATCAAGCCTGTAGCATCTGTCAAGAAGTTGTCCGTCACGTTAAATTTAGCACAAGATTTGCCAGTGTATGCTGTAGGTGATGAAAAGCGCCTAATGCAAACTATGCTAAATGTTGTTGGTAATGCTGTGAAGTTCTCTAAAGAGGGCAGCATCTCAATCATTGCTTTTGTTGCAAAATCAGAATCTTTAAGAGATTCTCGAGCACCTGACTTTTTTCCTATGCCAAGTGATAACCACTTTTATTTGCGCGTACAGGTTTGTTTCTTCAATATGCAATCGAAATCCTTCAATCTCAGGATGCTTTTTAAAAGTTAGCTTTGTAGATTTACCTTTTCTCTTCTATTGTAGGTGAAAGATTCAGGATCAGGAATCAATCCCCAGGAGATTCCTAAGCTGTTTACTAAGTTCTCTCAAAGTCAATCATCAGCAACTAGAAATTCTGGTGGCAGCGGACTTGGCCTTGCAATTTGTAAGAGGTACTTAAATCTATTGTTGTTAGATGTTTAGCTTTGGTTTGGTTTTGTTAGGCTATACATTCAGTATATGCTGGTGTCTCTGCCTGTTTTTTTTGTATTGCAGTCTGTGTGGACTAGATTTGAAAAGACTATTTTCATATAAAGATGCAGCTGTAATTCTTTTTCCTTTCCTATGATGTGATCAGGTTTGTAAATCTTATGGAGGGACATATCTGGCTTGAAAGTGACGGCCTTGCCAAGGGATGTACTGCCACTTTCATTGTAAAACTTGGAATTCCAGAGCGATCAAATGAATCTAAGCATCCCTTCACACCTAAAGTACCGGCAAATCATGGTCAGACAAATTTTTCAGGGCTGAAAGTTCTTGTTATGGATGATAACGGGTCAGTAACATTGCCATCTTTTGTACTTAGTCCTGGATTTGTATCTATGGTTGTGAAATAATACCAAACAAAATGTCATTTAATTGATTCTAAGATCATTAGACCACGTAATCATGGATTTTGATAAGAACATAATGCATACCTCTCTTAGCTATAAAAATTAATCATTTCCTTTAAAAGGCTATTGACATAAACTTGTAAACTCTTTTCCGTAATCAAATCATTCAATTGACCCTTGAAGATTTGAAAATTACAAGTGAGGTCTGCACCTACAGTTTCCCATATTTTTCCTTCCACCATTCAATATTCCACGTGAGCCTCTACTTCAAAACAATTTCTAAAAACTCTTAATACGTGTGTATATATGTAGTTTGAAAAATGTCACCAGCCAAGTTTCATTTAAGTCCAACCCCCATAGAAATTTTTGCTATATTCTATCTCCTTTTAGAGACTATTGGGTTCCTTGCCTTTGGTTCATTAACCACCGGTATGATTTTTCTAAATTGATGCCCTCACAAAATCTATGTCAACATCATATGTCTCACTTTATCAATAATTATACCCATAATAATCATGTATTCGAATATGACGTTTATTATTAAATAATAAATTCTTATACTTGGTTGTTGAGTGTTCAATTACCAATTCTCCCAAAAGCTTAAGTTATTAGAAAATGGTAAATTTAATCATTTAACAATAGTTTTAACACTCCCCCCCCCCCCCCCCTCTCTTGTATGGGTCTAAACTCCCCCTTAATAAATGGGGCCCAATAAGTGGGATTTTTAACATTTTAAATAGGAGGTAGAGTAAAGTCAAGATTGAACTTAGGAATCAGAATCTCCTGCCATGATACTATGTTAAATTACCAATTCTCCCCAAAACTTAAGCTATTAGAAAATTGTGAATTTAATCATTTAACCATAGTTCTAATATTGAAGGTATAGGATTCTTATCCGAAATTTTAAAAAAAAAAATTTCTAAAATGTACCACTATTTTATTAGGGGTTTATAAATTATTTACTCACTTAGTGAGGTATAGACAGGCTGGAATACGACAACGTTTAATCTATGGTTACAATCCTTGAAACAGTTAATAAAAATGGCTCTTTTTTCTTTCTTTTTTTCTTTTTTTTGTTGAGTAGAAACGGCTTGGGAAATGAGAGGCTGGGATTTAATCTGATTTTGAGAATTAAGCAAAATGCATTGGTTTAATTTTTGCCAAAATTTGTGAAATTTCTTGGAGATACTGAAATGATGTCTTTTTGTCTCCAAAACATTTCCCATGGCATTTCTGTTAGTTCATCTATGTTTCTGTTTGACTTTGAACACACTATAAACAGAATCACACTTGAGATCAGATGTTCTGGTAACTGGGCTCTAACTAATCCTGGATCACTTGGGATGTGTCATATTTGACCTCTAGCTCAGGCCTTGAGCTTGCAAAATGTCTCCAACCAAGGCAAGGCAGGCATCTAAAGAACATAAAATCCAAGTTAGCTCAGTCTTTGAGTTAACAAAATGTCTCCAATGAAGTTAGCCTAGCTTCTTCCTTTTGCAGCTGGACATCTGGCAGGTAAGGCAGGTCATCTAAAGAACATAAATTCCAAGTTGCCACCAGGCAAACTGATAGAAGTCATAATATAAACAACAACAATTGGCAAAAACTGGCATCTCAAACATTGACAAGGGAGAAGGCTTTAATAAGGATGGCATTCTTTTTAGGGCAAGGCTTGCTAATTAGCTTAAGGAAAATATAGTTACCATTTACCACTTTCCAAATTTCCATTAATATCAGCTCTCTCTCTCTCTCTCTCTCTCTCTCTCTCTCTCTTGTTGTGTATGTAAGTCTTTTTTTAGTTAATTACACCACTGATCCTGCATAAAAATTTGGACTTAAAGCCATGGCACTTGAAATGCTTAAAAACAGCTACAATTTGCTTTAGTCAACGGCTTTATTGTGTTGTGATGGTTGAAGTTCTTGAAAACTGGGATTTTAATTTAAGTAATCTTGACAGAGTCTGAACTAGTCAACTTGTCTACATTGGACTTAGACTGTAAGAAGTCTAAATTGTATATTGAAATTACAAACAATGGGATGGTGTGGCACTTCTAGTTTAAAATATGTTTATATTTAGTGATAATTACTATCATTTCAATATTTCATTTCAAGTTCAATGGAACTACTTTTAGCAATTTCAATCACATTACTGAATGTTGAATTTTATTTGTGTTATACAGGGTTAGCAGGATGGTGACAAAGGGGCTACTTGAGCACTTGGGATGTGATGTGTCAACTGTAAGCTCAAGTGAGGAGTGCTTGCATGCTGTTTCTCATGAACACCAGGTGGTGTTCTTGGATGTGTGCATGCCTGGTATAGATGGTTTTGAGCTTGCTGTCACTATACGTGAAAAATTCGCAAAACGTCATGAAAAGCCACTTATAGTAGCACTTACTGGAAACACAGACAAGGTTACAAAGGAGAACTGTATGAGGGTTGGTATAAATGGAGTAATACTGAAACCCATTTCAGTTGATAAAATGAGGAGCATTTTATCAGAACTTTTGGAGCACCGAGTTCTATACGAGGCCCTATAAGCAGCAGAAATATGCAGCACCATTTGAGTGGTTTCAGTCTTGTGTACATACCACGTGTATTGGAAACTTACATTAAAAATGAAGCAATGATGCAAATAACAAGACATTCTAGAAACGGTTTTATGTATTCTTTTTGTGCAATTTGCTACAAAACGTTGGCAAGAAAGAATGACGACGGCTTGCTGCCTTTGTTTTTGTAAACGAGCTGGTTCTTATTCGAATCAAAAAGGAAATTGTCATTTGGTAACTTTTACAATGAATTGCTCTTCTATTAATTTGAAATTTTATTTTAGGTTTTAATATAGAAACATCTAATGTTCCATTCTCTATGCTATCAGTCCATGGGAATTCTGAGGTGTCCTATTAATTGGGAGTGGAATAGTCCGACAACAAAGGCTGGAAGATCACTAAAAGTTCTCTCATAAAATACCTAGTTATATAAATTTTATCAACACACACTTTGTATAACATCTATCATAACTTTTCTTTTTTTTTCTTTTTTTTACTAGCATTCTCTTCAAATGCCATTTTAGCTAAATAATTTTAGTACGGTACATAAAAACTACAAAAAAATCTACAGTCTCATCAGATCAATTCAGCAGAGGTGAACAGTAGATTCTTTTTTGTTTAATTTGGTAGCTGTTAAAATGTGGGAAAGACTTCAATTTGTTGGATTTTAGTTTTGGAGTTTGGGATTCGACTTGTAGAAATTGATTATTAGCACACTAGCTAGTACCATCAAGTTTATATTTACACCTTAGAAAAAGTTGTAAAAGAAATTTATAATTTGATAGTTGAGGGAGGAGACAACTGGAGGTTTCAACAAAATGAATAGCAAGGCCTTGACAAAAAAATTTTAAAAAAAAAATGTAAAGAAATTGTCACTAGACTCTCTCTTCTTCTTTTTTCCCCTTAAAATTGAACAATAACAAATAGCCACATGAGTCGATATGTTTAATAAAATCAAGTATTCGCTTAGCATAATTAATTTTTTAGGATTAAAATGAAATTATATCCAAATATAATTGAAGATTTTTTTTTTTTTTTTTTTGTCTTGAATAAAATAATCTTTTGATAAGTAATTAAGGAAAACGAGAGAAATAGATGGAGGTCGTGTAGGTGCAAACGGCTCATTTCTCCTAAAAGCAAAAAGTATATTATGTCTTAGCCACATGGAGCATCACATATATATTGTATAGACTCCATCCATCTACAAAGATAATATCTAGTGTTTCAAATGTATATGACATCACACTTACAACATTTGAATCTCATAGATATGTGTGACTCACATGTTCTAGGGGTATAGTCCACATATTTAGGGGTGGAGACACGTAGTGACTAGTGAGTACCCCCCACCCCCCCCAATTTTTTTTTTTTTTTTAACACTCCAACAATAGGTAAAAATAGAACTCACTCAATTTTTTAAAGAGCTGGCCCCTCCAAGAACAAAGCTTTGCCCCTTCCCCCCCTCCCATTTGGCTCCCTGAATCCCAACTTTGCACTTGTTTTGTCCTTTTCCATTCCTCAACATCTCATATCTTTGTTTCAAAAAAAAGAAAACAAAAGAGGCATTTTTGTAAATTAAAAAAAAAAAATAGCATTTATAAACAAATCTACCTTCCACGTGAATATCTGCCCTTTGTTGCTCCACTTTTTTTCCCTCAATAATTTTTTTTTTTTTTGAGAAGATTTTCCCTCAATAGTATTAGTACTACACATTTATACACATATTTTTATCACAATTGTCTTATGTGGTAGACTATAAATGGTGAAGAAAAAATGGTGATCCATGCGATACTAACAAACAACTAATCAAAATCTATTATATAGGACAATTGTGGAAACAAACAGTTAATTATAGTGTTCGTTTGGGAAGCGCGTTTGCGTTTCTATCCTTTCTTTTTTTTTTTTTTTTTACTTTTCAGCATTCCCGGAGAGTAAAGGCTGATTTTCTACTGTTCATTGTCACTGTGCGGCTACTGTTTAATGAACAGTAACCACACTTGTTGACTTTTGTCAATGAACAGTGCATTTGTGCACTGTTTATGGACCCACTATTTTAACTTTTTAGCAACTTTTTCATTAAAAATGGGTCCCACGGTACTATTCACACATTTAAAAATTATTTTGCTACAGTGTTTTCAATTTTCAGTTTTCAGCTGTATCCAAACGGACCCTAGTCTACTACATAGGACAATTATAGAAAAGTGTGTGGTACATCATCATTGTTTTTTTTTTTTTTTGTTAAAAATATTCTTTCATTTTCACAATCTTAGTACAATTTCTTCTCTTCTCTAACATTGCTTCTCTTTCTCTACTTCATCTTCTTTTTCTCTTTTTTTCTCTTTTTAACAGTGCATTCTTGTAACTTTTGCATCTCATCTTTCTCATCTTCTTTTTATTTTTTATTTTACTGCCCCTCTGTATCCTTTTTGCTCTTCTTCTTCTTCTTCTTTTTTCCTTTTTTTTTTTACTTAT
Organism: Quercus ilex subsp. ballota; assembly: GCA_032727855.1. Lineage (NCBI taxonomy): Eukaryota > Viridiplantae > Streptophyta > Magnoliopsida > Fagales > Fagaceae > Quercus > Quercus ilex. The sequence continues at coordinate 3,758,910 of CM064919.1, forward strand.
TTACACTCATCATTTTCTGATACTCTCAATCCCTCTCCTTTGCAAATCCATCGCTTTTCTCTGGTACTCACCATCAACAAAACCCACTTTTCATTTGGCTCGGAATCAATATAATAGTTTTACCTTGGCCCTCTCAAACACAAATTTCTGACTCTGCCCTTGCACATATTGTGAGTGTGAGATATTGCACTCATTTGAAACATTAGGAACATGTTGCTATTTTGTTATTTGGTTAGATTTTTTTTAGAAGTAATAGAAAATATGCCCTATATCCCTTTGTAATTAGCATTACAGTGAATCAAATATGCCTAGATATTTTCCCTACCTTATAAAGCCAACTGATTATGGTTCTGAAAACAAAACGTGTAGAGAATAGAGATTTGAAGAAATAGGAGCACGGGGGGATTGAAGATGGAGGATGAACCCCTAGTAGGGGTTAAGTTTCTTATAAAACCATTTGTTGATGCTAATAGTATCGAGGAAAATGGGCTTTTGCCCTTAATTTTTAAAATATCTAGTACAATGTCCCTATTTTGAAACTATTAAGCATTGTGATCCTGTTTTGAAACTTGATTTTTAGAAAATCAAGTTTCCCATAAAACTCGATTTTATGATTATCAAGTTCTAAGTAAGTTTTTGCAACGCTAGAGGAGCACCCATGGCTTTTCCCAATTTAAAAAATCCAGCTGGAACTCAATTTTACTAAAATCAAGTTCCAGAGAAAAACTTACCTAAAACTAGAGAATCATAAAATCGAGTCACATTGAAATTCGATTTTTAGAAAATCAAGTTTCAAAACAAAGACACGGTGCTCAATAGTTTCAAAACAAAGACTATTTATTGGATTTTTAAAAAATAAGGGCAAAAGCTCATTTTCCCCAATGGTATCTCAATATGTTGTAATGAAGTACCTTGGTGCAAACCAATTTTGGATAAGTATTGACACAGTTATTACAATTGTTACTATATTATACTTATAAAGTAAAGTGTGATCAATCACAACAACAAAATTCAAACATGAATTAATGAGATAATCACAATTATTACCACGTCAGTTTGTAAGTTTTATGTAATAAAATTTGTAATGCAATACCTTTAACAAGTGGTGGAGCTAGAAAATTTTTCCGATGGGCCAAGGTAAACACAATAAAGTTCTTATGTATAAAAAAATTACAAAAAAAAATTTTAATTTCATATACTCCCTCCTTCCCAATTTTTTTGTTCTGTTTGAAAAGTCAAACTTTTTAAGGGAACATCATTTATTGCTTTGTCTACCTTTTAAAAATGTATAACTTTCCAAAACTACCCTTAAAAAAATTTATTAAAAAATTGAATTAGTAAATTAATAGGGGTATAATAGGAACATTAGTAAATTAATGACTTTTATTTTTAGAAACAGGACAATATTTTGGGACATCTCAAAATGGATAGAGGACAAAAAAAATGGGACGGAGGGAGTATTAACTTTAACTTAAAAAATTTGCGTCCTACACTCTTTCATGGCCCTAAAATCACTTATAATTGATTTTGAACTAAATTTGTGCAAAATATGAAAACATGAATATTAAATTTTGAATAATGCTAGAGATACAAACTATTTTACAAAAAATTTTATAAACTGCTAATGTGGTAAGTGATTATTGGTAAATAAAAAAGTGATATTAATGATAGACCTAATGAAAACCAATAAGAGATTGGTCACATCAACATTTTGTAAAAATATTGTAAAATAGTTTGTGACTGTAGCATTACTCTTAAATTTTATAAACTCAATACCTCAAATTGATAGAATAAACTAGTTTATAATGATAATTTAATTTAATTATCCAAGCCGCTAATATCAATTAAACAAACAACTATCAAATTACTATTATCAAATTATAATAAATTTAATTTAAGTACTAAACTACTCAGCCATGCTAAAGACCTACAGCTACAGTACTCTATTCTAGTCATAGGCTCGTAGTTACTTTAGAAAAAAAAAAAAAAAAAAAAAAAAAAAAAAGTCCTTTTGGTTTGTTTTCACTCAAATAATGCTTACTTGCTTAGTTGGAAACCACAAAAATGAGCCCATTGTAGTCACTCTAGTCCAAAGAGTACAGTAACAGATGAACATTAGGACACGGACAGATGGTTTTAACTTACCACAAAAAAAAATACTTTACTTCTCTTCCATCAAAAGGAAGTTCAATGGCTGAACTTGTTTTAAAAATATGTAGTTGCAGAACATATATATTAGATAGACAGAGACAGAGACTCTCCGGAAATTTGCCATTTAACATGAGTTTATCAATTATTTCGTTAGTTGTCATGTTTTTGAAACATTTTAACAAACTAGTATCTCGAATATCAGAAGCTCAAGTTTAATGAAAAAACTCAAGCTTTAAATACTCGAGTTCCAAGCTGATGTGGATAAATAATCCGCACGGAACTCGAGTCTCTAAGGCTCAAGTTCTAGAAAGCGTACAAAAACAAATGCAGAAGAAGAAGAAACTAGAAGATGATGAAGAAGGATTGGAATTGTTATATGTATTTTTTGTCAAAAATGTTAGGAGGGTCGACGGTGATTAAATTCTTTCTATTTTAGTATTTATTATTAAGAGAAATTTTCAAAACTGAGGGGCCGTGGGCCCCCGGCTCCACCAGTGCCCTTTGAAATTCTTCATTTTGGATAATTTTAGCTATATTTTATTTTAGATGACTTTAGCTATATTTTTTTGTAGTAAAATTTAGAAAAATACTATATTTATAATATTGTCGCAATAAATCATAATTGACCGTTGTTATTGGTAGCAAAAAAATAATAGTTTTGATAATAAATTTAAATTAAAACCAATAACAACTTTTTATGGTAAGTTATTGTGAAAATATGGTAGATAGTAGCACTCTTCTAAAAATTTAAGGCGGTTAAAAGCGTGAGAGACAAGATATGATCACACGTGTGTTTGTTTTTTTTGGTTGAGAATTGATTCAAAACGCGTAGTATGGTATGGGAATGGGAATATGAAACGTTACTTATGAGCGAATGCATAGCAACCCACGTGTCCTTTTGTCCTCGAGGCGCGCAATTGCATGCCTCTTACGCGTTTATTACGCGTTCGATCTTATCAACTCTAGTCTATGTTCATGATCTCTTATAAATAAACATTCTTCTTATTATCTTCTTTGACAATTACAAAGCTCTCTCTGTCTCTCTCTCTCTCTCTCTTTTGTGATCGGATCGAACAACAATCGGTGAGAACCTCTTTTTGTTTGTTTATTTCTGTGTCTCTGTTTCTGTTTGTGCGTGTTTACATCTATGAAGAACATAAAAAGTATCTTGCTTTTGTCATTTTGCTTAAACGCTTATTTGGGATTGAAAATTGTCGCCTTTTTTCCTTAATTTCTTTGTTTCACATGCAAACTCAAAATTAAATGGATTTCACGACATGGGTATAACCGGATTCATTGAATTAATATATGGTCAACTATATCTATATACCAATATCACCCAAATTTTGTTTATATGATTGTGAATTAATTAATTAGAGCCAATTCCAGATCTGGGTATTTTGCTGCTCAATTCGATTTCTCATTCTTGATACTCAGTTTTCATTATAATTTTCTTTGATCCGCTGAGGTGCTCGACTTTTTAGATTAACGTCTTCTTCTCACTTAATCGAATCATCTTTATCATATTACTAGTTTTTTTTTTTTTTTTTTGCTAAACAACAACATTATCATATTAGTTGTTATCTTAAGATAAATGTCAGACTAGCATAAACAATAAAACATGTAATAATATATTGTGGGTTGAGGTTCCAATTGGTTCAACGAATTGGTATGTTGGTGTGATGATGGAGTGGATGTTATAGTCTAGAAGGATCATAGTTTGCATTTTTGTTTGATATGTGTCTGTGTATGTCTCTTCTTCTTCTTTTTTTGTTGCAATAAGTTCATTATTAATCTCTCATTTCATTTTTTTTTTCAGATATTTGCTAGAAGAAGGAAAAAAAAATCATGGGGGGTGGAAAAGATAAGCATGATGAATCTGACAAAGGGTTATTCTCACAACTGGCTCATGCCGCACAGAGTGGTCATGGAGGGCATGGATATCCTCCAGGAGGTCAGTACCCTGGAGCATACCCTCCACAACAACATGGTTATCCACAACAACATGGTTACCCACCACAAGGATACCCTCCACAAGGATACCCACCACAGGGATACCCACAGCAAGGCTACCCACCACAGGGATACCCACAGCAAGGCTACCCACAGCAAGGCTACCCTCCATCTGGCTATCCTGGCCCATCTGCTCCACATCAGTCAGGTATATATTACTTATGACACACAACCCAAATTTTTCTCATATATAATTTCAATAAAATTCTAGTGGCTTAGACTAAACAAGCTAGATTTAACTAATCTCAACTATTGGGGGGTTTGAGAAATGGCCCATGTGGTATTGTATTGACACCCTTTGGGGTAGCTATTTGCAACATTTTACCTCCTTGTTTTGACTGTTTATATATGATCCTAATGTTGTTTAGTTCGTCTCCTTATGATTACCATAAAATATTGGTGAATTGGTTGAAAGGTACTGAAAGATAGGGATTGGAACCCTTGTTAAACAAAAGCCTACATATTAGTTTCAATGCTGCACTTTTAATTACTCAGCCATCTCTCCTACATGATGATTATGGCTATGAATTTTCTGTTTTTATTAGGATAGATGAATTTTTATACGCCCATCCCCTGATGGAATCCGACATGTCAGTTTTCACCATCTGGCTCGAGCATAAATCAAACGAATGCAAGGAATTAGAGAGGAGTTAGGCGCTGTTTAGGCTCCTGATATTGGAGCTTAGCTTTGTTTTGTTTTATCAAATTACTTTTTTGCTGCCTTGCTTAAGTGGAAAGCTTTTCTGACTTTGTGTTATTGATTTTTCTGGAAGTTGTATTCTTCTATTCCTGCTTATCAAAAAATAAAAAATAAAGGTTGTTGAATTCTTCTTTTTCTTCAGGACATGGCGGCATGGGAGGACTGCTAGCTGGGGGTGCTGCGGCTGCTGCTGCTGCTTATGGTGCTCATCAAATCTCTCATGGGTCACATGGGTCACATGGCTATGGCTCACAGGGCTATGGCTCACTTGGCGGCTTTTCACATGGTGGTATGGGTCATGGCAAGTTCAAGCATGGAAAGCATGGCAAGTTCAAGCACGGCAAGCATGGCAAGTTCAAGAAGTGGAAGTGATCTTGTTTGTCTCGGTGATTTTAATTTTAGTCATGTGGACTCAATATAATTGCTGATCCTGGTTTTCTAAACCATAAATAAACATCAGTATATGATATCTGTTAGGGTGGCAAGGCAAACATTGTTTTGGCTTTTGACATACTCTGGATACATGATACTTATAACATATGTCACATACAGATCATCTAGGCCTGTTGAGATGTATAACTTTGGTTTTCTCTTCCTCTGCCATGCTTCTTTAACCTTCCATTGGTGAATTTGTGTAGCTGTTACAGATATACTGTTCATATTTTATTGTACACTAATTGATTTCTTCATTTCCAGTGCTTTTGACACCTTCAAACTTTGTCTACGCCATCTTATTAGAAAAATTCTTTGTTAGGGTTGTTCTGTTCTCACTTTCAGCCTTTTCCATTTGAACATGATCTGAGATTCAATTATTTTTTTCTTTTAAGAAATAATAAAATAATGAAGTGATACATTATTATGAACATGAGCCTTTGTCAACCTTTGTCCGCGCCATCTAATTAGATTTCAGAATTGTTCAGTTCTCACTTCCTGCCTTTTCCATTTGAGCATGCAAATAATGAACCGAGAACTGATTTGGAGCCTTTAATTGTGGGGGCTGTATGGGGGAGGGGGGATTTTTTCAAATCGCGATTCTTTCAACCTTCATTAACCTACACTGCGATTTATAAAACCATGAATGCGATTTATAAAACCATGAATGTGTGTTAACACACGCTTTATTAAATCATTTAAATAAGTCACGTGACTATTAAGTAGGTCATGAGACAAAAATTACGACGAGTAAATAATCTTTTAAGTTGTTATGTTATTAGTTGGGGGAATTTTTCTCCAAACCAGATTGAAGAAAAACTGTTCTGGTTACTTGTTTCCTGGATTTGGGGATTGAGGAAACAGAATGAAGGACAAAAGCATATTGAGGGAAAATCCTTGTAGGCCTACAGTGGATGGGAGGGTGTGGCAATTTTTATATCCTATAACCGGCATATATGCCGGGTACCTCACAGAGGGGCGGGCCCAACAATGTGTGGGTCCCGCCCCCTTGTGAGGTACCTGGCATATATGCCGGGTACAGGATATACTACCTCCTCATGTGGGCCCATAGGCCCAACCTTGGTCTGACCCAAGGCTATTTTATTTGGGCAACTTTGGTACCTTTACAAGGAGATGGTTTTCCCTTGGGATCTCAAGTGAGCATATTGTTTCTACAAAAATGACGGCTTGATGTTAATATGTTGGTTTTACACTTGAAGTTTGCCATTTATTCTTAATTTTTTTAAAAAAAAAACCATAAATAAATGAAATAATGTTTCGTTTCCCATGTACCGTAAGAAATTATGTTACTTTGGTTCATAGCTACATTATGTCAAGAACCCATTGGTTCCTAGGGGAATAAATGAGAATTAAATTAAATCGATCAAAAAATACTCCGAACCTACAAAATAACTATAATAATCTTGAAATCTCCAAAATACCTTCAAAACCTCAAACATGATTGAATAAACCATAAAACTAACAAAATGACAAAAATATTCGAAGTGACCATGATATACCTCAAAACTTCGAGGGAATCGTTACTAAACTTTTTAAAAATCACACAAAAGCAACTTTCAAGTGTATGACATTTCAGTATTTCTAATTACTTATGTGAATATGTAATTAGATAAATTGGTGGATTGGCTCCTATATAAAACTAATGGGTTAGTGGTAATGGATATTATTATTTAGCTTATAACTTTTATTACTTTTTTTTAGTAGTTGCACTCTTATTTTGATAAAGTGATTGTGCATATAAATATAATTTTCATATAAATCATTTTTAAGGTTGGTTTTAGTTGCATTATATTAATATTTTGGTAAATTTCAGTAAACTACTCTTGAGATTTAGGCTAATGTTAATCAAGTCCAAAACTTTTCAAAAGTGAACAATTTGGTCCCTCAACACAATTTAGTCCTACTTCCTCAAAAAAAAAAACACAATTTAGTCCTTAAAATCCTTAAAATCGTAAGTCACCGTTACTTATTCTCAACCTTTCTTCTCTCTCATACCTCTATGATTCTTTCAAACCATTCTCTTCTCCCTCTCAAACCTTTCTGATTCTCCCTCTGTCTCATGCGCTCTCTCACCCATGGTAGCTGAAGACTCCCTCTCTCAAGCTTTAGCCATGGCCGAAACTCATGTTTTGCCACTACCATCTTGCACTCTCTTTTCAAATTAGTAGCCATGGAGACAGTTGGCTAGGGATTTTCAAGCTTCGCTTCACCACTGATGCTGTTGTTGCTTGTTGACAACTTTGATTGAGTGCTACTAGCGTTAGTTTTTGGTGCTCCATAGCCATGGAAGAGAAAGTTTGCATTTGTGTTTCTGTTTGGGTTTGAATTTTCTTTTGTGTTTAGGTTTGTGTGCCAAAAGTTAAGGGAACATTTGGCCGAGACCCATGAACTACACCACCACCATAGGCTAGGAATCGCATCAGCGTCATTCTCTCTTCTTTTTCTGTTCTATTTTTTGTCTTTTTTATATATTTATTTATCTTTTGCTTTGATTCTTTGTTGGTTTGTGTCTTGGTTGATTCAGGGATTGAGTTTTCTTACGGTGATAAGGATTTGGTGATTTTTTATTTAGGTTTGAAAGGTGGGGTTTGGGTATGGTCATTTACAGCTCTATTGGTATTTTATGATTTGAGATTTGTCTCAAAATAGGTCTAATATGGTGATCTTGTTGATCTATGTATGATTATGAATTTGTGTGTATGCTTTGTAGTCTAGGATTTTTGGGGGATTTGGATTTCATATGGCTGTGTGTGTGTGTGTGTGTGTGTGTGTGTGTGTTTTATGACATGGTGCTGCCATGTAGTGTGATGTGTGCTTAAAATACATGTTCATAGCAGTGTAATCACAACAAATAGAATTCAAAGATCTTAGCATGAACATTTAGTAGAGAAGAGAGAGTTTGAGAGAGAAGAGACATAAGAGAGACTGAGAATAGATAATGAAACTAACGGTGTTTAAGGACCAAATTGTGTTGAGGGACAAAGTTGGTCACTTTTGAAAAGTCTTAGACCTAGTTGACATTAGCCCAAACTTCATGGTTGTTTACTGAAAGTTACCATAATATTTTTAAATGGTGGATTAAAGTTGTTATTAAATATTTTTTATATAAAATTATAAGAAAATTTGTGAATTTTTGTTCGAGCCAAATTTCAAAAAAAGTTCTCGCAACAATTTTAGGAAGACAACTAAATTATAAAACAAACAATTTCCTTAAAATTTCTTTCAACAAAACAAAAAGCATTTTGCATAAAAAGAAATAGAGTCTAAGTATTATAATATTATAAAAAAGGGCTTTAAGTAATAATCTAGTGAAATTATAATCTATTGTGATGCCATAATTTTATGGTTTAACAAAAAGTATTTTGTATCAAATAATATCATATTATCCGTATCAAAATTCAATAAATAAGAGACGTGTGTGTAAAAATTACTATCCACTAACACAAGTCTTTCATTTGTTTATGAGGTAGTTATTTTTTGTAGAAATGTCTCTCATTTATTGAATTTTGATATCGCTAATATGGTATCATTTAATACCAAATACCTTCTCATGGTTTAAACCCTAACTCCTCCACTATTTACTTATTAATGAATTAATGAATACACCTATTTTCACACTTAATTTCACAACTTATTGATTTAAGTGATTATGTGTGGTTGACACTTTTAGGCCACTACTGATTTCATGGACTCACAACTTTTCACTATCACACAAAGTTAGCAAGTTGTGAAATTTGATGTATTCACAATATTGTTGCTTACCTATTTCAAGAAAAAAAATTCGCCACTAAGTAAAAAATAAAAATTGATTGGTGGATAGTATTATTAAGGAAAAAGAAAAATAGGAACAATAAAGAAAGTTAAAATATTATTTTCATCTCTAAAGTTTGCATGATTTTGCTTTTCATTCCTAAACTTTTAAATACATTTTTGGTTAAATTGCAAAATACACCCCTAAAAGTTTGGGAGTCTTTGAATTTTACACTCTTAAATTCCAAAATTTGAATTTTACTCCTAACGTTTCATATTGTTGGATCATTAGCCTCTCAATTCAAGCCTGTTTGGTTAAGCCATCATTCATAACTCATCACCCATAACCCATATCTCATATCCCATAACTCAGTTTTCAGTTTTTGAAAACTCCTAAAAGTTGTTTTTAGTTTTCATGACTCTAACTCGCTTTTTTTAGTAATGAGTCATTAGAATTGAGATAAAAAAAAAAAAAGAATTGAACCAAACAAGCATCATTAAGGTGGGGCCCACAAAATTTGAGAATTGAGTAATGAAAAATGAGAATTGAGTGATGAAAATTCCTAAACCACACACCCTTCATTTTTCACTGACATGTTTATTAAATGCCACATCAGCGTGTCATATGTGTTAGTTGATCCAATTGAATTATGACGTGTATTTACTCGTTACTAGTAATCAAATAACTTAAAACAACTATTTAAAATTATTAAATTAATTTTCTTATTTTCAAAAATTATGATATAAACCGATTAATTTTTTCCCAAAAAAATAAAAACTTTCTTTAGAAATAAACACTAAAGAAAGCAATCACACCCTACCTCAGTAGTGATCCATCCAAAGAAATTAGAACATGAAAATGAAATTTCAAATCTATGAAAATGAAGAAAAGTTTTAACATGAAGACCATCTCATGATCTCAATGTAACACATAGATAAATAATTGATACACACGGCTTGAATCCAAGTAAAGAAGTGTTAGTTAACATACTATAAAATCGAAGAAAATGTGGAAATGGAAGAAAGCGAAGGATTTAGAAGAATCAGACTCCACGAAGTCAAGATGAGTACCATATGAGTGAGAATATCGCCAACCATATAGGTAGGGGTGTCAATGTTTAACCCAGCCTGTGAACATGACACGAACACAACACAGGTTTTTGCGGGTTAGGGTTGGGCCTTAGCGGGTTTGGGTCATAAACGGGTTGACTCAAAAGCGACACAATAAGAAACGTGTCATAAGCGAGTCAACTCGCGTGACCCGCAGTTAGAAATGGCAAAACAGTCGGGTCGGGTCGATCGGGTTGCGGGTCGGGTTGGGTTGACCCGTATTTTTCACATGAATTTTTTTTTTTTTTTTTTACTATAAAGAAAACAACATATATTTGCCATTTGAAAAGTCATGTAACAAATTACTTGATGTAAAATGCATTACTTTGAATTCACCACTTATATCAAGAATAAACTCAGTTAAATTTATTAATACTTATTCAATAATTTTAAAATTATACAAATCTTAACATTGCTATCTAAAACAAAATTGCACAAAGATAAGTAAAACAAATATACAAGTTTTATTTCTATACAATATCAACATCCCAAAATACAAAACAAAATTACAACTAACTTATTGGATAACTCATTTGATAAAGAATAAAAACATATAAGAAATTTACAATCATGAAAATTAATTTTATAAATATATATATATATATATATATATATATATATGATGCTGTGAAGAATCAGTAGGTTGAACACTTCGGCTTCAATGGCTAAGAGTCCTAGCAAAGGCCTGCAAGGATGAACACGCTTTCAAAGGAGACCGGGGTGAACCGGCCTAACACCCTCCGATGGCTAAGTTAGTTTCTCACAAGAATGGAATTCCAACTTTTTTGGAGTAAAATATCAGAATGTCCTTACCATGATTTGATTCAGACCGGTCCTTTTATAGTGAACCTTGGAGAAGTTATTGGCTTGGTAACTTCCCCAAGATTCGTGGAATTCAATGAATCAGGACATAACTTCCTCAACGGTTATAGGAGTTATAACCGCTGGTGGAAGTTAAGTACATAGGAAGAATTTATGGCGATAAATGTGGGTTGAATAACCGCTCTAAGGTCCGATGGCTCAAGTCTTCCATACAGGGGTGAGTCCACTCTTGGAGATTTTTCTAAGTGTTGTGTGGTCGTCCATGTGCTGTGCTCATGGACGACTCTTTTCGCTTATAGACGGGATGATATATGATTATTCATACTTTACCCATGGACGACTCTTTTGCTCAGGCAATCCGTTTGGACATTTTGGCTCAAGGCTCATGGACGAGCCCTATGGACGAACCAGAGATGTTAATTTTGCTATCCCATCAATATACACACACACACACACACACACACATATATATATATATATGTACATACATATATACATATATATATATATATATATATACATGTGTATATGCACATATGTGTGTATATATATATGTATGCATGTGTATATATGTATATAGATGTATATACGTATATAGATGTATATATTTATATATATGTATATCTATGTATATATATTTATATTTATATTTATATATGTATATATATACACATATGTATGTATATATATATATATATATATATATACGTATATAGATGTATATATTTATATATATGTATATCTATGTATATATATTTATATTTACATGTGTATATATATATATACATGTGTATATGCACATATGTGTGTATATATATATGTATGCATGTGTATATATATATATATATATATAGATGTATATACGTATATAGATGTATATATTTATATATATGTATATCTATGTATATATATTTATATTTATATTTATATATATGTATATATATACACATATGTATATATATATATATATATATATATATATATGTATGTACATATATATGTGTGTGTGTGTGTGTGTGTGTATATTTATATATGTACATATGTATATATATATATAGGTATACATATGTATGCATATACATATACATATGTATACATATGTATCTCTATATACCTATATATATGCATGTGTGTATTTATATATGTACATATGTATGTGGTGTTTTATTTTTTGCAACTTGTCATTTCTCTTGGACCAAATAAGATATGTGACATTTTGATATTCTAATTCGGAAGGTAATTCTGTGGATCGTATTAGTGGCAAGAATCACATTTTTCAACTTTTTAATATTATCTGTGCACAGTTGCGGAGATTTTTCACTGTCCAAGAAATTTTATTATACAGATTTGAGATGATAGTGTGCTCCAAGTCCTACACGTGGGGCCACATAAAACACTTGTAGAGTTTGTGAAGTACTAGGGAGTCATTTAGCCACAACCAAATGGATAAAAAAAAGAAAAGTTTAAGAGATCGATGTTTTTAAAAATTATTTTGTCCTTTTTGAAACGGTATTGTTTAGATTACATCATTTGTACACCTCAAACACCAGACATGCCACACGGTATTGTCATTTATATATGCATGTGTGTATTTATATATGTACATATGTATGTGGTGTTTTATTTTTTGCAACTTGTCATTTCTCTTGGACCAAATAAGATATGTGACATTTTGATATTCTAATTCGGAAGGTAATTCTGCAGATCGTATTAGTGGCAAGAATCACATTTTTCAACTTTTTAATATTATCTGTGCACAGTTGCGGAGATTTTTCACTGTCCAAGAAATTTTATTATACAGATTTGAGATGATAGTGTGCTCCAAGTCCTACACGTGGGGCCACATAAAACACTTGTAGAGTTTGTGAAGTAGTAGGGAGTCATTTAGCCACAACCAAATGGATACAAAAAAGAAAAGTTTTAGAGATTGATGTTTTTAAAATTATTTTGTCCGTTTTGAAACGGTATTGTTTAGATTACATCATTTGTACACCTCAAACACCGAACATGCCACACCAGCAGCAACTGCTCTCAGCCGTCCAGCTTTCAAAATCAATTTGAGGTTCAATTCCTTCTCGTCTCAATTTTTTACGAACTGCTATATAATATACATGCGGACAGCATTTACACATTTCAAGCTGATAAGTTATTTGGTAGTTTGATTGGCATAATTAAGTTTCTTTCTCTGTTTTTGGAATAATGGTTTTGATTGGCATAAATGGATTCTTTTTTCTAGAGTTGATTTGAGCTTCTTTTTCTTTTTCTTTTTTTTTTGGCTGTAGTGCTAGTGGATCTTCTAATGTGAAGCCAGCATCAAGTAATGATAAAACTATATAACTAATTTTGAATGAAATAATACCCAGGAAGGACATTCAAAGGTGTGAAGATACTCTCTCCACTCTTAAAGCCATGCAAGAGCAAACTCCAACTCCTACATTGAAGCGGGACATTTCTCGCCTTGAGAAAGAAAGAGAGTTTTGTATTCACAGGGGAAGCTTTGTTATGAAGCTCATATTTATAGAATTGAGCTATGTCACAGTTTGGTGTTTTCAGTTAGGGTCTTTAGATCTTGGAATTGTGACTAACCCCTCAAGCTAAAGAGGTTATAAGCTGGCTATAGTGTGCCTACTTTGATAGTTGGCACTAATATTTAAAGTGACAGATTAGAAATTGAAAATTTCAAGAATTGAACTCCTTAGGACCTCTTATTGTTGAAGCATAAATCATACATAACATACCACTAGATCAAATGTCTAGTAGTTCAACCTCGATCATCTAAGTACCTAACCATCTTAGCCATTTGATGTTTGTTGGTTTGACTCCCAACATACTTTTATTATTCATTTACAAATTAAAACCAAATGTCGAAAATTCAAAATCCATTGAATAGCTAAAGGAGCATTTGCATGTATTGTGAATCCAACTCCAACAGAAAGATAAGGAATATTCAATAATGAGTGATGCATTCAATGACCAGTTTTTGATATTTGGATGGATTTGGATCTATTGGATCTAAGATATTTCTGATAATAAAGCCTCACTTCTCCTGCTGAAGATAGAGTCCAACATAAAAACTAACCTTATTTGATTTGATATCAGTGAAGTTGCATTAGTCACTAGAATTTTAGTCTATGATATTCTCGTTCTTTGAAGTATAAACTTATTACTTATAAGATACCCTTTCCAAATATCTATACATTAGGATGTGCAGCAAATTGATTTTGCATTATCTGAGAGATCAACCTCAGTCCATAAGCTACACAAGTAAAGAAATCATATGGAGACGAACCACTGCCTTTTGTGCCCTCTCCTTAAAATTAGGATCACTGTCAGTCTTTTATATCTCTAGCAAGTGTGAAGTGCTTAGAAGATCTTGCAAAGAGGACGCCACCTCATAGAAAGAAAATGAAATCATGCAAGAAAGCTTAGATGGTCATAGAGTGCGAACTTCTCCTAAGGCTACCATATCAAAGAAAGCTTCAAGAGGGTCTTTTTGGTCTTCAATAGGTAAGAGAGGTAGTTTATTGTGTAATTTAAGAAATTCGTTCCCCGTAGAGAAGAACTCCTGATGTGCAAGCCTATTAGAATTTGCACAGTTTAGAATACCAAGTTAGTTTCTCT